>JABFEB020000038.1:6341250-6361402 GCA_019775895.2 Stomatorhinus ivindoensis | reverse complement strand
TCCGGTGCCCCCCCCCCCCCCCCCGACCACTGCCGTTCCTCTGGCAAGAAGACCATCATCCAGAACCTGACGACGGGCTGGCGCTCTTTTATGATCCAGGGTGGATTTTCACATCCGCCACCCAAGCCCGGGATATAAACACTCCTGTGCATTTATACATTTATGTGTTTGGAGGAGATGAGAGCAGGGAGGAAATCGGAGAGTGCTTCCTTTGTTTGGAAATGCCCGTAGGAGACATCAAGTAAAAATTTATTCCATCTTTAATCAGCAATTATTCAGTGAAATATTAGAAATCTAATACTTTCAGTGTCGTGGTTAGAAAGTGTGCAAACCCTTCGATTAACACGGGCCTGATAACCTCCTGTCACTTATACTGAACGGTATTTCCGTAGCACTGGTCCCAGGCTCTGACTGGGCCGCACCACAACACTCTCCTTTTGGTGGTTGATTTGCTTATTTGAAATATCTTTTCAGCTTCGGCTCTTTTTGCAAACGCAAGCATGTTTCCCTCTGAAAGAGCCCTGAATTTCCAGGCGTCCGTTTCCCCTCCCACTCCTTACCAAAGCCTGTGCCACACTGCTGAGTCGAAACAGGCCGACAGTGCAATTGTGATTGACAGCCGGTGTTCTGTTTCATAGAATGTTGCTTCCGCTTTGGTTTGGGATTATCAGGAGTATGCAAATGAGCAGTTAAATAGCGGGAGTGACCAGCCTCTGCTGCAGTGTTGCACATTGCCTTTAAAGCTGATGTTGGCTTTCCTGCAGCCTCTCTGATGAGCTTCTTCCCTGGACAGTCATCCATCTTAAAGGGACAGCATCATCCAGGTCTGGGTCTGTCGGGGCCATATTTCCTTCACTTCTTGATTATGGTCTTCGCTGCATTCCGCGGTGTATTTATGGCCTTCAAGGATCTTTTTATAACCCTCTCCTGATTGGTACCTTTCAACAATAACACCCTGAAGGTCTTTTGTTAGCTGCACGTTGCCCCTGGCCGCCTCCACAGACCGACGTGCGTGACGAAAGGCTAACATTGAGGGCAATTGTACAGGAAGTGCTGCTTTTATTTTGATCTAATCAGAATCACTTCAGGTTTTGTCTAGGAAATCAGCTTTTTAGATGATGTGCTTTTGCCGTGGCGTGACGATGGCTCCCTGGGCAGGACAGCTACCTGGAATGTCTAGTGCTGGTGGCTGCCTGTATTTCGGGATGGTGAGTGTGGATATGTGTCCTGTGCAACCTGGGACAGAATCCAGGTCCCCGGTGCACCACAGTCTAGGTTAAGCAGGTGGAGGTTGGATGGATATATGGATGGATGGATGACTTACATAAGTCATAGGGTTTTGTGCATTTATCGTTGTTCTTTCCCCATTTTTGTCCTTTCAGAAAAGAAACAATGTTTTTTCTGTGATTATATAGGTTAATGTGTCGAATGAAAGTGATTTAATGTGTTTTCATTTTGGGCCACAAGGTTCTGCAGCCTGCAGACTGGGACGTGTAGATTTTTATCTCCACCATATACCTGATTTATGTTTATCGTCACGAGTGACAGGCAGATATATGTTAGCATTAAGCTGTGCTTAGCTCTCTGCGATGGCCGAGCCTTCCCACCCATGAACCCTGCCTATTGCTCTGTGCATTCTGGGAGGGGCTTCCAGATTGCCCTGACCCCAACTGGAGCAGCAGTTATTGAAAACTGACAAATGGGTGAATGCATTTCTCTTCCAGTAAGAGCTTCGGGTCCCTCGAAACGAAAGTACTGGGAGGTACTGTGCAGGTCAGTACCCTGAAAGCAGAAAGACTGGGAACGCAGAAGCATGATTATGCATGCAAGATGCATTAATGGGGCAGAGCAGAGCAGCGCAGGAAACGCCGCGTGTTTCATTACTGCCTTTCTGCTGCTCTCTGCTGGCCCTCCCTGCTCTGCCCACCCCACCTGCGTCGCTTACAGGAGCAGCGACATCATGGAGTACGGGGAAGGACTGGATGCTGATGCCTTTAAAGGATTCTGACTGAGACTTTGAGGACCATCTGCTTCCAATTATGAAAATAATGACACCATGCTCCTCCACTCGGTGCATGGCAAGCGACAGACAGACAGATTCCCCCTGATTCCCTCTGCTTGTAGCAGTCACTACACTTATTTGTATTTGTGATCATGTTCCATAGGGAACGTCCGCCATCTGTTTGCAGATGGATGATTTGCGTTTTCGGGTTGCATAGTTTAACAACGTATATTATTTATTATTTTCATTAAATGTATATTAATCCATAAGTTGTATTTATGCGTAAATCTGGTGTGCACTGTAAAACCATATGGGTACAGAAGAATACTCTGATCGGGGGAGTTTTTCTATGCCTGTATCACCACGTTAAGCTCTTTGCGCCTTGTCCCCCTAAGTACCAAGCTCATGGATATCTTTAAGCTGCTCATCCTCGGACTGGAAATAGTAGCACGCACCAAACATTAAGGTGCTATGGACAGGGAAGTGGCATCAGATGAGAGTATGACAGCTAATTTTAGGAAGTGGACAGACAATGGGAGCTGTATTCTGTGGTAGGAAATGAAAACAATCGTTTCATTGGTATATGAAAAGGAAATGTGATATGTGTTATAGATTCCTGGGAATGATGCACGAATGGATCTGATTACCGCAAACCGACTCTGACGAACTGCTGCTGCTATTCCCATGTCGTGTTGTGTGATTGATAGTGCCATAGACACCTACTGTCACGTGGCTGGCATCTGCATTTTAACAGTATAATTGTATTGAATAGAAAGAAGCTTAAAACACACAGCGCATTATTTATTTATTTATTTATTTATTTTGGTTTTGATGCTAACTTACTGCCAAATTGTTGTTGAACCAATAAATTCAATAGATTCCCAATAAAATATATTGGACCATAAACAGTACTGTAATTGTTTCTCACGCTGTAGTCGTTGCAGGGTGTGACAGAATTTAGTTTTCTTCATCAGTAACCGCAATCATGTAAATATAATTGTTAGCTATGTGTCTCTCAGTGTATTAGGGTTAATTGAACTAAAACAGGGTTCCCCAAAATCCAGTTCTGGAGGGACAGAATCCAGCACGGAATCAAACACGTTAGTCAGGGAATTACCATGTTTGGTATGTGTGTTTGAACAGGAAAATCTGCAAACTGTGTTGGATTCTGGCTCTCTAGGACTGGATTTGGGGAATTGATCTAATATGTTGAATACAACTTGTAGTGTTTTCTTATGGATGCTTTATTTGGCTGCTATGTTATAAAGTAGAAGTTGACCCTGGCTGGTGACCCCGGCAACATTCCCAGTGACCGTTTCTATTTCCATGTCCGGAAATTCACGTTCTGCCAGCTTGACACGTGCTGACAGGCTGTTAGATGACTGCGTTCATCCTGCTTCTGCAGTGTCCCATTGTCAGTGCTCATGTCAACCGTTTGCAAGTGGCTCACTTGAAACAACACGTCCTCACCTGTCTTTCCGGCCCTGGAGGGGGCTGATGGGCGGGGCCTGATAAGTTTGTTGCAGCTTCGCTTGGCTTTCGCTTGGATTTTTGACCACAGTTGCCACTGGCCTGGAAATGGAAACTCGCTGTCCAAAGAGGCCCCCGATTCGGGGGCTGATGCGCTGTCTTTTGTCATTAGATGGAGAGCGGGTTTATCACTAAGCAACAGAATGCGGTCACTCTGTAAAACGGTCCAAGCGTCAAGCCTATTGTTTTATTCAGAGGCTCATTATCATGGCAATAGTAATTCAATTGAAAATGAACAGTTTTGCATTACAAAAGGCTTTTGAAATGTGTTTTTTATAGACATATAACATTAAGTTAGTCATGTAGGCCCAGTTTATTGAGAAGGTAATTAACCAGAAATTACATGGGATACTTACCTATCACTTTACTGTTTCTTTGCTTGTAAAGATGTCTTACCTGACCTTTGACCAGCTTGTCATGTGATGTTTCAGGATTCCTATAACTGAGAACATAAAGAAGTAATTTCCTGGTGAATAAAGAGTTTTTGGTCTTTTGACAACCCAGCAGGAATAAACCTCAGATAAACAGGCTTCTGTGACATCTGTGAGTCCCAAAATCAAAGGAGGTTATATGAAAGATTGGCATTCAGAATAAAAGCCACTTGTATGCAGAGGTAGCAATTTCAGGTCCAGAAAGTAAAAATCCAGACCATGATTTACTTTCAGCCAACCAGTAGAGCATTAAGAGTCACAGTCACAGAGTACTCAACTGGTTGGCTGAAAGTAAATCATGGTCTGGATTTTTACTTTCTGGACCTGAAATTGCCACCTTTGCTTGTGTATTATTGCGTGCCGTCCTCCACTCCTTGCGAATCGTGGTGCACGGACAAACCTTGGCCCTGCCTCTCTGCCTGGTCTTTCCCCCGCCGTGAATCACATGGCAGCACACAGGACAGCCAAGTGCCCGGTGGGGGAATCATCGACCTCAGCCCTCTGGCGTCCCAGCAGTACAGTGACTGGCAGAGACATCGCAGCCGTTTTTAACTCTCCCCCTCTTGACAGATTGGTGCCAGTTTCTTCCCGCACCCACGGAGGTCCTCTTAAAAGCTGTCTCCCCCGGCACCACCCCCCCCCCCCTTCACAGCTCTGACACAGCTCAGATTCGAACCGTGACCGAAGTCGCCGGAGAGATCCAGAAAATAGATTCTCACTGCAGTGCAGTTTCTCAGTGAGTCCACATACATACCATCTACTCCCACAGCTTGCATGCATCACAATCGATACACTTGAAGAGCAGCCAATACCAAAGCCTTCTTTTTCAGATGCATCCATAGATCTTTTTGGGTTTTTTTTAAGAGTGCATGCCCTTTGTTCTGCTAGAAATAGTTCTAGAATGCAACCCAAGGCTGTTACTGCAGTGTTCCAAAAGAGGTGGTGTTAGCTTGTTAGAACATTCTGGATCATTTTACTTAAACAGCCAGGATTCTGCTGTTGATAGTATTACAGCCGTGAATTCTAAATTTATATTTATTTATCGTCTTTGTTTAAGCTTTTCACCCAGCAGTGCTGTTATAGTGAAATAGCAACAGTAAAAATAATATAGCATCTGTTACCACTGGATGTGAGAAAAGTAGTTTTTATTCCAGGTTGTTGCATTATTGGTTTATTTTCTTTCTTTTTTAGTGTATTGCTTTGTTTGTGTGCCTGCTAGTTTATATTAATAATTCAACTATTATATAGACAGTGAAGGTTTGACTGTAGTGATATTAGTTATGGTCCTTTTGATTTATCGACAGAGAGCCTTCCTGCACAAATGCACAATGTAACACAATGTCTTACTATAAATGTATTTTTCATAACAATCATGAAATGTATTTTCCGTCAAAACATACGTTAAAGGAGATTATAAAGAGCTGATAATCTGATGCTGGCAGCCATATCTGGCTGTAATCCGTAGGTAGAGGTTCTGAGCCGTCCATCTGTGTGATTGGAGCTGTTCCTCTGTCATTTGCTCGGGTCTGTTTTTGGCAGGTCAGCTTTTCGGTGTAGCAACAATATACAGTAGTACATTCTGGTGATTTCAGCCTACATGTCATTCCCTTAACAGTGGCTCAGTGACTCAGCAGCCAGCCCAGTCTCGGGGCAGTGGCTTCAGGTTTGAACTCAGCTCTGTCAACATGGAATCAGGAAAACTGTCCCAGTGATTTAGTTTCCGGGATAGCTCAGCATTAGCCTGTGACTCACTATGACCAAGCATGATCGAATGCCAAAATCGCATGGAGAGATTGATGATTCTGTCACCCATTTGGATTTTTGAAATTTCAAAACTGCGGGATGTCTGTTATATTTTCCACTTCAATTTCACAAAGTCAATTTATATAAAAGTATTTGTATTAATCAGTTTATTACAATAGTGTTTCAGCTCACAAATTGTTCATAGCTTTTTTATGCTTAATATGTAACATTTGCATGGTATTTTTGTTTCGCAAAAGACATCTGAAGCTGATAAATTTTTTATACCTAAACAGATACTGAATTCATTGTCTTGTTTTATCGCTACTTGATGAAGGGTAAAAAGCCACAATCTCCTAGGAAATACCCTCTGTATTTGTACAGGTACAAGAGGATAGGGAAAAGACATTCATAACCAAATTAGTATGGATCCACCTCTAGTATCGTAACTGACCAGCATCATTCATTATCCCCCTGGGGGGTCAGGCACTCTGTCGATCCCCCAATTATTTGAAAACAAAATTACTAAGGCCCTGGGCTTTCATGCAGCCCCTCTGAGCCGCACGTTGTGGGTTCAGTGACACTGCAGAGCCATGAGATGGCTGCCTTTGCGCACACAGGACTGTCAGAAGGTGTGTTCTTTGCAGGAACAGTGTTCTAAGTGGAAGGTACATTCATTGTAGGAACAATGTTCTAAGGAAAAGGTACGTTCATTGCAGGAACAGTGTTCTATGGGGAAGGTACGTTCATTGCAGGAACAGTGTTCTACGGGGAAGGTACGTTCATTGCAGGAACGGTATTCATTCCAAGGGGAAGGTGTGTTCATTGTAGGAACAATGTTCTAAGGAAAAGGTATGTTCATTGCAGGAACAGTGTTCTATGGGGAAGGTACGTTCATTGCAGGAACAGTGTTCTACGGGGAAGGTACGTTCATTGCAGGAACGGTATTCATTCCAAGGGGGAGTTATGTTCATTGTAAGAACAATGTTCTAAGGGGAAGGTACGTTCATTGCAGGAACAGTGTTCTAAGGGGAAGGTATGTTCATTGCAGGAACAGTATTCTAAGGGGAAGGTATGTTCATTGCAGGAACAATGTTCTAAGGAAAAGGTATGTTGATTGCTGGAACAGTGTTTTTTGAAGGGGAAGATATGCTGATTGCAGGAACAGTGTTCTAAGGGGAAGGTATGTTCATTGCAGGAACAGTATTCTAAGGGGAAGGTATGTTCACGGGAGCCTGTGGGTGGTAGGGTGCCAGCAGGTTGTGGTGCAGGAGCTAACTCAGAACACCTTGCGAGGTAAAGGCCAGCATGGTCTAGTAGCTCCTGGCTATTAGTCAGTTTCAGCCAATGGTGGCAAACCCAGATTTTCTTTGTCTGTAATGGCTAACTGCAGGAATGTGCCGTACACACATTCCTGCAGGCTTCTCACCTCCGATCGATGTCGTCGGATGAACCTGTGCACCACATCCAGGCACTGACCTGGATCTCCTGCATATGATGGATGGTCAGGAGCTCATCATCCCCCTCATCTGCAGCAAAAGCTATAGATAATCATAGTCAAGGGCTTTCAGTCACTACTCCAGTTGGATGCAGTCCATGGAGTTATTCGTACTACGCGGTCAGTGGGACAGAGTATCCACATTACGCATTAGTCAAAGTCATTACCCTGCAGTACTGTCGGTCCATCTTGCTTCCTGTCTCTTGGAATCATTGAAGGTCAGGAGTGAGGCGATTAAGGAACATCTGTCCCACTAACCCTTACCGACTCTGTGGTATCAACTCCTGTTCACCTCGTCAGAATCTCAGGTCACTAGGCTGGGTCCCACCGGGTCTCACTGGGTCTCACTGGGTCCCACCGGGTCTCACAGGAACTTTAACAACTTAGTTGATGGCAAACAAGAGGGTCAAGTCAGATGTGGCAGTGTATCCCAGGGTCCCAGCACTTTATCTGCAGGCCACGACAGTGCAGAGTGAAGCAGGACTACTGGAGCATCGCATAGTTTGAATGGCATGACTATGAAGCGCATCGACCCTGTCCCAACACGAATGCCATCTGTACCTATGTTTCTGAAACCATGTAACTGGCCAGTATGAGGAGATTAACCACAATGAGCATGCGATTTAGTCTTTGCTGATTTAGTTTATTCATGTGCCTTAAATGCTCTGTTCCTGCTGGACATGGTGGTCACTACCAGGACGAGTGGGGAAGTGTCCCGTAATTGTCATGCCCGTTCACCTCCATGCTAATGCTACACGAGCCCTGGATCTAGGCTAACCAGAACTGAAACCACCAATGTCAATCTGTAATGTGCAAAATATTGATATTTGCATTTTTTCCCATGAAATCTTCACACTCGACTAACAGACTCGGCCCACAGGTCGGGCTGCTTTGAGTATCCGAAGTGATTCTCAATTTCTCCCTGTGGTTCCAGCAGAACTGGATCACTAACGTTAGGTTGCGGCTCTACCCTGGCTGGATGCGTGATTGCGGAAATGTCTGGCGACACTCTCCCACTCTGATGACTGAGATAGCAGTTCAGTGTCCAGCAAAGGCCTGGCAAGCACTGGGTAGACTGGGAGGCAGAAGCTGCTGAGGTGTCTACGTTACTCACCCAGGAAAGGCTGCAACTGGTTTTTACTATGACGCAGATTCAGACCTTGAGAAGGCAAGGCATTTTGTAATAGCTTTATATTTATGCATTCTATACCTATAACTTTGTTTTACATAGTCGCCTATATAAATTCATTTTGAAAATTCATATTAAAGCAAAAATCAATAAATGTTTTGATTTTTGATCAAGGAGTTGCTGCATTTTTTTGCAGTTTTTAACCAGACCCCTACTGCTGAACATTAAATTGTTTTCGGTCCATGAAATATGTTGATTTTTCTAATCCACCATTTAAAATTGCATTTCATGCACAGAGACTTTGTAATTCCTTAGTGATGTATTACTTGGGTCTCAGGTATCTTTATTTATCCGTCTCCTTGTGGCTCGTTATCTTGTTATATATTTCAGATGTAATTCCTGGTAGTCTCTGGCTACAGTGAGCGGTCCTGTCCACGATATGAATCATTAGCTGTGGCCACAGAAAGAAACATCTTATGCTGCATCATTCTTTGTATCTTTGCTTTTCTTATTTTGCATGTTTCCTCATCATGCACTATTGTTTCAGCCATGGAACACAACCCCCTTGAAACTGCCGTGTTTGCTTATTTTTTTCCCAAAATGCCATCTTGTTCAGCCGTATTAAAAGGAATGAACTGAACACAGAAGTCAGTCAGTGGGCCGCTGAGTTCATTATCAGTCATCATGGCTCCCATAGCGCTGACTGCAGTAAAGCTGACAGGCTGACAGAGACGGGTATCACGTGTGCTTGTGGCCCTGGTGGGTGATTGGGGAGGGGGTGAGGGGGTAAATTAGAGTCCCAGCACCTAAATAAACTCTGAAACTTCAGCCAACCCTGGTCCCGTTGGCACGGGCCTCTTGCTTCAGGTTACACGGCTCTTCGGACTCGATGCTAACTTCCTGTGTTGCTTTTTTTAAACCCTTGACATAACGATCTTTGTCATCTAAAGCTACATTTTTAAACAGATTTTTGTTTTCTTATGCTCTGTGCCAGAATCCTAGACGCATGATCCAGCTTTGGCGAATTTCATGGCTGCCAAAGGATTAAGATGTAAGAGGTTGCTCTCCTTCCCATGACACCCTAAAATCAATACGCTCTTATGGTGACCTCTGTTCTCCTTCGTCTCCAGGGCATCCGCTGCCCCTGCTGACCTCTGTTGGAGTCTCATCAGTGTTTTATTCATCCACAATGATATATTGCTAACCTTGCCTGGATTTGACAAACAGGCAGGCAGCTTCTGTACTGGCCTTGTTTGTCATTCAATATTAAACAGATGGGTGCATTTTTCTTTTTTTTTATTTAATCCTATCTGCAGAGACCCAAAGTTGTGTATCATACATCATCCCACCCCCCCACCCCCCACACACACTCCTAAAAAACAAGATCCAGGTTACAGAAAAGCAGCGGAGATGTTTGGCACAGGTACATGGTCAGCAAGCAAAAATCCAACATATGAGCTGGCAGGACCAACAGCTCATATGGTGATGATCATTTGACTGGCTAATGAAGGATTTGTGTTACATAAGCACTGCGGCTTTTATTGTTTTCTTGTTTTTAGTGGAAAAGAATATGGCAGCGAGAAGTCGTTTAAAGCACTGGAGATTTTCCCTTCCTATCTCATCCAGCGTCGGAACATCGAGTCTGTTCTGCCGTGAGGCGTAGCCATGGTAACAGGCTGATTGTAGGAGCTGCGCACAGAGGCGTGAGGATGGTGTAGCTACAGTTGAAGGCTATCAGCAGTAGCATATTTGCAACGTTCCAACAGATTTACCGCATTGGCTGCGTATGTGATGCCGACCGCTTCGGTGATCGTCACGGAAACGCGGCTGCCTTATACACACTTCGCTCCCGTTTTGTGTTTTCATGGATGTCAGTCCCCAGGCATTTGCACTTTTGGGTCAGCGTCAGTGTATTTTCCTGTTGCCTTTGCTCCGTTCCTGGCCTCTCGTCTCTTTCCGCAAAGCTAAAAGCTTCGCTGCTCCATGAATGCTCTTTCTGCTCTGCGTGCCGTCTGGAGCCGCAGAAGCCTGAAGTCTGAGACTGACTCGTATGCAGAGAGCAGCCCCCTAGAACTGGGCCATCGTCAGAATGGGTTGCTGCAAGCCAGCCAAAATTATGCTTTTGCCAGATACTATGAAGTATCTCCGCAGGTCTCCTGACTAGTGGTGATATTAACTTCACATCTAATGGGACATACATAAAGACAGCAGTGCAGCACATAGCATGAGTGTAAGGTAAGCAAAAGACATGCCTTTCATACGGGAGGAAGAGCGTCGTAAACATTCCTGTGATGCCAGTAAACATGACAGAGACGGACCCCAGAAGATATAACATTGCTGTTGTAGAAATTGCTTCCTCACGTCTCTGCTCATCTAAGAGCCAAAGAAGGATATTTTCCAGTTTGTAGCAGCTTAGCAAATACTATCTTCAGACATTTACCCTTTAGTTTAAAATTGGAGCATCTCTATTAATCTACTGGTTTTTTTCCCCTTAGATTTTTTGTGAGTTCTAGTGCGTGAATGATTGAGTTCAGAAAAATGGCCTCTGATCAGCACCAGCGTTCAGTGACTCATCCTGAGATTTGGAATGATCTGAATACCAGAATATACCAGAATGTACATGATATGTGAACATCGCGACCAGAAGCAAAATATCAGCAACTGCATCACAAATAATAAATTGATTTGAGTGTTTTTTTTTATATATATAGAAAATTTTTGATACAGATGGGTCCAGGTAGGTCCACATAAGAAGATTGGTTTGGCTTTATCATCTGCCGTTACATTCTCCCAACCATTTGCTGTGTTCCCCTTATACGCCATGCAGTGCCTGTGTGATACCAAGAGGGTGCAGCACTAACGGAATATGCTGTCTGCGCTTTCTGCAGATCCAGGTCCGGTCATTTTTAAAAGCCCAATACAGATACTTTGGATGAGAATTCCGCATTAAAATCCCAGTTACATAATCAACACAGTGCCCATACATTTTGCTTACTCATCCAAATGTCCCGACATTGGGAGATGTTGGAGGATAGCTAATCGAACGAGGACTAACCTGTCAGCCCCTTTGGGCTATTTTTGTTTCTGCCGGATCATGTTGTGATACTGAAGTGTTAACCAAAGCATATCATTTTCTTGGTGGCCAACCATATGCTCTCCATCACTTACAGTTAACGGTGCTTCGTGAATGATAGCCAAACACTATAGCGGGCTGTTGATTCTTCTGTCCGGGCAGTGTGCCCGATAGATGCAAACCCTATTATTGATTTTGCCGCATATCTCACTCCCCAAACTCCAAAGGCCAGTGACGCCCAAAGCTACGATGAGTTCTCTTTGTCATACACATAACACAAAGACAATTAGTGATTGCTTGCTTCCTGATCTCTCATCCTTGTTGTGCCTGAATCCTCATATAAGAGGGGCCATGAATTAAACTAACATTGTGTTAATGATGTTTTCCTGTTGGGTTTACAATACCACATAAATATTTACTAAATTGCTTTGCTTTTTAGGTTTGTTTTCTACACTCATATTACATAAGATGTGCATTACGTAACACTTAGTGCTATTTTTACTGTGTATTCATATAAGGTCAGGTCATTTTGGCTGATTGTGGTGGATGGGCTCATTCATTTGCTGTGGATAGTCAAATCGCTCGATCCCTCGACTCAATGGGACATAGGTGATTAGAAATTCAGTTTTTTTTCCTGTGACGCTTGTAGAACAAATAATTTGGGTTATAAAAGAACTGCCACAGGAGTCATTTAAGTGAGATTCTCTTCCCAGTGGTCTTTTCAAAAGTATTTGGCAAGAAACCTACTATCATTTTGAAGAGTGTATTCATGGGCGTTTTCTCAATTGTATGTATAATGTGAAGTCATATAGCATTTTTCTCTTGTCATTCTAATTACCGCTAAATTCCCTGCACACTTAACGCAGCTTGCTAGCTAGGCAGACTGTGCAGTGCAGAGTTGAAAATGAATGTGGCAACCACAGTGTCTTGACTCAGGAGGGTCTGTCTCCCCCTTGTAGTCCTGAAGACCACAGCCATGACTCAGGAGGGTCTGTCTCGCCCTTGTAGTCCTGAAGACCACAGTTATGACTCAGGAGGGTTGGTCTCCCCATGTAGTCCTGAAGACCACAGTCATGACTCAGGAAGATCTGTTTCCCTCTGAAACGAAAGGGACTTCACTCCCATAAGAGACTCTTTCATTCCCATCTATTGTGGTCATTACATTTACTGTCTCGACACACAGCAAACAGGTGTATTGGATATGATACAAATTACAGTCAAAGGAGAGGAGATTGTGACAGGTTCATAATTATCACTTTACTACCATGTATACATATCTCCTCACTGCTATTTAGTTACACTGCAATTTCTTCTTTCACTGCCAGTTACTGTAGTCATAAAGTATTCCTCCCTCTCCTCCCTGCTTCCCCCCGGCCTGCAGTGGTCGCCAGACAGCGATGTGGAAGGCGATGTGGGAGATGCTGACAATCAGCACGGCCTACACTGAGCTGCTAGGGGTGTCAGCATGATCAGTGTGACACAGCTTTAAAGAGATTATCTATGTTCATAATATGATGATAATATATGAGATTAATTTCTACAATGTATCTGTGTATCTGCTGTTCCAGGTGCTTCCTCTTAAATTCTAAGTGAACAACAAAGGGATTATATTACAATAGTTTCCTACTAATGATGATGACCTAAAACAGTGTATCCTCTGGATACAGCAACTTTGATTCGTAAGTCCATTTGGTGAGGATTTGAAAAGAACCCTAACAAATCAAGTGACTTTGCTGAAAGTGACTTCCCTGTATCGCTCCGAGATCCTACACCCAGAAGAGTTATTTATATATAGCTGTCAGCTCTGTTTGCATACAGGGGATATACCAAGATTACCCCAGTAAGGTCTGCACTAGGGTTAAATGCAGCACTGGTCAAAAGTTTGGACACCCCAAGCTGCCTACAAATGAGAGTGATAGTGTTGCATCACATGACCTGGCCACATGACCTAAACATAAGAGAGAGGGTTTTGGGGGAGTTTGACTTGAGAGTAAAGGAAGAGTGGCCAATGAGAGCTCAGCATATATGTGGGACCTCCTTCAGGACAGCTGGAAAAGCATCCAATGAGAGCTCAGCTTATATGTGGTACCTCCTTCAGGACAGCTGGAAAAGCATCCAATGAGAGCTCAGCTTATATGTGGGACTTCCTTCAGGACAGCTGGGAAAGCATCCAATGAGAGCTCAGCTTATATGTGGGACTTCCTTCAGGACAGCTGGGAAAGCATCCAATGAGAGCTCAGCTTATATGTGGGACCTCCTTCAGGACAGCTGGGAAAGCATCCAATGAGAGCTCAGTTTATATGTGGGACTTCCTTCAGGACAGCTGGGAAAGCATCCAATGAGAGCTCAGCATATATGTGGGACCTCCTTCAGGACAGCTGGAAAAGCAACCCAGGAGGCTTTTCCAGGAGGTGACAGTATAATCAGCCAGTCTCAGGAGCAATTGGGGTTAAAGGCCTTGGTCATGGGACCAATGGTGGCATCACTCTGCAGATCCTGGGATTTCCAACCAACAACCTTCAGAGTCCAGATCCACATACCTGTCCCTGAACAATTTTTTTTTTTGTTTAATACTTTTTTGGTCATTGCATAATCTATATATATTTTTTTCTGTAGTAATGATGTCTTTATAACTGTTCTAAAATGTAGACAATATTACAGATAAACCTTTCTATAGGTAGGTGTGTCCAAACTGTTGACTGACTATGTATAGCACCTAAATGTTCTATCTTTACATTCAAGACAGAGCTTTTAGACTATGATTTCTCTCAGTCATGTGTACAAATGCACGAGTCAAATATGAAGCAGTTCATATTTACTAATATTGGTGTTACACATCTTTGCCGTTTTCCTACTTGACCCAGGACAAAAGTCATTCAGTCTTGAAAAAATAGTTTAATTAAAAAATGGTGACATGTTTGGGGACAGTTAAATATGTGCCAGTCATGACGATGAAGATAATGATCATAATAATTACTAGCAAATTAATTGCTCTGTAGGCTCACGTCAGGACAATCAAAAATATGTAAGGGCTTTCACGGCACACGGGGCATGGCTCACACACAAGTAAGAGCCTCTCACTTCGTCGTTAATGAAGGAAAATACTGGCCAGTGCTGCTATCATTTGCTATGGTCTTGTACTAAAATAGCCGCTTTCCAGTTGTAAGAGGCCTATCAAGGCTTAGTTAATTGGAGCAGCTATTGGCGCTGCACTTAGATGTGCCCTGACTGCGCTGGCACTCCGGGCCTTTGCGTCAGACTCGCTCAACTTAGTAATCGGCATTGTCTTCCACCAATGAAGCAGCGCATCATGATGAATGGGCTCTATTTAAAGACCTGGACAGCGAGCCTCTGCATTCTGGCCTCACATGTGTAGGTGCGCGGATGCGCTCACAGATCACCTATAACTACCGAAACATTGTAAATAATGCTTTTCACTCTGCGAGGGTAGGGAGGAATGGGATGGGAATACGGCTCCCTTCATCTCCTGCCCTCAGTCCGTCCTGAGGAACAGAAGAAGGCAGATCCTGGTCTGGGCCACGTGACAGGCCCCAACGCAGAGTGGAGCGCCATTTTCCTGGAGCCCGGTCCACTCCCCTGGGGGAGGGGAGAGGACGGGGGAGGGCCCGAGGCTCTGTATTGTGGTCACCATGGGAACACATGGATTATTTAACCGACCTGGAAGTGGGGGGGGGGGGGGGGGGGGCAGCATGGACGGAGCCCTGGCCCCACATCCTCAGGGACTTGTACCGGACCTCGGTGGGTCCTGTAATCCCAGAGGCTTTGCAACAAGGTCCAAGCAGGGAGGTGTTGTGCTGCGGCCCACCGATAACAAGGCAGCCCAGCTCTGCTTCTCGCTAATTAGTGTTCTGAGCATTAGCTGCTTCTGAGCGGGCGACGCACATTTATAACGTAAATAAATAAATAAGAACTAACGGCACTTAGCGCCCTCGCGGAGTGGGCGTATATTAAAGTGTCACAGGAACAATACGAATAATTTGTTTTTCGGTCGCTACCCACAAAGTCAAATGAAGGACATGGAAAGACTCTATGATCTAAGTAGGCTTGGGCGGTTTTATGTTAATATGGTATACCAGAGTGTTTTGGATATCCCGCGGTATTAAGGCTCATTGTAATATTTTGTGGGGATGCATTCCCCACCCTGCTCAGCAAATTTTATCACCAAGATGCAAGATGCAATAATACCAGAAGAACACTGCTTTTGAAAATACCGTGAAAACACCATATAACACTGTGTACACTGGACACCGTGATGGTATGGAAAATTAGATACTGCCAAAGCCTAGATGTACAACACTGGACACTGGTATTTCTGTATATATGGCTGCCTGTCAATTTATACTATATATATAGAGCTCTCTGCCTTTATTTACGGTGTTTACTTAGGGTTTTTTTATAATAATATAAATATTTTAATGTTAGTAAGCTCTGTTTTCAGTGTGAGTGAGCCGTGAGGAACAGCAGGTTCATGGCCTGATCGACAGCAAGGACAGAAGCACAGTCTGGAAGAGAGGGAGCTGGGGATCTTTGGGGATCTTTGGAGATCGTTTGGGATCATTTGGCATGGCTCGGCACTCCGGTATGGCAAACGTGGTCAGGCTGGGCCAGCAGGCGAAGCTCCGCCACCTACCACTGCTGAAGACACAACCTCTAACGAGCTGGGGCCAAAGTATGAGGGCTCCCTGACCTGTTGGGGGCTCCCTGATCACCTGGGGGATCCCTGACCTGTTGGGGGCTCCCTGATCACCTGGGGGCTCCCTGATCACCTGGGGGATCCCTGACCTATTGGGGGCTCCCTGACCTATTGGGAGCTCCCTGATCACCTGGGGGATCCCTGACCTATTGAGGGCTCCCTGTCCTGTTGGGGGCTCCCTGATCACCTGGGGGCTCCCTGATCTATTGGGGGATCCCTGACCTATTGGGGGCTCCCTGATCTATTGGGGGATCCCTGACCTATTGGGGGATCCCTGACCTATTGGGGGCTCCCTGATCACCTGCGGGATCCCTGACCTATTGGGGGCTACCTGATCACCTGGGTGCCCCTAATGCACCACAACAAGTTGTCATTATCATCACATGCAGCGACGTATATTTTCTGCGTCAGCATGCATCTCATCTATCTCTTTAAGGACTGAGGTTGCACTCCAGTCAGTAAGTATCACATGGTATGACTGGGGCTCCGACTGGTTGAGGTTTGTGAAGCTGACACTACTGTCTACAGAGTGGACTAATGGTCGTTGTTAACGAGTCACAGCTCGAGGCTGCAGATCTGATATTACCTTTCTTTTCCCAAGAAGCCTGCAGAAGGGTGTGCTTCAGCATGGGTAAGGCCACCCTGACGCACTGGTCTCTGTACGCCACCTGCTGGAGTGCAGCCCCATTTTCGCTCCAGAGGGAAAGTCCTGGGCCATCTGTACACGCCATTGTTTCCTCGTGTTTTGCTTTTCTGATTTCCTGATCCTGCGTACAGGGATTACTGAGATCCTAGCCAATGACTTATGCTGGGTTTAGTCTGCATGCATGAAAGCATATTGACCCTGAGCCCATGGTGCCATAGTGAGAAATAGGCTAATTAAACACTGTACAAACAGACACACATTATGAAGCGTTTCTGAGGCTAATATGCTTTTATATTGTTATGCCATTACTGATATTCTTTCATTTTACATTTCCTCATGAGTCTTTGTCACTCTGTCATTTCCATGTATAACAGTCAATGCAGAAATGATCAATGTACAGCTTCTCCCCAGGTCAGGGGGAATTACATTGTGACAAACCGATCGTAAGGTGAAAATATCGTAAGGCGAAAATGCATTTTAGTACAGTACACCAAACCTGACAAACATCATAGCCTAGCCTAGCCTACCTTAAACATGCTCAGGACATTTTCATTAGCCTACAGTTGGGCAAAATGATTAACACAAAGCCAGTTTTATAATAAAACATTGAATATTTCATGTAATTTATTGAATAATGTACTGAAAGTGAAAGACGTTTATCCATCGTAAAGTTGAAATATCGTAACATGTTTCATCGCAACCCTGGGAGCGTCTGTACATGTGTGTATCATATATTTAAATTATTACACGTATAGTACGTGTTTGAAAAACTAATATATGTGTGTGTGTATATATCTGTGTGTGTGTGTGTGTAAAAGCACAAGAAATCTTTCACCTTTTCTTTTATGAAGCATTTGGTAAGAGCAGCTTGAGGAGTAAATAAACTGTTTATTTAAAGCTCTTTCTCTTTTTTAAGGGGTGTGGGCTGATCTAAAGGTGTCAAGTGTTCCCTCTTTTGTTTGCGTTTTGTTTTTGTAACGTTTGTGATGTCGCATCTTGCATAATGCAGAAGGGATTTGGCTGGTATCTGCCACTTTAACTCTTGAGCCAAATCCATGTGTGAGGCTGTTATGGTAAATAACAGATATTTAGCTCAATCAGACACTCAGTGGGGTTAATATGTGTCCGGTGCAATGTCGCCGAAGGTCAGGAAGGTCTTTTTCATTATATTTAATTGTCTTTGATTACGATAACATTTGCAGACTGGCCCAACTTCATGCTAGCGTGTCAAGCAGGGGAATTTAGAAAAATTGGAATCAGAGGGCCAAATTTTTCACTTAAATTGCACTCTGGGGGGTGTTATGGTCCTTTTCCAGCTTTTGTGCAGAAGGTTCTGGCACAAAAATAACAGTTCTGGCTGGGCCTTGACACCCAACCTGTGGTCTCACCCACGTGTGCCTATTATTGCTGGAATGGTAGCTTGTCTGTCGCCCAGCCTGGCATTCTTCAGGGTCCCTCTGTGTAGGCCAGAGTCCCCGCATAGCGGCTCCTCTCGCCAGATGTGCTGCTTAGACATTCAGCATGCGCTCATTTACATCTCGGTCGGCGACTGCCATGGCTGCTAAGCAACGCGTGGGATGGCCAGTTCTGAAGGTGGTGTCCGAACTCCACCTGACACTTGGCGATGGATGATAAAAAATGAAATATGCACCAGAATTAATTACAGTGCAGTGCATAACTGAGATTTTTTTAATTATTTTTTTTGCCCACACGACGAGGGGCTGGATTTGCAGCAGATATGTGCAGAGCTCAGTGCCCATCTGTGACAGTGATGAGAAGCGCTCCCAGACACATCTAGCATATAGCGGACCAGATGATAGTATTGTCGTTGTTCTATAGCAAGGTTGTATTTCAGAGCAGAGCATTGGATTCCACCGTAGCTTGATGAAGTTCCTGATCACCGAAACCTGGGAACGGCTGAATTGGTGAATCAGGAATTCTCCGAAACAAACTCTCAGTCAATCGCAGCATCCTCCTGTAGCGCCGGACAGCCTTTTGATCGTTTGCCGGAGAAATGATGGATGGGCGTTTTGCTGCAGGGGGACTATATTGCACTTAGCAGTGACTGTGTGAATCCACATTTTGCAGGCCAACCCACCACCGATCTTGGTCAGTACGGACTCCTTGGATGCAGGACCTTATGTGAGTATCAAGCACCCTCTCCCTCACTCTCAATCTCTCCCTCTCTCAGTCTCTCTCTTTATGCTTCATATCATATTTCAGTCAGTGCTTAATGACTAAAAAACACCAAAACGTCTACTGCTTGCTCATTTATGCATGTTACTCTCACACAGGAACCATCAGAAGCCTGTTTTAGACCAGTACCAGCCTTGTGGTTTTTTTTAAATCAGATTTATGGATTATTTAATGTTATTAATATCAATAGAAAAATATTATTAATAGCATGAATTGATTTATTTATTCCAGTGTCATGATCTCTCTCAGGTAAATGGAAGTGATGGGATGTATAAGTATGAGGAGATCATTCTAGAACGGGTGAGTAGTCTGACGTTAAAAAGGTTCCACTGCGCATGCAATTAAATGTTTTTCTTTTTAAAATGTTAAAAAACATTTTGAGGTGTTTTTACCACTTAACTATATTTAAAGTAATGTATGTGATAATTACAGGAGGAAAATAAAAAGTTAGTGAATGTTCTTATGGAAGTAAACTGCTGCACTATATCATTCTTTAATATGTATGATGTGAATTCCTTATGATTGTGTATTTTTCCTTGTGGTTAGTCATAGCCACTAGATGGCGATGAAGCACTCCTTCGTTTTATTACATAGATTGATATGTACACGTTTCAGCCCACCAATGACACAGCGAGAGATTCTTGGGCAGGACTGAGTGTTAAGATCAGTCATAGACAGATCTGCCCTGAAGCGACTATGACTAAGAGTTTCAGGGGCATCTTCACACTTAATCTCGAGGGAAACTTCTCGATCTTCCACCCTACAGGAATATAGCTATGTGTATGCAAGGGCCTAATGACCGGGGGGGTACAGGGGAGGCATACACCCCCCGGTATTATTAATTTATGCCCCCTGTCCTCCTAATATCGAACTCTCCTACGCCGTTTGTGCGTACGCCCCATAGAACTTGCACTTTTTTCAAATCATAAATGTGGAAGATAATCACTCCGCTGTGAAATCCCACTCTGAACGACATGTTAGCGTGTGGCATTTGCTGGCTAATCCGTGTGGATTTGTTCCGATCCGGTGTGACGTGCAGGAGCTTTCCTCTGATGTGGTCAGAGCTCATTAATGAAAATAATAATAATAATGAAGCCCTTCGTGAAATCACCATACGCACACGCTCACAGTGCACTCTCGGCTTCGTGAAATCACCATAAGCACACGCTCACAGTGCACTCTCGGCTTCGTGA
>JABFEB020000038.1:6319404-6332642 GCA_019775895.2 Stomatorhinus ivindoensis | reverse complement strand
CCCCCCCCCCCCCCCCTTATTGTCCCATATACTGTAACAAATTACAGAACATTCATGAACAAATATCCACATTTATTCAAATACAGACATCATGTCATCTTCTAACCGTATCTTTCTATGTAAACAATCTAATGATACATTTATACATGAACAAAAATCTACTGTGTATACATTTATACAAATATTAAATATTGTTTCCGGTTTCCATATAATCGCATCTCATTCTAGTTACCATACAATCCATGGGATAGGTCTTATTTTTGGGAAACACGGTATGTTGGTTTACATGCAGCAGTTCGTCGTGTGCGCGCGGCCGTTCATGTGCACAGCCGTCGCAGCAGGGACAGCAGAGAGGAATGCCGCTCTCGTGCACAGACCTCAGGCACCCAAGCTCGCCAGTGGCACAGTCACTCGGCTGTGTTGTCCTGTGCCCTTGTGACTTACTGGGTCCTTCTGCTGCCATTGATATTTTGGACAGCTGCCTGCTTCCCTGATTTATCCCAGGATGGAGGCTGCTTAAGGGGCGATAACACGCGCATGCTGTCCAGCGTGCCCCCCTCCCCTCTCTCTCTCTCTCTCTCTCTCTCACACACACCCACATACACACACATGAAGATATACACAGACACATTTGTATTCATATCTGTGTCGGGACTCTCCATTCATTTCTATGGGGAAAAGTCTAATCCCAACAATGACAACCTTAATCCCTACCCAGCCATAACCATAAGTGACCAAACAAAATACAGCACTTTTGTTTTTGGTTGCAGTTACAGATTTTTATTAAATTAAGTTTCCCCAAGTGGGGACTGAAAAAATAGTTTCCCACAGTGTCAAAATAACAGGCTCGCATTATGGGGACATCCGATCCCCATGATATAATATATACGTAACCGCACAGACATCCGCACATCCTGGTGCTGGTTCTGACGCCCGGACGTGAGGCAGCACAGGAGAACAGCACCCGCATTGGCAGCTTTAAATTCAAGGCACCGTTTCTCGCGTCTGGTTGGCCAGAGCCGCAGACTGACTGTAAACAGCAGAACGCGGCTGTTTCACACACAGCAATGGCGACAGATGATTCCGGCTCCCTGCCAGAAACTTGACAAATGAGTCAGAGTGTCGTGGGGCCCTAATTCCCCCCCAAATCCTCATTTTGGGAGCGGGCTCCTGTCTCCATCTGACATGAGGGGGCGCTTCTGAGCGACCTCCCCTCCCCACCATCGGAATGATGCCATCACACTTGGTTCCGTAAAGTGGAGTCACTGTGCAAAGCGAGAATTCAAAGCCAAAGAGATAATTTCATTGACATTTACTTATGCAGCAGGTACTTAAGTACAAAGCGACGCCCGGGTGAGGATCAGAGAGCAGGGACAGCCAGTGTCCCGAGTAACTGGGGTTAAGCACCCAACTATGACATCACTATGGCAACCACTTTGACGAATTTGAACAGGCGACCTTCTGAGAGAGTGCCGAACATCGCCCTGGGTCTTTGGACGTTGTTCTCCCTGAGCACCGGGCCACTGCTGCCCAGCTTTCATCGCAGGACGTTTCGCTCTGCCTGGATTGCTCTTCTCTGTTCTTGCCAGATTCTTGAAATGACAGAACTGCTCGTCGTACGGCTCCATTTGCTGTAAGCTGCAGGTTTGTCTGCATCAAGCCCACAAGTACATTGTCACATGCAGTGTTTCAGCAATTCAGAGATCAGTATACGTTTTGTTTTTTTATTGATGTGATTGTCCATCAGCTATTCATGAAAGGCTATGTGGGATTTTTGCTATGCTGCTATATTATTACTGTGTTATCTTTTTATAGAAAAGAACAAACTATTTTTGCTATAATGAAAAAAACAGATTTGCTATGATGTAAAATGTGAGAATTTCAATAATAAGACGAACAAATAGAGCACATTCCCCACTGAACTGTAAAGACAGGCATCATAATTTAAGCTTGCTACAGTCTGCGTACTTTATGGAAAGTTTGCTTCTGAGCAGAAAGTGGAGCGCCTGGTGATCAGGCCAGGGAAGATTCTAGACCACACTTACATAACCTATCAAATATTTTTTTAAAATTGCATGAAGAATCCCAGCAGCCTTACATCAGCTGCACTCAGCATCCCACGCCTGCCCCGTCTCCACTTCTGTCGCCCGTTTATGATGTCACAGTGGGCGGGGCCAGCAGCCTTGTACCGCTCCCTCTAGCAGATCCCAAGACAAAGCTATCGGCATTCCCATATGCAAAGAAAAACATTGCCCCCAACAAGATTAGCCATTTACGCGGAGGAGGGCTCCCTTTTGCTGCCTCTGCGTTTACATTCTTATCCGCTGAGAGAATCAACATACCAGTGCGGTGGGCAAATTAAAGAATAACATAGTGGTGTCTCAAACCCAGGATGAAAGGAGAACGAAGAGTAAAACGTCTTACAGCTATTGCTGTACGGATGGTAGATCATTGCATTTCTTACCCTCTTGTTCTTTGCAAAAAAGTGACTGTTCTGAAGGGTGCAGTTGTTTCATCCGGAAGTACGTGTTAATAAGGAACCCGGGAAGTAGGGCACAGCGGAACACCGGGGTATTAGTGATTAAACGCTTCTTTTGCCCAGTTTAATGTTAGTTTCTTGTAAGTGGCTGAAATAGCACCATCTGTCACCTGAGTGGAACGGGGACATTTTGCTGGACGGCTGTCAGCTGAAGCATGTCCCTGGGAGTGTAGGCCGTAAGGGTCACTTCCCTGGAGTGTTCTCCTGTTACATTGTTTTCCCGACAGATGCCGTCATCCCGGGCTGGTTTACACAGCACATGGCCTCTCGCTTTGTTCCTCAGTAGAGCCAGACCATTTATGGGAGTCGCTCAGGTCACATATCACCCCTCTGTGGCTACATCCCTGACGGGGTTACAGTTTGCACAAGAGCCGACTTTCCCCAGGGATGTGGACATGCTGGCTTCCTGCCCCTTTCCAGTCTGAGCCGCCACAGGCACAGTCACGTGACCGGAATGGGGCAGCTATTCCGCCTGATTGCCCAGAAATCTGAACCGCATCAGCCGCGGCATAGGGCAGAAAACACCCCCACGACACCATAACAGCCGAGGGAACAAATCAATACTAAAAGGCGAGGCTATTAACTATTTACTTGCGAGGAGACGGTTGCATGTGAAGCACCACCTTCCCATCAGAGACCTGCCAGTGTTTACATCCCTGCGGCAGGTCACAGATAAGGCTGAGCTTCTTCAGTACGCCAGCAGGATGCAGTAACCATGTCTTAGATAATGACTGGGGAGCTTTTTCTGGAAGGTCTAATTGTCCGCCGCACGATACCCAAGAATCACATATAATCTCCAGTAGAAACATACACAAACCCAGGGATCACATATGATCTCCAGTAATAACGTACTCGAACCCAGGGATCACATATGATCTCCAATAGAAACGTCCACGATCCCAGGGATCACATATAATCTCCAATAGAAACATACACGAACCCAGGGATCACACATGATCTCCAGTAGAACCATACACGAACCAAGGGATCACATGTAATCTCCAATAGAAACGTCCACGATCCCAGGGATCACATATGATCTCCAATAGAAACATAAACAAACCCAGGGATCACATATGATCTCCAATAGACACATGCACGAACCCAGGGATCACATATGATCTCCAATAGAAACGTACACGAACCCAGGGATCACATATGATCTCCAATAGAAACGTACACGAACAAGACAAATTCTCACATTCGTACACAAACCTACAATGGACTGTATCCATTGCTTCTCTGGCACAGGAAGCGCAAGTGTTGCGTAAATTACATATTTATATGTGTGTATCAGTCCGTGTTTCACGATCATGTGTATCTGTTATAACATATCATAGAAGGTAATTAGGAGGCATGGTGGCTGTGGAGCTGGTCCTGTTAGCTCATGCCAATGGGATTTCATGTCCTTTGTTGTCTGGGACAGGCTCCAGGGCCTTCCCTGTGACCTTGAAGATAAACGGATAAGCAGCTACGAAATGTCATCGGAAAAATAGCTAGTTACAGAATGGCTTACAATGGAAGCTCGTATCCATTAGTGTTCTTTGAAGACACGAGCCAAGTAAATGTATGTGAAGTTACATAGTTACATAGTCTAAGAAAAAAAAACAAAATCCAAAATGTTGCAATAACACCAATCCAGCAGAGTATGTCGGTCATTACCGGGTCAGATTGCCATCTTACTGGTTCCTCCATTGACTGTACGTAAGCTGCATGTGACGAGTAATTGTGCTTTCCCTCTGCTTGGGACAGCTTTTATTCTCACACCTGTTTGCTGACAGACACGTCACATACACCAGGCTGCTGGGCTTTGCCTGCCCCCCCAGTGCCTTCCAGCCAGATCGTCTCACTGGGCGTAGCTCCTTGGTTAAGTGGCATGTGGCGTCTGGGGAGCAGGGGCCTGGGGGAGCAGGGGCCTGGAGGAGCAGGGGCCTGGGGGAGCAGGGGGCTGAGAGAACAGGGGCCTGGGGGAGCAGCGGCCTGGAGGAGCAGGGGCCTGAGAGAACAGGGCCCTGGGGGAGCAGCGGCCTGGAGGAGCAGGGGCCTGAGGGAACAGGGACCTGGGGGAGCAGGGGAACAGGGGCCTGGGGGAGCAGCGGCCTGGAGTAGCAGGGGCCTGAGGGAACAGGGGAGCAGGGGCCTGGGGGAGCAGAGGATCTGTGCTGTTGCAGGGCGTCTGTGCATATGGGAGTCGTCATGTGAGTCTCCATGCTGGAGCATGCCATGTAGATGTTTTTTTAAGGTTAGTCATTGAATTGAAGCTGTTGTGTAGCTCCTGCTTCAGTACTGTTCACACCTGTACCTGCGCATTCACTGAAAGCTCAGCCTAGCTACACTAATACCTAGTCAAGTCCTTGACAGCATGTTTCTAATATGCTATTTGCCTCACATGTCCAAAACATTGGACTTAAACGTCTGCGTAACATGTGAAATGCAAATGTGAATGTGTGACAGACACACCGAGGAGCAGAATGAGATAATAGTGTATGTTCATGCACGGAGGCGTAAAGAGAGCCACTGCAGTAATCTGCAAGGAGGTGATGGGGGTCTGTGTGCAGGACGGGGGCGGTCCGGCTTATGCAGGGCCCTGATCTGGCACAGACATGGTCACTTTCTGGCTGAGGGGCTGCAGCAGGTGGGAGCGAGACCCAGCAGGGTCCGAGTTGGGGGTCAGACCAGCTGCCGGCAGCGTGGGCACCATAAAAAGTGCAGCAGCTGCATAAGGCCTGTATGCTGATGTCAGTGTCATATATTTCATCACCTTCAGTTTGAATATTTCCTTTATTATGCCTATTTGGAAATATTTGATACGTTAGAGCTTTATAGATTTGGTGAAATTGAAGGTGGTCTGCTTGCGGAAAAGAAGAGAGCCTTTCAGCTGCATTTATTCCGCATGGCAGCTGGGATCCGCTCCTCATAGGAGCCGTCGGCTCCAGCTCCCGCTTCCCATCCCCCAAGCAGAAATATCATATATCCCATTACATATTTACTGAAGATAATGTTCAGTTCATCTAACACATCGGTACTTACAGTACATTAAGATTTTATAACAGTCTTTTAATATTTGCTTGAAAATGTAACTAATATTTGAACCCGCGACCCAGTCCTGAATAGGCATTTAGAATATGGATGGATAATATAACTGGTACTATTATATTCAGAAAGTTACTCAGTGAGTAGCAGCTGTGCCTCACACTCCGTACGGCACACTGACACTCTGTACAGCACACTGACACTCTGTACAAGCCAATGACACTCTGTACAAGCCAATGACACTCTGTACGGCACACTGACACTCTGTACAGCACACTGACACTCTGTACAAGCCAATGACACTCTGTACTGCACAATGACATGGTAGACAGCACAGTGACACTCCGTACAGCACACTGACACTCTGTACTACACACTGACACTCTGTGCTACACACTGACACTCTGTACAGCACAATGACACTCTGTACTGCACAATGACATGGTACACAGCACAATGACACTCCCTACAGCACACTGACACTCTGTCCTACACACTGACACTCTGTACAGCACAATGACAACTGTACTGCACACTGACACTCTGTACAGCACAATGACACTCTGTACTGCACAATGACACTCTGTACAGCACAATGACATGGTACACAGCACAATGACACTCCGTACAGCACACTGACACTCTGTGCTACACACTGACACTCTGCACTGCACAATGACACTGTGTGCAACACATTGACGCTGCCTCTCCCTCCCACAGGGAGCCGCGGAAGATTGTGCTGCACAAGGGCTCCACAGGCCTGGGCTTTAACATCGTGGGTGGCGAGGATGGCGAGGGCATCTTCGTCTCCTTCATCCTGGCAGGAGGCCCTGCCGACCTGAGCGGGGAGCTGAGGAGAGGAGACCGGATCCTGTCTGTGAGTAACAGCACCTCCTGCAGCTCAGAGCTCCTTTTACACACTTACTGAAATATGCGTATGTATATGCGTATGAGGTGCATATAACACACACACATATATATATGTGTGTGTGTGTGTGTATATATATATACACACATAAAACTTGTCGTTGTTGGGATTTGGGTGTTTCCCATTGAAATGAATGGACAGTCCCCAGAATGATATGATTATGAGTGAGTGTGTGTGTGTGTGTGTCTTGCCTAGCCCCCAACTGCTTCTTGGGATTCCTTGCAGTATGTATGTTACTGTATGGATAAAACTTAATAGCAAAATAAAAACAGAGCAGAATATTCTTCTGTCATGTCAGCCATTTCACTTACTTTTATTTATCTTGCAACATGGGCAATTAAAAGTTCAGCTTTCAACCAATCTACACTGTGACATATTACACTAAAGTGTAAGTGATGTGCCAGCCAATCAGTGGAGGGGGCCGCAGCTGCAGACAGTTGCCTTGCTCTCTCAGGTGAACGGCGTGAATCTGAGGAATGCCACGCACGAGCAGGCCGCAGCTGCACTGAAGCGGGCTGGACAGACCGTCACCATCATCGCTCAGTTCCGACCAGAAGGTAGGATGCTAAGCGGACGGCCTCCTGTCATCACGATTTTCACTGTTATGAACTGATTGGTTATAAAAGTATATCCTTCCTGACTATGCTATACTGCTGATTAATAATGACTTGTAAAGCAATTCACTGTAATTCCTATTTAAAAACCAATGGGGAAAAGATTCAAACAAATGCTAAATATGGTTGTAATATTGAAGGCAAGTGTAACTCTTTAAATTGGACCTGATTTATGAATACTATACCAGTTAATGGTAAAAGTGAAAGTACAGTTTGTAAGGCGGATTACATGCTCTCTCTTTAAGGCAGGTAGCTCTCCAAATTTCCTGCGGACGGTTCTCCTATGCAAATGAGCCCTCGCGGCGGCGCCGCTGATTGGCTGGTTCCTGAATGGATCCCCCGCGAGAGCCACTCTTTTTTTTTTTTTTAAGCAAACCGGTTTTTCGGACTTTTGTGAGTCGCCGCAATCCCACAGCGGGAGATGGGGTGGTAGTAAAGCTACTGTTTGATGGCGGGTGGGGGGCATTTTTTTGATAATTCCTCTGCGAGTTTGTACGTCAAAAAATAGTCGCTAAACAGGAGAAAAGGGGACGCCGGAGAGTGAGCGAGCGGGTGGGGCGGCGGCGTCCCTGGAGCGGGAGAGGAAAGAAGGAGCCTTTTTCAAACTGCTGGGGGATGGGGGTGTGTGTACCTGACCGAGGCGCCCGGGCTGCTCTTCGGGCCCACATGATCGGATAGATAACAGAAGGCTGCGATTTGCAGCGTAAAGCAGACATCGGCCGGAGATCGCGGAGCGCCCTCCTTCGGGACTCACTGTTCCGGGCTGTAATCTGAGGACGGGGCTCCGATGAGCGCCTCGCCCGCCAGCCTCCCGGGTTTTCAGCCGTCTCGTCGGGTTTCTGCAGTTGGGCGAGGAATTATCAGTGCAGCGACCGCGCTATTGGTAAGATGCACTTTCCTATCACAAAAAGCAAATAAATAGTTTTTAGTATGCTTAAGGACGTGCTTTTCTATACATGTGGCATAACACGCGGTTAAAGTAAAATCTTGATAACCCAGGTACAGTTTTATCGCATTCAGCTAGCTAGGTGAAGTTAAACTAGTTCGCATACTAGTTATCGAGTAGTGAATCGGGATTGTTTTGTGAGGCTACGGCAGACGAGAGTCGATCGCATTTATCCGACGATCTGATTCAATGAAGCGAGTTTCACTTTTTTAGCTTGAGTCACGATAAATGCATGCAGCTGTTGGTGAAGAAAGCGTGTCCTGCCTCATTTTCTGCTTGTACTGGCTGGTACAAGTCAGGGCAGTAGGAACTCATTGTTAAACTTTTTTTAGTCAAATGGGGGATCCTGTGACGTACTGTAAATCCTTTTGCTGCTTTTTTATGCAGTATGTCTTGGTTGGGCGGATTGGTACCGATTGGTCTGTATTTGGCAAAGATTTTGGTAATAATTTTGGTAATAATTTAGCCTCAGGTTAAAACGAGGATCTAATATTATATTTGTATTTATATTTATTTAGATTCCCCCCCCCCCCCGAGACTGGGTTTTCCCCATAGAAATGTCAGTCAGGTTATAATAACCATATGCGTCAGTGTAACCTTTGTACACTCATTGTAACAGCATTCATCTGCGGCCGCCTTGTTCCTGGAGTGCGACAGCACACTTTCTGTGCGCTTTGGAAACTTTTCCCTCAAGTACAGTAGTAGCCAATGCCATGGAGCACTGCATGAAACACACATTCAGGTTTGCAATGAGCTTAGAAATCCATTAATACCCAGTTTATCACCAAGCTTACAGTAATATTGATTATCTCTGAATACTAATTATTAAGGTAGCGTAGTGGCTGACCTTGTGGTCCTTTTCCTGAACCTGCTGCCACATATTCGCTGTTGTAAATGATTAATTTGTTCGTTGTGTGTTTTGGATGGACGCTTGGAGGTCCGATATTAACTTTCTGACGTTGGTCTTGAATGAATTTCTTTGGTGGAAAGGATAGTTAGCGAGGCTCGAAGGTTAGCAGCTTGCATTAGGAGCACAACAATGTTGGATATGGTGAAGGCAAGTGTTTAGTTTAAGATTTGTCTGTGGATATGAGAAAAATGCGGAAACGTGCTGTGTGTCACAACATGTCCTCCGCCGTGCCGGTAACTGAGACCGGCCGCCACTCTGAGGAGATTTCGGCTAACGAAGAAGTCTGTGAGTTTGGATCTGGAGCAAAGTACTGGATGAATGAGTGTGGGGGAGGGTGATCTCCTTCCACTCTGTAATGTAAATTTAAAGTCAGGGTTCTTTTTTAATGCTTCAGCGCAAGGCTACCCCCCTGCTCCCCACCTGCCATTTCTGGCTCCATTTAATGTGCAAGTGTTTCTTGAACTACTTGGACCTTGTCACAAAAGTGTGTGTTCAGCTTCCAGGTTTGTTTTGCATATACTGGAGCTCTGCTATCTGTGTGTCTAATGTAGCTGAACCAAATCATTTCCGTTCCCGATCTGGGCAACTTACCCTTATTGATTATTTATGGTATAAATGCATCATTTTGTGAATTTACAGAATAGCCTAACAGTAAATAGAATAGGTCATGGAATGTGTCCTGTTTTTGTTTGGAAAAAATGTGCATTTCAGCAAAACCTGATCTTTAAGTTAAAATAGTGGTAATCCAGCAATCAGACTTTCGGTATTTATCAAGGCTCTCTGGTAAGGAAAGTAGGCAGAGGCTGGCTGGCTGCTTGTTGATTTTTTTACGTTGATTTTATTTATTTCGGACTGACCCATAGCTGCTCTGTTTCTTGTTGTTTTCCCACTAGTGTGAGGAGTAGGACTGAGGCCAAACCCCAACCCCCCCACTGGGACCAGGGCGGTGTGTATTAGTTGTAAGGTGGCATGTAGGTGTGATGGAAAAGCACAAATCTTGCGAATTACCTTGGGCAAAAGTACAGCACAATGTGTGTATAGGTTTTGTTTTTGCGATGTGTAAATTAAACCAGGAAAAATATTTTAGACACCAAGCTGCCAGCCAAGTAATTAAAATAGAATTTAGAACAAGATCCGATCCATACACCATTTCATTTATGTTGTTTAATATACCATTTTATTACATGTAATTTTTTTTCACTATTAAAATATTAGGTAACTCTTGGTCTGCTTAGCCTAGTTAAAACTTCTTGACTTTTCATGATAAATATTATTAGTTGCATTGAAACACCTATTCTTGTGTCAGGTAATAACAAATGGTTATTATACTAGTTCATCATGGTGATGAAATATAAGCTCAGTTAAGAAGTTTTACGTAGCCAGTTTAAAAGTAGCCTAACTACTTAATTAAACAAGCTTTTGGGACTGTTAATCATTGGGTTACATAGCAGAAGAATTCTTTCCATCCATTTTTGAACCAACAGTAAAATATTACGGACTGATTCTTGCTATGTCCTGCTGTGTCTGTTGGACCAATGAAGCATTTCTGTCCTGCCAAACAGAGGCATTTTTAATACTTAAGCCCCTGTCGTGGTTCTGTTGTCCTGTCCAATTTGAGTTTGCTGCTCTGATGAGAGATTTTTTTTAACTGCTTCATAGTTCTACCAGACTCAACATTGTAATGTCCAGTCATGTAATAAAACACAACAACCCATGTGGAAGGAGGTTATGTTGCCATTTGACACATAGAATACATCAACACAAAGTGGCTAGAAACCCAGGAATGGCCTCAATAAAGTAAATTTCTTCCCTGTTGCTTTTTCTTTCAGTGTTTTTTTCACATGTTTATGGAGTTCAGCCAGCGTGACGTCATCATAGTTGGAAAGTGTTTGTCGAGGGAGTTGTCAGGGCATGACACTCAGCTCCGCCTGGCTTCACGGTGATCGTGTGCCACGCTCTGTTAGTGTTGAAGGACATGGGCTGTATCCATCCTCAAGTACTCAACCAGTATCTGAGTTGCTTCCATAAAACTGTACAGATGTATAAATAGATAGAAACTGTTATAACCAAATCATCCAGGTGATGTATTATATTGCGAAGCCCTGCACCAGAAAGTCCGCTGCTCATCCTCTATTCACTCCCTTCTGGTTTCCCTTTCTTTGTGTCACCTTCTCATGGTGACAGTGGTTAGCAATGCGGCCTCATGCCTCCATAGTTGGATTTTTGGCATCTCTATATATTGCCCACCTTTTGTGCTAATTTGAGTGAGCAGGCTGAAGACTGTTGGTCATTATGGATCCTGTTTCCATAGCTGTTCACGGCAGTGAGATTTCATGTCCATACTAAGATAAATGGCATTGCCTGCTCATATCATTACGTTGGTGTTCTCTGTAAAAAGTATGACATTGAAACATAAGTGACTGCAAGTTAGCATCGCCGGCAAGCCGAGGAAACGCTAATGAGGTTGAGGAGCATCTTGGCAAGATGCGGAATGACCTGTTTTCAGTCACTGAGCTGACGGCATCCTCTTTATGGGTTATTAAAATTCACTGGCGCCACCATCTGGGGGATCGGGGGCCACTTATTGCATGTTATCCTCACCCTGTCCAGTTTGCGAGAAAGGACCAGCCTTCACTGTGATGGTAAATGTAATTAACTAGCCAACTACAGGGCCACTTTTATTACCTTCACCGGAGTATCTGTCTCCAGATGGCGCTGTGTCTACCTGCCTGTAATATTAGTTAAATGAGTTAAATTCCTGTAATGGCACCTCTTGCTGTTCTGGGGGGATTTTCAGTGTCAGGCAGCTTTCGCCATGTCCCATTAACAGTCCGTTTGTGCTTTTAGAACGTAAAAAATTTATTTTGCCCATCTGTCTTGCGGTCACTGAATATGCACCTTTTATTCTGTCACTACCCCTCCCCCAACCTTCCTTGCCTCATTTGTGTGGCTGCTTTGCCTCAGTGGCCCTGTGTGTGTAATTTATTTCCCACAGCCCTTGCTGTTGCCTTGGTTTCAAGCAGGTGGTGTCAGATTACCTTACCTTAGCGAGCTGGCCGACTGTACTTTTCGGAAAACGTCGTCACAGGAGGCTGGTCGTTACACGTGCCTTGGGCCTGCTTTCAGTGTTTTTAAGTTCCGGCCACGGGTTTGACTAGCCTGCCCTGTTACAATGCGAGCGTTTCTTACAGCAGGTTACTTCTTGCTTCTTCCATTTTATTTTTTCACTCCTAAGAAACGTAGATGTAGTAGCTTTGTGGTATCATGACATTTATGTGAAATCTTCAGATTAAAGGATTCATTGCAAATATCCCCATGATTGTAGCAATTTAAATGTTTCATCAAGGGGAAAAACAAGATGGCCTTTATGGTGTAACTAAACTGCATTACAAAGAAGTGAGTTTATTTACATTTTTTTGAATAACTTCTCACATTATATATGTTTTGTTCTCCATTTGGTATTTTGTCTTTGATTCAAATTCAGAAAATGTTGCCTTGTTATTTTGGGGTGCAGTGCTTTTTTGGGGCGGTTTAACATTTCCTGCTATAGTATAGCTTCTGGGTTCGTTACCTGCTCTTCTGGTTAGTGGTGACATTTTAGATAGAAATAGTGTGCCTAATTAAAGAAAGATTGTTTAACAAGCTAGTTCTTTGCACAGTATAATATCTTTTGACTGTGACTTCCTAATGGAAAATCCCCATTGAATACAGTATGCACATTAGGATCAGTTTCGCTGTGGATATTTGATGAACCTCCATCTGTTTGCTCAAGCAGAACAAACGAGTAGATGTAGCCAGGTGTTTATATGAGTCTGCTATGCACAGGAGAGGCAACCACAGAATATGAAAAGTGGGGGGGGGGGGGGGCATGTTTGCCAGACGTGTATCACATCGACCCACTCTGTCTGTCCCTGCAGAGTACAGTCGGTTCGAGTCCAAGATCCACGACCTGAGGGAGCAGATGATGAATAGCAGCATGAGCTCGGGGTCAGGCTCCCTGCGCACCAGCGAGAAGCGCTCCCTCTATGTCAGGTATGCTGTCGTTCTCTGCTCCCTGGCCCACCCTGACCCCCCAAAGGGTTGCTGAGGCCTGGGGTACGCTTACTGTGCAGTCAGTGCTAGGCCTGTGTTGAGGCCTGGGATACGCTTACTGTGCAGTCAGTGCTAGGCCTGTGTTGAGGCCTGGGATATGCTTACTGTGCAGTCAGTGCTAGGCCTGTGTTGAGGCCTGGGATATGCTTACTGTGCAGTCAGTGCTAGGCCTGTGT
>JABFEB020000038.1:6273982-6299499 GCA_019775895.2 Stomatorhinus ivindoensis | reverse complement strand
AAGATTTTAACAACTCTGAGTTATTAAGTTCTTCCCAAGCGAGCTTGATGGGCCGAATGGCCTCCTCTCGTTTGTATTGTTCTTATGTTCATTGAGTTACACTAACTGGTTATACTAACTGGTGCTGGTCTTATTTGTTCATGGTTAGTTATAGGTGAAGAGCAAAGTCAATGCAATTTTACACTCATTTCCATTTTCACCCTGCCTTCCAAAGACTGTATTGATATATGGCGCCAGTAACGATTAACAGCAGACAATTCCATGCATGCCATTGTGCATGACCGCACCACCAGCGGTAATTATATTCACATTATAAGATGGCTACTGATTATCTGTATACTACAGTTACAGAGGGAATACAGTACTCTTTCCCGAGCAGATCAGTATGCTTTATGATACTGGTTGCCCAGGTAGCATTTATTCTAGATTATTATAGATCTTTCTTTCTAGCTGGAGAGAACAGGAATCTATGTAAATGTACTCATTTGTGCTTTTTAGTGACATTCTGAATCTTTATTTCATCACCTTTCACCTTTTTAGTCCTATTATAACAAATACATATTTCTGTATCCGTAATGTTTTGTACACAGATATAAATAAAATCAGGCTGTCCTGTAACACAAATATACAAATAGATACAAAATATCTCTCAGAATACTAAGAAATGTTAGGTGACTTTGAAATATCGTAAATATTTTTCCGACATCTGAACCCGCGTGATGTAGATCCAAGGCAGGGTCCGGAGCTGCTCAGCAAGGAGATGTCGGCAGCAAGCCCAGCTACGTGTCACCTGGCTGGCTAATGACGCCCAGCTGGCTTTGTTCTCTTCGTTGGAGAATATGAGACACAACAAGACTTAAAACAGAGAACAGGAGTAAGCAGGAAACAGGGGAACAGAATGAACTTTTGCAAATTAGGTGGTGTTGTTACTGCTGGAACTTATTTTCGAGTATTTGATTTCGGTTAATGGTTTGGCTGTTTTGAATTAAAGGAGCACTTATTCCTTCAGGCTTCTTTAATGTGTGTTCTGAGGTACAGATCCTGTCCAATCACTGCCTCCTCTCTGAAATGGCTACATATGTTACGGCTGATTCAGTGTTATGTAATACGTCATTCAAGCCGCTTCCCTGCTCTCACTCGAGAGAAGAATCTGAGTGAAAAAGCAGGAATGCATGAAATATGGTTTTAACTGTTATATCTTTCACTGAGAGTGTCTTTCAGACTAATACTTTTAGCAGAAAACTCACATCACAGCCCTGTGATGGATTGGCGCCCCATCCTGGGTTATTCCCTGTCCTCTGGGATAGGCTGCAGGTTCCTGTGACTCTGATAGGACACAGAAAATGGATGGATAGAACTTAGTGTTTCACTGAGGAAGAGATATTTTCCTTTTAACGGTAATCAGTGAACTAGGAAATAATGTAAATGTGTAGAACTAAAGTATATTTTACTTAAACACATCAAATGTGTTTGAGCTGATAATGCATAATTATTTCTGAATAATTTGAAGATTGTTGTACAGAAATTGAAATTTAATATGTGTGTGTGGTGGGGGGTTATGCATATATTACATTGCAGAGACCAAATGTCTCCACAATGTGATAATTTGTTATTTTTACTTTTTGGGGAGATTTTCAGTCCCAACAAGGGGAATCTCAATTTAATAAAAATCTGTGACAAGAAAAAAAAACCAAATGCCAAAAGTCTCGTATTTAGTCTGCTTACTTATGGTTAACCCCTACCCAGCCATAACCTTGAAGGTGTCATTGTTGGGATTAGAGTTCTTCCCAATAAAAGTGAACGGACAGTCCCCACAAAAATATGAATACAAGTATGTGTTTAATAATCCAGTTTTCTATACCTGTGCCTGTGTATGTGTGAGTGTGATGTGTGTGTGTGTGTCTGTGCCTGTGTATGTGTGAGTGTGATGTGTGTGTGTGTGTGTGTCTGTGCCTGTGTATGTGTGAGTGTGATGTGCATTACATTGCAATGTGCTTTTATCTGCTGTCTTTAGAAATATCAATGACCCAGCTGCAGTGAATCATAGGACTCAGGGAGCAACACCCTGCTGCTTGAGTGCATCCCCGAGGGGCACATGTACCTCTTCCTGTGTCTGAATAAAGGAACTATATTAAGGGGATTTGAAAATTATGTAGTCAGAAGTTTCAAAATCTACGATAGCATGCGTTTTATTCTCCTTGCCGATTCACTTTGAATAGACATGAATCCAAGGTGTGTTAACTGCAAGTCAAAGAAATTTCATAAAACCTACATTTTGTTTGTGCGTGTTTTGTGCAGAAAATTTCCTAGCTAGGTGTTGCGGAATGGCATGGCACAGGTGGAAAGCAGTGACGGTCCACTGAGCTCAAACAAAATAAACTACACTACAAAACCTAAAAGGATCATGGGGATTGGAAATAAATTGGAAACTACTAGGATGATCATGGGATAAACACAGCTGAAGAATTGGGAGAACACAAGGAACAGGACTAGGCAACACACACACACACAATGAACCTTCAAAAAACAGAACAAGAAGAGGCACTTATACACAGCTAACAAGGCACAATGCAGGAGAGGTGAGAACTGTAACCAACTAACCAATCACAAGGACTTAGAGCAAACTAAGCAGCAAAACAGCACTAGAGACTAGGGAAAGTTAACAAAAATAAGGGTTAACTAAAACCAGGAAAACTGAGCAAACAGGGGACATGGAGCAAAAGACAAGAGACCAAGTGGAATCCAGAAACACCAAAAGCAGGGATTCACTAGGGAAAGCCGAAAATCAAACAAAACAGGTTTTGCTTTCTGAAGAGTTTAACATGTGCTTAACCCAGTGAGCTACACGGCAGCCCAAGGAACAGGGAGAACGTGATAGGGCTAAGCGACGACAAGATGGAGGAGGGAAAAGGATAGCCCGCCACCTGCTGGTCAAAACAGAACACGTAGGACAGAGTCAAATGGCCAACCAAGCATGACACCAGTGGCCTGTACTACAAAGCGGAGTTACTGGCTTATCGAGGTAACTTGTTAGATTTAAGGTAGTCAGGGCATAATGTAAGTGAATGAATATGAAGTCTATTTACACTGTTGTACCTTAAATCTGTTTACCCCCGATAAGCCAGCAACCCCACTTCGTAGTACAGGCCCCAGGCTTCTGAATTGCTAACATTAACGCAGACACTCTAAACAAGCAACAGTATTGAGGTATACATCCGTCTCTTTTCTGAAGAGATCTAGGCTGATGGCCTTATGCCAGTGGTGTTTTTATGTCTTTTTTGGCTTGTCATTCTTTCACTCTTAAAGAATATAAAGCTTTGTTCTATAAAACATTGAGAAACTTTCCATGGAACATCTGACTTAACACAACATCATAGATTTAGGGATGCAATGCAGCGAATGATTATGTATACATAGGACTCTGTTCTTAGTACAGCACTGGAACGGCCCGGTTGTGTCGTTTGCAGGACAGACAGATCTCTCTCCCCAGGCTGTTTTTTAGGAAAACATATTTGTCACAGTTGGGTAACTTTGTGAGCTTATTGCTGCCTATTCTAAATATAATGTTCATTGTGGTTACCATGTGAACCAGGCGGTTTCCTGATCACGCAAAATCGAAATTCTTTTAAAAGTCTTTATTCAAATGTACACCTTAAATTTGGACAGCTGTGAATTAGTCATTTAGGACAAGACACAATGGAATTTTTCAGGTCCTATTGAATATTCTTTCAAACTGCTGTTTTCACCTTACCTTCCAGTTACTGCAAACTTATGACTCCCGATTGACCATGACATACAAAAGTCTCAGCTCGGGACCAAGGCCACATGCTACATGGTGTCGTCTTCTTGTTTGGTATCTTAGAAGTTGAGATGAGCCATTTATGGTCATGGTATCACGGCACGGTGCAGGTGGGAAAAGAGTGTGACAATCAACTTTACTGCTCCAAGACAACACAAGGGTTTATTAACAAAAATTTTAAAAGCATATACACAGATACACTGCATATACACAGACACACTGCATTCACCTACACAACTACATACAATGACTCACTGGGGAAAAGAATACACAAAGCAAACTGGGCTAACGAGGACGCAGGAGTGAAGCATGAACAAGACAACCAATGAAACAACACAAGCAACAGGTGAAACTAAAGAATAGGGATAATCACAGTATTAGGAGGGTTAAAAAACGCACTAGAAAACAGTAATCTAACACTAGGAATACAAGGCTTTTTACCAAATTTAAAGGTACAAGCCATGGGTGGGAGAACTAAGCCAGGCAATAAACAGCAAGAAAATCATCATCTGAAACCAGAAACAGTGAGACTGGATTTATGCTGCGTTCAAACTACCAATGGGTTCTCCATTACAGAACAACATGCTCAGCCCCCTAAGTTACGCAGCAGTCCGGGAGCAGAGAGAAACACACAAGGGTAAAGGATTCAAAGACAGAAGATGGGATGGCCAGCAATTCCTACTGGCCAAACAAGTAAGTGACATAAATGGCAGGGTTGAACAGGCACCAACCTGACACATTGCGATAGCCTTTACCTTCTCCCTACATAAGCACTGCACATGGCATGGAACCAATTCAGACAAGCCTTCAGTGCTTCTGTGCCGTGGTGTAAGATAGGGGAGTGCATGTTCTTGGCTGGGGAAGGAGGAAGGTAATGGGAAAGACCCCTTTCAACACCTGTAATTGTTTACTAATTGTTAAATGTATCAGTTTAATTGTTAGTTTGTACTTTGTCGAAGCCCCAATGACTGAGTGCTGCTGAAGTCCCTGTTCCATACCAAATGAATGTGTTCACATACTTCATACATTTCATTTTCACTTTGTATTGTGTAGTGAAGCTGCAGGACCCATTTTTATCCTGCATATACAAACAAAATAAAGGCTTTGTACCCACATTCCCATGTGCCTTTTTATTCAATATATTTTTAGTGTACAGCTCATATATAACAAAAAAACATACCTGGGAAAGTGAAGGACTAAGTTTGTTTTGTTCATTATATCTGTGGTCCATAAGCATGTTTGTAAAACACGAAAGGTTATGGGGAGGCGAACTTGGTGGATAAATATTTTATCTATAATTATATAAAGTCAGTTTTCGAAGAAAGAAAATGGGAGCAGTGGCTCAAGCCGTGTGGGTTTGTGATTCGGCCACTTGAGTCAATCCCAATAAATCTCCCAATAAATCTCCTGCTGCTTCCTCCAAAAATGAAAGAACCAGATTTCTTACGACCTTATAATCGCATTGTGGGATAATCATATTTATGTTATATTTATATTTGTTCCCTGAAACTGCTAAAAATCTCATTAATTCCACAACACATAATAAATTATTGCAGCAGGCATGTGTAATATTCTGTGTATTAATCGTTAGTGAAAATATGACATGTAATGCCTTAATTGAACACAAGAGGGTATCTGACTTATATTGTAGATTTGCATAAGTGAGGCTTATCCAGTAAAATTCACTGAGTGGATAGGAAGCAAACTTTCTGAAGATATTTTTGATACCTTTAAGAATGAAGTTCCACCCAGTCCTGTACCTAGATGGATCTTTGACTTTTGTCTATAACAAATGATTTTGAGCATATTGTACATGCGCCATATTTGTTTGGGTATTGTATTGCATTGCATTACTATTAGGAGCAAAGCATGCTGTTACTCAAGTGATTTATAATGTATTTTTTTAAGTCTAGCATTGCTTCTGTGAACAATATGCCAGTTATACCCACAAATCATAGCAGACTAACAGTTTGACACCATTTTAATTTAAGCCTATAGATTTTCAATAGGGAATGATTTAATTTACCACAGTTTGCACAGATACCACTAACTTCATTAGGGTAACAAAGTAACTATTCAGCTGATAAACCTGATATGGCTTAGAGATTTTCGCAAGTTTCAAGATCTGCATTGAAGCCATCTGTTGAACGTGGCCTCTTTTAGCTGAGGATAAGACCAGAATCTTTCATTTCCTTCAGGTTCTAATGTGTAACCACAATTTCATGTTGCGGTTCAGACTGTGGAAAGGATTCTAGAACATACTGGAAATAACGCTATGAATTTTCTTGATATGATGTTCCCTCCATTCTTTTCAGCTGTCAGATTAATTTAGTTTATTACTTCATTCTGCTTCTAATTTTTTTTTCATTCCAAAAATTAATATTAGATTTTAAAATGTGCTCCACTATATTCAGATAATTCTGACAATAGAATATAACATTTATCTCAGAATTGTACACGGTAATCTTTGTTTTTCTCTCACTAATCACAGTCTGTAGAAAATTAAAAATAACTGACAGTAACTGAGCCAAGAGTAACATTGAAATAACACAAATATCATTTTTTTGTTTTTAATTGGACTAACACACAATCCAGGTGTTACGTTTCCTGGTTTTCCAACACAAAATTGCAAGCGACAGAAAATGCTTTTATTTTCAGTATGTGTCACACACCTATATTTCTGAAATGTCCATGTGTTGTTATCTTAATGCAAACAAAAAAGGTTCCTGCAGTTCCATCAATGTAAGCTTTACTTTGAGTAGTAATACAAACGTGGTAATTTTACATTGCAGAATTTGGGCATTTGGCCCCTAATCCAGCCCTGGGCCCCTGGGCGAATGGCCACTACTCCTGGCGATGTTCTCTTTGATCATAGGGCTTCTGAGGATAACCTATCCTGCTTTGTAAGCAGTCCCACCTCAAGTACTGTTACATTGTAAGTTTTATCTTGTTCTCAGCCAATGATTTGGTTCCATGGTTAGGCGCAATCATCTCTAAATTTCCAGCCAATAGAATTACCTGATCTGAAATACGTAACTGCAAAAAGTGAAAACACTGTATTCCAAAGATTTTCTCATTATGATGTATCATTAAGTTGAAATGTTATTTGTTAAAAAAAATCCAACTCAGAGAAAAGAATCTGTCCATGTACAAATCTGTTCACCCATCCATCTCTCTTTCTTAAAGTGCTAATGCGGTATAGGAGCCGACTTTGTGACAGGCTGGGCTACCCATTTGTGTTATGTACTGCTGGGCATAATTTTTCATAAAAGTTTGTACCTCTCCAGTTGTTTCATTATTACAGTCTTTATCGATATGCCACGTTTTCTGTTTCAACATTTACTTTAACTGAATCAGTTTTCCCCATTAATTCTGCTGAATATTTTCCCAGAACAATTCAAAACTGTTTCCTAAAGGGTGTAACAATAGACCCCCTCCTTGAACCAGCAGCCTTCAGCATAATCTTTACATCTACTGCTTCCTTACTCGCCCCTCTGGTCTTGTTCTGTCCTGATAGTGCGTCTTCTTTTGAAGTCAATTCTCCTTTCAGGACTTCATCTTGACCAGTATGTGTTGAGTGCGTAGATTACCCCTTGCTAGGAAGCGTACATTTTTTGCACAATTCACTTTTGCAGGAAGGCCAAATCTTTACCAGATGTAGTTGTTTCATGGACGTAATGTGACGATATACGAAGACTCGACTTGAAAGGGAATTCCTCAGAAATTCAGCTGCTTCATGTTTTGTTTTTCATATTTACTGTTCCAGAAATACGTAACAGATCATGTTTATTTTACTTTCATTTTCAAAAGTAATATTACTCCTCTTGTTTTATTCATTTTTGTTAGTGTATCCAGTGTTTAGTAGTTTCACACAATTCACAAAAATTTACTGTCAATTAGACTCCTGCTGATCATAGCTACAGTAGTTCAGCGATAATAAGGGGCTTCAGTAAGCTGTCACCAAACCAGGGACAAGGATGTGTGATAGAGACTACACCTTTGATATTCGGGGATCCCCAGATCCATGTTTTTACAAAAGGGAGCAAAAATGTGGACTGTCTGGCAGGGAGCTAGGAGGGAGCAAAATGTGGACTCAGGCAGGGAGCTGGGAGGGAGCAAAAATGTGGACTGCATGGGAGGGAGCAAAAATGTGGCCCAGGACAACAAACTGGAACACAGTCAAGGAGCGAGAATATGCCTGGCTAGCTAAGTCATATGCCACAGGATTGAAACTGAAAATAAATACCATATTCTGAGAGTTGAAAATATTAGTAAACATTGATTAATAATGTATTTGAAGTTTCCCTTCTTATTTAGCTAATATGGTAAAGGTGCCAACTCAGTTGGGTGTCTACCCAGTGACAGGATGCATTTAAGAAGATGTAGAATATATTAAAATGCTCTTAAACAGGGGTACGGCAACTGGGCAACTGGTACGGCAACTGTCCCCTAATATTTAATTTGGATTCATTCACACCCCACCAATAAGTAGACCTTTGTATTTAAATTATTAAGATGTGTCCCCCTCCCAATATCAAACTGACTCCTAACTTCAAGAATCAATGATTAAATGCATGTTAATTATGTGGCTCCATGCTCTATATTCTATATTATTACATTCCCACCAGCAGGGAGTCAGCAGGCACAGTGGTGTGGGAGGGGCACCGATATCCTGGCAGATTCGGGGGCCCGGCACTTCACAGGGGCCCTTGAATACGTAAAATGATATGTTAGTATTGCCTGGGGGGTCCGAGGAGGCAGAATGTCTTGGTACGACCCTGAGGGGACATAACAAATCGGCGGACGTGGTGATTCGGTGAAGAGCACAGACATGGTCTAAAGTCAAAGCCCCGTTAAGTCTGGGGACGAGTAAACACCAGAGGCAGGATATTTAAATATGGGGAGCGTCCTACCAGGCTGTGAAGCAGATGTTACTAAATATAAGAGGCTGAAGGCAAACAGCCATGCAGAATGTCACACTGTGTCTGGGGGGGGCGCCGGGTCATTGTGGCAGACATGAAAAGCTACACACCATATCCTGTTTATAAATTTAGCATACACCCAGTAAACATTTGTCCCAGGTCTTTACAAAGATTTCTGTGTTAGTTATTAGTTATTAATGTTTTGGGGTGTAGGAATTCTCAATTTTCGAAATCGCCATGTTCTGGAGCAAACTGGTGGTTAATTCAGTTGATTGGACATGATTTGGAAAGATGCACAGCTGTCAGTGTGATGGCCCAGAGTTAACAATGTATTTCAGAGGGAAAACCAAAGCAGGAGGTGAAAAAGAATCGCATGCAGAGCTCAGAGATGGGATTGTGCTGAGGGAAAGATTTGGGGAAGGCTGCAAAAAACCTTTGCAGCATTAAATTATCCCAAGAGCACAGCGGCCTTCATAAATCGTAAAGGGAAGAAGTTTGGAAGAGCCAAACTGAGCAGTTAGCAGGAGGGCATTGGTAGGAGAGGTGACGAAGAACCTGGTGGTGACTCTGGCTGATCTCCAGAAATTCTGTGTGGAGACAGGAGATCCCTCCAAAAGGACCAGCCATCGCTGCAGCATGCCACTGATCTGGGCTCAGTAAAAGCCTCAATAAAAGACAGATGAAAGCTCGCTTGGAGTTTGTTTAAAGCCTCCTAAAAGACTAGCAGGATATGAGGAATAAGATTCTCAGGACTGATGAAACCAAGATTGAAATGTCTGGATTCAATTCTAAGCATCAGATCTGAAGGAAATCGGTTGCCGCTCATCACCTGCGCGATACCATCCCAGCGGAGACACGTAAGGGTGACAGCATCATGGTGGGGGGATGTTTGTAAGTGGCAGGGACTGGGAGACAATTCAGGGTCGAGAGAACATTAAACAGAACAAAGTTCAGAGATATCCTTAATGAAAACCTGCTCCAGAATGCTCTGGTCCTCAGACTGCACTGCCGGTTTACCTTCCAACAGGACAATGACCCAAAGCTCAAAGCACAACACTGCAGGAGCAGCTTATGACTACTCTGTGAATGTCATGGTGTGGCCCAGCCAGATCCCAGTTGGACATCTCCAGAGAGACCTATAACTAGCTGGCCACCAGGCACCAGACGATCTCCAGAGAAGAATGTGGCAGAAAATCCCCAAATCTAGACACAAAACGCTTGTCACATCGTACCCAAGAAGACTCAAGGATGGAATCGCTTCAGCCAAGTTCTGAGTAAACTTAAGTAGAGGAGATCGGGTATGGTTGTGACACTTTTTGCTTTACTACCTATAACTTTCAGAATTTTTGAGGTAGAATTTTCAAATTTTTATATAAAGTACCCACTTTTGTTTGCTACAAACTGCACCAAGTCAAACCTCTGCAAGAATATTACAGATCTAGTGAGTTCATGAGAAATACACGGTGCTCCTTGTTACAACCTGTCCCACTACCGGCGTAGGATGTAACACGTGCTGGGTAAGTTGTAACAGTGAGACAAAAGAAGCAAAAACACTGGCCACACTGTGCTATATACCTGACCATAGACTGACCATAACTCAAATCAGAGTCACAATGCTGACAAATGAATCTTGCTGACCTTGGAGTACAGGCTCGGTGGGCCCAGATACCGTCAGTCCATAATACAGGTCCTCAGGCATATATTCTGCCAGCACCTTCTCCTGCACCTCAGAGAAAGCTTTGATGCTGCTGTGGTGACCTACACTGGGAAGATCACTGGAGCCCTGGTCTCTCATCTCTCAGCTTGTGATTTGCAGTATCTGCTCAGGGTTACGTGGCAGATCGCACGTGTCTTCTCAGCTGACCTGACTGACTTGCCCTTCTTTGTGACTTCATCAGATGCTTTTTTAAAACACAGGCAGACGCACCTCTTTCGGTCTTTCTTTTTCACTGTCTAGACATTCTGTAAAATTATTAAAATCCAGAAAGTGTCCTTAGTTGTATGTAAGCCTTGTAAGGGGATGGTTGTAACACTTCTTAAAGGTGTGTTACAAGCCACCCACCTCTCTTAGTTATTGTTCAGCTAGCTGTAGTAGGATAGTGGTTTGAAATTAGCGGGGGAACAGTGTACCCGAGAAACTACAATTTAATCTTATTTAAGACATATAATTTTACCTGAAATTGTATAAATACTAAGCAAAATATGGTTTTGGTCAAAAAATTACTTTCTTAACTCAAAATCTGTTTTTTATTAATAGAATCAGCATGTACCTGTTTCCAGCCTTGATATCCACCAAGTGGGTTTAGGGAGTAAGTGGGTAAACACTGAAATGATCACACGACTCTCATCCTATCCCTTATTGGTGGAATTGGTGGTGTTACAACTCTCCCCATGTTACAACCATACCTGGTCTCCCCTAATTCTTACAACAATGTGATATTACTTTTTAGTTTTAAGAAATTTGCAAGAGTTTTTAAAATACTGTTTTTGCTTTATTATTATGCAGTTCTGAGTGTAGATTTATACGGAAAAAACCAATTTAAATGAGTTTTGCATAAAGCCGCAGCACTGCGAAATTTGAAGAAAGTGAAAAAGTGTGAATGCTTTTGGAATGCGCTGTGAATGTAATATAATCTAAACTAAATAGTATATATTATTATAATGAAGCTATGCCTATATTGTTATTCATATTATTGAAACTTTCAAAAATAACCAAATCAATCAAAAACAAATACAATTAATAAATTCTGATTTAGTAGAATATTAAAAAAAAAAAAGCTTTATTTAATTGTATATTTTCTTGACACAAATACCGTAGAATAATCTTTCGCTTCTGGAATTCTTGATATCTGTCTCCTCTTCTTGTTTGGGGCATTCGGCGTCGTTGGGGGGCGTGGGGGGGTCGTTGGGAGCTCCTTTGCAGCAGGGCGGGGAGCGCCAGTTACACGCTCGCTTTCCATCAGTGACGTTGCCTCCTTCCTCTATTTCACTATAAAGGAACGCTTAGCCAAAGAAAGACCTCAAACCTGCAAAAGAGATAAAATGAAAGGCGCTGTCAGACAAATTAGTACTTAATTCCAGTAAAATAGTGGTAATTCTTTATATTTTTATCAGATTTATACTCTCCCATCCTTTACAAGATCTGCCGGGAACGATACTTCTCAAAGCGGCTTGTTAGGAGTCCATGCGCTTAGAGAAATCACAGACAACTTCGCACCTGCTTTTTGGGACATTATTTTATCTGCCGTATTTAAAAATGTATCAGACGCGGAGTCGCTGACACCAAAGAACTTGGTCAGACAAGACTTTGAACTTTATTGGGGACATTTTATAACAAATCTGGCAATAAACTGGTTTTTACAGCAACGGTATTTTGGATATCTTGTGCATGTCTTCAGCGTAACATCGGCAGGGTCCGGGTACAACTCTTTGTAAAACTTAATCATAAGAGGAGCACCGTGATGGAGAGCGCTTTCGGCGCAGTGCTGTTTGTCCTTGTTTTCTGCTCAGAAGGTGAGTCGATCATTACATTAATAGAGTGGTATTAATATTTTCGCAGCATATTATGAGTTAACATGAACTGTAGATATCCACACAGGCTACATGCAGCTAATTCGTTATTTTTTTTTTAAAGTTATATTACAGTTTCTAAGCATAAACAATTCGGTGCATTACCCTTTGCGTGCTTTAATGATTAATTGTGTTGTATAGTCATATAGGCTGTTTTGCTCTAAACTGACTCTGAAAGTTTGATAACATTCTTTAATTCCTGTGTAAAATGCGTCATCGATTTCATCCAAGCAGTTCATATCCACAATTGCGTGCCTTTGGTGGCCGGCATGTACGAGCTGTCCCAACAGGTGGGGGCACTATGCTGGCATCACTTCCACACCGCGTAGTTACTGTTGTATCCGCAAGAGAGAGTTTGAGTCCATTCGGAGTGATAAAATGTGCTATCCGCGCTGTTTAATGTCCTATGTAATCGCAGTATGGACTGCTGGTGTCGGTCCTGACACTTAGTACTGCGACTGAACCGTTAAACCGTTAGTCAAGTAACATAAATAATGTTAAATTTAAAGTAAAGTTCCGTAACTTTCGCATAATTCATCTTTAATTCCCCTTTACTGTATGTCAAACAGTCCAGAAACCATCTGATGATGAAGGACATTCTTCATTACGTGGAAAATCAGCGATTGTGTTGCTTTGCGTATTTTAATACGGACTTAAAGCTGAAAAACCAGGAAAAATATGGCATATGCTCAAGCGCACCGTTACGCGCCCACTTAAGATCGCACCTATAGCTGATGAGCAGCACAGAGGCGGATATTCCTCTGTCCAAATAAACAGTAGCTGATATACATTCTTAACAAAGGAAGCACAACACTGTCCGTTTCTATTTTAGCTCTCGTGCTTTGTCTGTGGCATTTCCAAATAGATTTCCTTCTCTGGAGCGTGTAGCGCTTATGCGTGGGAAAGAAACAATAAGGAAGCGGACGGCAGGACAGGAGGCTCCCTGGAATTGTTCTGGCCAGCGAAGGTCACGGAAGCGGGAGACGCTACCTGAGGAGAAATTCCTGCCCTGTGTCCCTAATAATCCTAATCAGCCTTGTCTCCAAACTCCACGTCTTAAGACAATGGTGGAAGTAAAATAAGACAATTGTGTAGAGCTCATCCGGTGTTTTTTTATGCGGCAACCTTTGGAAGTGAAACAATCCGGGTTCAGACCTTTAAAACTAACATCTATCAGAGAGATTCAGAGACGCAGCGGAAAAAATGTAATCATCCATTTTAAATATTAATCCACTTGGTTTTATATTAGTTGAAAGAAAAAAAGATACAGATTCCATTACCGTTATGGATAATACTCAACTGAAAAGTACAAATGCATATTGTTCATTAAGCAGGTTCCATTTATTTACGCATTTTAAATTTATTTTTATGTTAACTTACTTTTACTCAAGATTATATTTAATAAATTATTCTTTGATGGATCCATAATTAAACAAGGGGTATTTTTGCATTTTGGAAAGAATTATATGCAAGAACTGCAATATCACTAGTCCTTTGCTGCATCTAGGTATCATAATTGGCTATTATAATATTTATTAATATTTATTGGCAAATGTATTATTTAATGTCAGCAGAATATTGTTCTTTTATAAATTATTATTTAAACAACAACAACTGATTTTATTCTGGGAATCTGGGAAAACGCAAGGTGTTTGTTAAGTATTCAGTTGTGGACCTATATAAGTCCTATAAGAGAGCTTGCTAATATAACTTGGAGTGAGCTCTGTAACCTCAGTTACTTCGATTAAATATTGAGCTGAACCGAAATACAAGGAATTATACTCTGACAAATATTTCTGCTGAGAATCTGGATGACATGGCTATAAAAGCAACTATGCCTGCAGAAATGTATCCAAAGCGTTCCATAATGGCTCAGACTGGACAGCATGTTTTTGTAGGCTTGGTTAAATCTTTTCTTTGGCCCAAGTTCTGAGCACTTAAGGAAATTGGCCATCTGTTCTGTGTACCTCAAACATGCAAGCACAGTGTTCGAGATCATCACAAGCAGAGGACAGGTGACATCCGCTTGCACATCCTGCAGCACACTGGGCAGAGAGACGTGCACATCTACACCTTTGGGGGGCATGGCATGGTGGGGGTGATTCTGAGGATAGGCGTGGTGTTTGTGCAGATGTGGAAAGGGCAAGAGGGGCTGAGGGGGAGGGGGAAAAGACGGCAGGGGGCAGTAATCAGTCACATGCTAACAGACCATGCGGGGAGGAACAATATCTGGTGTGTGGCGATAACAAGACTCTCCTGCATTTCCCCTGTAAGGGAACCTGTCACTGACACAGCAGAGCTCTCACCTGTCTTTATCATTGGTGATGTTTTATTCGTTTTCTGTGCCAAGAATATTTCAGCAGAGAGCACTGCATGCTGGGTAATAGCATAAAATGACGGCTTTCCAGCTGACTGTCAGAGTTGTATCTCCATTCCCCTGTGGGCTCCATTTCAACAGACTTTTCCAGACAGTTTTAAGCAGAAATGAATACTGAAGCTGTACGTCAGTACTAAGTTCAACCTTCGTAATAGTACTCTGTTTGGCTGTTTGTAAGTTTTTTTTCTGGATTGGTAGGTGGTGGGATTAGTTGATAAGTCCCCTGCCAAGGCCGGCACTGCACGTACCTCGCCTGGTCTGGCTCTACATTTTGGCCTTTCTCATTACATTTTGTCTCCTCACTTCTAGAGGCTACAGCCAAGCTGGCTGAACCCAGGTGGACCCTGTTTCATAAAAACACACTTTGCAAGATCTTCACATTCCCCTTAAACGCAGCGAGTGAAAGGCTAAGGTGGGAGGGATTTTCCTTCTGCACTCCAAAGACATGCGGTTCTAAATCTGGAAGCCCCAACTATTTTTCGCTGAGGGCCACGTTACGTCAGTAACAGAAAAATTACAAAAAAAAAAAATACTGTGCCGGGGACCGGGGTGCGGGGGGTGTCCCTCATCAATAAAATTCACCATGCCAGAGGCTGGGGGGAGGGGGATCAATCACGCAGTCCCGATTTAATTGTATTTTGCTGACCACTGGTCTAATTGGACACTTCATACCATTCCACCAGTAGGCAGTAGTGCTGTCAATAGCATGGAATGTACCAAAAGTAAACATTGAATGATTGTGTAGCCGAGTCTAAACGCCGTCAGATTCTCACGGCACCGCTGTTGTCTTTCCTGGGTCCTTATGAATTTTCCTTCAGGCCAGTCCTTCACCTCATGATGTTCTCCTTAGAGGTCAAGGAAAGGTGGCTCAGAGAAGGACACGGGGCGTAGTATTCGACTGGAGCTCCTCTGTGTGCAACTACCATCAAGGCCTAGGAGTGCGCTTTGGCAGCATGCGAGCCTCAGTACTCAGAGTACAGGCTATAGAATCAGTACCGTGAAAATGAGTACTGAAACCATTTTATACATGATAGAACTTTACTATGACTACTACTGTATTAATGTTATTCTTTGACTGAAAATGCAATGCAAAGGTGGCATGAGTTTAAGTTGTAAAGTTTTTACTGAAAAACTGAAATTGAAATGAATTTTTATTGATTTACATTATATAGTTTCTTGAGCATTGAAAATGGTATTTCAATACTTTTTTTGTTGTTGTTTCGAAATTTGAAAGTTTGGTTTTGCGACAATACTAGAGGCAGTGGGGTAGCCGTATTATCTTGCCCAAAAGAATCTATGAGCAATTTTTCCAGGGTTTTGATATAAAGTTATAGGTCTTGTTATTAAGATTCTTATATAACATTTGGTGGAATTGTATTTTGCAGCTCTATCGGTGGATATAATTTAGTTTGAGCATATTACAATACGATACTACACCCCTGTCAGTATGCTGATGAGCTAAAGATCAAACAAGTTGTAAACGAAAACCCTAACCCCGCCAATGAAATAGCCACCTGTTATGGAAATGTGGGGGCAGCGAATGTCATTGGTGCTCTGTGTCCAGCAAACGTCATTGGTGCTCTGTGTCCAGCGAACATCGTTGGTGCTCTGTGTGAACGTCGTTGGAGCTCTATGTGAATGTTGTTGATGTTCTATGTCCAGCAAACGTTGTTGGTGCTCTGTGTGAACATCTTTGGTGCTCTATGTGAACGTCGTTGATGACCTATGTCCAGCGAACATTGTTGGTCCACTGTGTGAACATCGTTGGTGCTCTACGTGAACGTCGTTGGTCCTCTGGGTCCAGCGAACGTCATTGGTGCTCTGTGTCCAGCGAACGTTGTTGGTGCTCTATGTGAACGTCGTTGGTGCTCTATGTGAACACTGTTGGTGCTTTATGTCCAGCGAATGTCGCTGGTGCTCTATGTGCAGCTGATGCCTGAACTTTGGGAACGGAATGTACCTTACATGAATAATCAAGGAGTCATCAGTGACTAATTCCAAAGGCTTGTTGTCTCTCATTTGTTTCATTGTTTACTCTTCTGATGGCTCAGGTGGGGGGGGAGGATAAACAGGACGATGGTCTGGCTCATATAAAAAAATGACCACAAGTGCTAATGTGTGACTCATGATGACTCAGGGTGTAAGATTGTGTTACTGTGAGAGGAATGGTGCTGTCTGTCTCTACCAGGCAGTGGGGTGGAGATTGTAACGCTTTGTGCTGACCAAGGTTTTATTGGTCAATGACGTCCATGTCAACCTGCTTGGTGCGTCTTGGCTTTTCACAGGCTTGCAAAGCTCTTTGTGATCTCACAGCTGCTGTCTTTCTTTCATATGGACACTTTATGTGTAATAGGCTACTAATTTAAATTAAATTGTAAACGAGGATGTCTCGTGATTGGCTAAGAATCTAGCTGGAATTTAGGGACAGACACTGACAATAAAAGAGAACTGCTTCCCTGTCTAGTGCCTTCCCAGCCACAGGGTGGTTTATAAACACAGTTTAAGAAGAAAGAAAGACTGTGTGCATTTATACCATTTGAGCAAAAATCAGTGTGACTGAGAATTATTTTTTAACTAAAATAGCCACACAGCTTTTTCTTTGGCTGCTTCTGCATTCTGCCTGTTTTCCCAGAAATCTGTGCACAAGTATCAAATTTCAAACCAAACAACCCAGCTGTCCGTATTCAGCTTTACTATGAAAGTTTCCATAAAGAGTCCTTTTGTTCTTCTAGACAAAACTTGTTTTTTTTTAACCATGGCTACTAATTTATGCCAGGAGAAACCGGGCTTCTCCACGGCCCGGGAGGTATGTGATACCTTTGGCTTGCGATGTCTCGTGGACAGTGGGAGGATTATCAGTTTTAGGTGGATTAGACAGTGAACTTTCATTACTGGCTCATGAGCTTGGTGGTATACCTTGCATATCATTGAGGCACCCGCCTCTCGTGTCGACAGCCTTCTACCCGGCCGGGAGGGATCTTCCTGAGGGGCAGCGGCAAGTCGGACGCTCTCGAGCTATCTGTTTAATTGCAGGAGCCCGATAGGTTGCAACTGGTCCAGATTTAATGGCAGTTTAATAGATTTAATAAAGATTAAAAGCAGCTTGTGAAGGTGCTCGGTGACCTTCTGTCTTTGATCCATTCCGCTGAGCCTTATGATGGGTGCAAAAGAAAAGCGAAATTCCGGGAGTCGGCATTCCTTAGATCTGGGCGCAGTGTCTGCAGTCTCGGTTTTATGCTTCTGCCGGCTTGGATGAGGAGTGTCTGTTTTTGCGTTTATGCGGCAGAAGTCAGCCTGTAGAGGTGAAGGTTAAGGGACACCTGTGGAAGCTAAACGCGGAGTGCCGCTGTATAACAATGGCCTGGGTGTTCAGGGGGGCTCAGCTCCGTTACAGCCTCTGTAACCACATTCAGGGCTTCGTTTGTCTGTGGCAAAGACAACTATTATGAGCAGAATATAAGATGTTGGCGAAGTGACTGTCCATGGGCAGAGCAGTGCTTGGTTCTTGGTTCACATTCTCGAAAATACACAGAGATAGATAGATACATACAATACGGGTATACCTTGCATTTCAGTATTATATGATATTCCAGACAATGAATAGTATTGCACATTTTGTATATTAATTTCTGAGTGTTGCTGCTCAGTGACCTTCAGCATTTCAACACAGAGGTATTTGCTTTCACCTGACACCCAACCATTCTGTGCTTCTGCCAGTGAACAGCTTGGAGACGCTAAAACCCAATTTATGTAAAAAGGTTTTCGGTAACCATGTTACGTATTTCTGCAGGGCAGACAGAGGCAGTGAAGCAGCCGACTCTGCAGGTGCATCCTGAGGGCAACATTCGTGCTGGGACCTCATTCACTCTCACCTGCCGGTAAGCAGATCTTGGTTTTGCTGGTCTTTATCGATGGGCCGTCACTAGAGCATGTCAGGTTAGCAGTCCTTCAAACCGAAAAACACAAGCAAACCAGGTTTACTCTCATACGTCCGCATAAAGTGCTGTTGAATATATGTTTATTTTCCAAAAGTAAAGGCGCCCATACCTGCGATATGTAGGGGGAGCAAAAATTTATACACAGTTGGAATTCTGCAGATGAAAATACTTTTGTTAAGAATGGAGACACGGGGGCTGCTTGTGGCCATTGGCTGTGATTACTCTGCTCTCTGACTGGGGATGGGTTGACCCCAAAGGAAGAGAAAGCAGGCAGCCGATATGGAACGCTCGTGACTGAAAAGGCTGTCAGGCACTCTTATCAAAGGGACAGCCCTGCATCGCATCTGTGGGATAATGCACGTGAGACGAGAACTTGCATCAGTCCTCAGCCTTGTCTGGAATGCGAACCCTTGTGGACCGTTTGGACTTGGCTGCTTCCTTAGAAGGCCGTGCGAAACCAGAGGCTGGGGTCCTTCCACTCCAAGGCGGCTGACTTGTCCCGCCCCGAGACACAGGCCCTCGGTATGCGAAACATGCGGAGGTCTCCTGAGACTCCATTAATTGGTCACTTGGTAGTGGGTTTGAAATGATTGCTATTTGAGCACATCATCTCGAAACCACATTCCCATGTGAAACGTAAATCTGTCAGACGAGGGTTGACGAGAGCCATGTTGAAACAACAATTAAGAGGCCCGCAGAGAGGACGACATGAGACTAACGAGGAAAAAACCTCAAAAAAGAGAAATATATGTGCAGAGCACGCAAGCAGGAGTCCAAAGATATTTTGGACCAAATGCAATATTCAACCTGTGATGTGTGAGTGTTTGTCACATAACTGCGTTTATTGGAGGCTGCTGTCTGCAATGGCTTACTGGCCAAAGCAAAGTGATCCTGATGCTACTTTCCACGTCTGAAATTGCTTTGTGTGGTTACTGTCGGTACCAAATAGCCACATCTGTTGTCTCCCGGTTGCCTACAGAGTTGTCAGTGAAGTTCTTCCAGGTGTGTTATATCACTCAAAACCTGTAGCCATTTTCAAGGCGAGTAATTGTTAGCTGACGTTTAGGAAGTTTACACTGGCCAGCTCTTTTTGGTTTGAGATGTTTGATGAAGGGAGGACCTATAATTAAATTAACCAGCAATTCCAGATTGTGTGAAAAAGAACAATAAGAAGATCTTTTAAGGATGTGCAGCGCCGATGAACCGGCACCAAGCACCCTCACATTAATGATGTGCCTCTCCAGCGGAAGTTGGTCCGTCCACGGCTGCCACACAGTTCCTGGGATCTTGCCATCTCGCTCGTTTCGGACGCACCCTCGTTGATTCCGCTCTGGACCCAGCACCGATGCCTGCAGTCGTTTACTATGGGCAGCCTGGTAGGAGGCTGATAGTGCTGTGCGGGTGTGGGCTGATGTGGCGAGTACCGGTTCGGGGCTGAAAGAGAGCCTTGTCTCCATGTTCCTTTGACAGGGGCTCATCCACACTTCAGTGGAAGCTTCCTGGACGGCACGTGGGGTCCGACGGAGTTCTGCTGAACAAAACAGGATGCAAGAAGTTGGGGTACAGTCACTGCAGCCAGCTAATCGTGCGTAACAGCAGATACAATGACACCGGCCTGTACTCCTGCGGCTCTGCCCACCATGGTGACAGCCATGTCTCCACTTACATCTTTGTCAAAGGTGAGACCGAGAATGACTTTTAATGATGACTTATGTGGGACGAGAAGGTCTTATCCACAGATAAGCCAGTGTAAGTTCAGTGGTTAATCTACTGTTTCTATTTTGTGATTAAGTAAGGTTATCTGTTGTCACCTTTTGTTAATCACTTACGTAAATAAGGTTTTTATAAGACCTTGCCGAGATCAGTTAAATCTAGTTAAGACATTCATAAGATTCCTAAAGATTATTTAAGAGCCAACAGCAAAGTTTCTGTCTTGCTGTTTTTAAGGGAAGTATAACGCTGCATATGCGATATAACACTATATAACACAAAATGATGCTATATAAAACTATACAACACAAAATAATACTATATAACAACATATTACACTACATAATGCCATATAACACTAAATAATGCTATATAACACTAAATATTCTGTATGACATTATATAACACTTAGTATATAATGTAATATAGCACTATATAACACTGAATAATTCTATGTAACACTACATAACTCTAGGTTTTTCATTTCATCTCCTCCTTTCTTCTGAGATTCTGAGATCATTTTGTGTGGGGGGGGCAGGGAGGATAAGGCCAGTATGTAGGATGCAACAGCATTTTTATGTGTTTTGCTTCTGTTGGTCTTGTTACAAATTTTGCCAATTTGTGGACAATATCCCAAGAACAGCCATTCCTGCTCCCCAACATCTTAAAAATATATAAGCTTGCATATTTCTGAGCAAGAATAAATTAATTTCCAACAAAATATCCATTTTTAAATTGTTACGCTATGTTTTAGTTCAGTCTCAGGGGATGCATAGGTTATAATGCACATTATGTATCCATTGTAGCAACAGACGTCTACTCAATGCTTCTGATGTCCTGCTAGTCGCATGTTTAGTCTATGCCGGCTACTTCTAAAGCCTCATACTGTTTAATGTCTGATTGTTCATTGTTTATTTTTGCATTGGGGGGGTCCCACAGCTCCCCCATGAAGTGTTCGTATTTCGCGCAGGGATGGCAGCATCTAGCAAGGGGCGAGATGTTTATTTTCCTAATACATTCCCACAGTGTGACACGGCTGCTCGTTGGACCAGTAGCCACAGTGTTGTTGCAAGCTCAGCCCCTGTGACTGCCCTGGCTCAGACTGCCTTCCCTGTTTAATGCTGCCTGAGGCCGGGGGTGGGACAGGGAGGGTGTTGTCTGCATTGAGAGCTGATTTAAATTCAACGGGCAGATTTGTATTTCCCCTCTGGGAGACATTCTGTCAACTCCGAAAAAGTCAATACTTGACAAATTATACAATTATAAGACACCTGGAGTCATTTTCTTTAAAACTGACACGGTAACAGAATGTTTGTGGTTCCTTTTAGGGAACCTGAGTATAATAAAAAACAATAAAAGGGTAACTGAGACTTAGATTCGGTCAGAAACAGAGGGACATACTCACCATTGCAAGTGCTGATATTTATTTTTTTCTCAGAATCACAGTTTGGTGGAAACATACCACTTAGGCATAACTGTTTTCCCATAATGCACCACTCTATATGCAGATGATGACAACCCTTTTGTGGAGGAACCCCAGGACCCCCCCAGTGTCCTGACAATATATGACAGGGAGCGAGAGCTGGTGATCCCCTGCAGGACCACCTCTCCTGAATACGTGGTCACACTGGAGGGGGTAAGGAACCAGCTCTGTGGGCAGATCTGAGCTCAGTCTCGTGCCATCAAGGTCAGAGAACATAAGCACTGTGTGGGGAAGTAGAACTGATGGATGCCTGTGAGGAGGTGACCTGTTCATCTTCAGTGTGCAATCCAGAATGATTAGTAGCCATACTGAGAATCATTGTTATAAAATGAGGCGTTCTCTACTCCAACAAAAGATATTTATCCAGTGTATTTTACTCATCACAGAACATCAACAATAAACATTAAAAAATATATGTAAAAATAAATACTAAACATTAAAGAAGGTAAATGGTCTCAAACAGCAGCACTGAAGCAGGAAAATAACTGTCAGTTCAGATTTTAATCCAAGTTCCTTTGGTTTAAGGTATAATTTATAAGAAATAGAATTTATAGGAATCCAAATTAGTCGTGCAAAACAATTTCTGGAAAATGTTTATTAATACCAGCTACCTTGTTTCTCAAAGCATCTCGACAGGTAGATGTCATTCAAGCTTGTGGCTGTGTGTGACCCAGTTTGTGTAAATTAATTTAAATGTAATCTAGAACAGAACGGGTTCCAAAGCCGAGACCTTTGACATGCCTTTGTACTTCACTCATTTAGAGATTCATTCAGAAACCAAGCATGTCGTCTGTGGTGAAAAACGAGTTGTGGGATCCGCAAGTGGGTTTCAAGATCCATTACCCCCCCGGCTCCCACTACGATCTGCTTGTGTGCAAAACCACCACGGGGCGACATCAGGTTCTCCACGAGGCCAGCTACCTCGTTAAGAGGATGTGTAAGCCACCCGCTCACCTCGCTCCTACCGTGGATTTGTTGTGAAGTTTTAGGGAGCTGATAATATGCATGAAATGAATGAGAAATATATTTGGCCAGGTATGTCTGCCTAGATCGGTGTGTCCAAGCTGGACTGTGGGGACCTACAGTCAATCTACGCTTCTGCTCCTCCCAGCTTCTCGCCAAGGACCAGGCTGGGAAACACTGGTCCAGACAGTTCTTGTAGAAAGTCTTTTGAATATAAAGTTAGGTAACACTTCACTTAAAGCACTCATCTATAATGCATTATAGATATTAAGTATTATAAACACATGTATTAGCTTCATTGAGCATTCATAATGCATAATAAACATGGCTATAATATTATACCTTTTTATATATATTTAGTTATAGTTCTGTTTATAATACTAAATGAATGCATTATAATGCATTACGAAGGTATCTATAATCATTATACATGAGTGCTTTAAGTGAAGGGTTACCCAAAGCTATTATACGTAAGACCATAGAACAGAAAGAGCTAGTTACTGGGTAACCTTCAAACCGAATTTTGCTTTGGCTGTGCAGAAAAAAAACTTTAGTTCTTCTGTATGTTGTTTTTTTTTTAATTTGTCCAGCTTCCAAACTGGATAATGTCAGGATCAGTGCAAATCGTGTTAGGCTGGTGGTTGGAGACACTCTGTCCCTCAAATGCTCAGGGGAGACGACCTTCAATGGGAGAATCATCTTCACATGGGATTACCCAGGAAAGGCTGTATGTCTATCATTACTGTCTTACGTTTTAAACACCCTAAAGACCTTTATAAAAACCTCATGTTCATCACCCACTATCTCCACTTTGAGATAAGATAAATCTTTATTTTCATTGTCACTTGAACACCGAAACTGAAATACAATTTTCACCATATTCTAGCAGACCTAGATGCAAACCCCAGCATACCAAAGTGTAAACAGAACTAATTGTGGATCTGTGTTTTCAGTGGAATCGATTGCACAACATCCATAAGCACACAGACACCCCAGCATTGACTTTTACCATGAGCAGCACCCTGATCTTGCACAATGTGACGACTGAGGACAAAGGCCCGTACCGCTGCACGGCGGAGATCGTGAGCCAAAAGGCCGCAACCGCTAAAGTGATGGTCTATGGTGAGAGCGCAGCTGGATACCTACATTATCCAATATATATTTATATGTTAATATATAAACTAGTGTGCCATTGTACCACTTATCTTTGCAAAATATTCTTTTCCAATCTGAAAATGGCCATTCCATCCAGAGTACTGTTTTGCATGAGTCATTTTCTTTTTCATCGCAGAGCATCCATTCATCAACTTGTTCCATAAAGAGGACAAGGTTGTCTCAGTCCTTGAAGGCAAAAAACAAGTTAAGTTTGGGCCCAAGGTGTCTGCAGTGCCGCGACCAAATATTGTGACGTGGTAAGAAGTTATGCTCCTTATGTTTTATGTATACAGATATTCCTTGCTTTACGATGGTTCGACTCAGGATATTTTGACTTTATGATGGTGTAAAAAGTGATGCACATTTAGTCGTGAAATATTCAATTCTTCCCCGCCTAACTATATGCTGTACAATACTGATGCCAGGCGATGGCGGCTTCCACACAGTGATACTTCCAGTCTCTGTAGCGATTATGGCCATACACATCTCATATAGTTTTTAACAACGCATCTTATGGTATTTTTTTCTGTGCTTAATCATATCATATTGCTCATATTTGACTTCCAACGATGGGTTTATTGGAACGGAACCCCATCTTAACTGGAAGAACGTCCGTGTAGTGCTCAGAATGCCCATTGCGTGGTGCATTACGACGACCTGCCCTTATAACCACAATCCTTTTCTCCCTCAAGGTATAAGGATGGTGTGCAGATAAGAGAGAACTCAACTTGCTACGAGCATTCAGAGTACAATCTCATCATTAGAGATGCCAGGCAGAAGGATGCAGGAGTCTACACCATTCTTGTGGGAAACAAAGAAAGAGGCGTATATCAAAACCTTAGCTATACCTTCGAGGTCAGAGGTCAGTGCCGCAGTCCGAGGAGTCAGCTGACATGTTTAATGATACAGTGACGTTAAGCTGATGCAGCAAGCAAAGAGGGAGTGCTGTGCCACGTATCCTTCATGAAAATTCTGCTTCTCATCCTAAATTCAGTCTTTTGTTTCATCGGTTGGGGTCCTGAGGTCAGCATAGTTGTTCTTGGCATGGTTGAGAAAGGCGGCATGCAGAAGTGAGCAGGGAAATCCAGTCCTACTGTGTGTTGTTCACATTGGTTAAAACAGAATGGCTTCAGGACAGTGGTAATAACCAAAGAAAAGAGAAGGAGTATTACAGCGATATATGTGTTTTGCAACCATATTACATTCATGCAACTTGAGTGCTGATGTCAGATTTGGACCCAAAGGAGAACGGTCAGCAGTGGTTCTACCACTTTCCATAACAATGATTTTCTAGCAGTGTGATCTTATTTAAAAAATCAGACATCACTGGATTTTTTCACGTTTTGTGTTTGATTTAATGAATATCCATTTAAAACATCTCAACCAAGAACAAAGATGTTACATAAATACATTTCTTGTGGAAAAAAAATTAAAGACAATGGGATATTAAAAACTGTGTGCAGTGCTGTACTATACCGCTGTGGCTCATGTGGACACAGCCACGGACCGTGCGCAGTGCTGTACTATACCGCTGTGGCTCATGTGGACACAGCCACGGACCGTGTGCAGTGCTGTACTATACCGCTGTGGGTTATGTGGA
>JABFEB020000038.1:6241431-6273882 GCA_019775895.2 Stomatorhinus ivindoensis | reverse complement strand
TACTATACCGCTGTGGGTTATGTGGACACAGCCACGGACTTTGTGCAGTGCTGTACTATACCGCTGTGGCTCATGTGGACACAGCCACGGACTGTGTGCAGTGCTGTACTATACCGCTTTGGCTCATGTGAGCACAACTAAGGACCATGTGCAGTGCTGTACTATACCGCTGTGGCTCGTGGGCACAGCTACAGACGGTGTGCAGTGCTGTACTATACCACTGCGGCTCATGTAGGCACAACCACGGACTGCGTGCAGTGCTGTACTATACAAACCAGCAAGTGGCTTTAGGGGAATTATGTAGGCAGAATAAGAAAGATAAGGAGAAAGTCTAACACCATCAGCTGAAGTTGTGTTTGCCCCCCCCCAGTAAAACCACGAATCTTGGAAGAAAACTTAAAGCCAGTGGACCTGCAGCAGCACATGTTTGGTAAGGAGCAGCAGCTGACCTGCACTGCCCAGGGCTTTCCAGTCCCTCACATCACCTGGGTGTGGCAGCCCTGTGAACACAGTCCCAGCTTCACATGGTGAGTCACCCAGACACTCTCTCAGGTCCACAGCTGGGCACTGAACTCACTGCCGACAGGTCAAACAACCGCAAACCCAGATAACTGTGTCCTTCAAAGGTTAGACCATAAGAGGGTTGCGATTTTGCACTAGCATGAGTAAACTGATCCATCAGATGAATGAAGAAGGAAGGAGAAAGAGTAGGAAATAACAAGTTAGATCATTTATTGCTGGACTTGCTGAATCGTCGTTTCTTCACATGCTGGACCAAGCGGGATGCCAGTCAGTCTTTCAAAGCAACTTGGCCCAATTTTCATGCTTCATGTCTATGTCCTAATAAACAGGTTGCGGATAAATGCATGTTACTTGAAAATTAAGAAAATCTGACATAGCAATGTTTCGAAGGTTCATAAAGTATTTAAATACTAGGCATATAGTGTTTAATTTGTTACTGCCCCATCTCTACTCATCAGTGTAATCAGTGTGCATGTGAAGAACTTCTCCTGACTGTGCATGATACCACAATCACATCCTGGACGAACAGAGGCTTTTCCCAGTTTCTTATCTCGTCTTCCTATCACAGAAGGATTTCCGGAATGCGGAGTTAGCCACGTTATCTAAGCAGCTGAAAAACTGTCAAGTAGAAGGTCTGTGAACCAGGGAAGGGAGTGATCTCCTCTCCCAGACAAAAGTGGGGTTTACTCACCTCAGTTTACTCGGACATGCTACCAGGTTACTTGGTTACTGGTTATAATAGAAAATGGGTTTGTTGTTTGTTGATCAATTTATGGACATCTGATAATTCTAATGGTGCTTTTCCACTGCCACCAAGAACTGAGTCATACTAGAACCGCACCAGTGCCGACATAACCCTGCTTACCAGCATGAAAGCATGAGCCAACAGAGCTAACTGAGTCACCACTTCTGATTGGTCGAAATGCCAGAGATACTGGTGCATGGATTATATGAAGGCCCAGGGAGGGCTTGGGGGGGAGCTCGGAGAGGGCTCGGTTCATGTATGCTAGTGGAAAAGGACCGTTAGACTGCTTGACTACCCACATCCCTGTTTTTCATTCCAATCTTGACCCCCCCCAGAGAAGAAAGTGTCTCCGTTTTTGTAAAAAGGCTGACAGATTGACAGAGACCCAGAAGCAAAGATAAATGGAACATGCAAACAGTAACTGTTTAGTACCTTTGTGTCAGGTTCTATTGAACAGGAGACAATGGCCAAGTCTTCAGCGTTATATTGAAATAGCTCATGTTGTTTTTGGTGAATGTCTGCATGTTAGCAGACAAGCTGCAGCAAAATGAAAATTCCAGAGGAGACGGGCTAGTCAGTGACGGGGGGGGGGCTGTCAGGCACGAGGCGCTGCACAATCGACCCATTAGTCAGTAGCTGTACTCAGTGAAGATCACTATGAGAAACTAGTTATGTAATTCTGAGCTAATAAAGAGGAATGCTGCATTGTGTATTAGGTAGTGGAGTTGACAAGTGTTTCTTTAATTGTTTGTAATGATTTTTACCATGTAGTGCATTTATTATCACAGAAATAGAACTGACACTCAATGCTGGCCAAGCACAACTGTCAACAGCACTAAAGAACTTATAATCATGTTTGCCAACAGCTGCTCCTGAAAGCAATCATTGAAAAGCACTAGTAATGACTAATGTGGCATGTTCCTCAGAGAGACAAGTAGGCACTTTTTTAAGCAGGAAACAAGTACTACATGTGTTTGCTTTGCACAAATCATGCAATACACCCGCTGCTGATATTTGACCTCTGGCACGATAAGATTAAACTAAAAATTAATTGTCCTTTATGCAAGGAGTGGTCTAAAAATGGCTGAGGTAAGAGGTAAAGTAAGGAGCTGATTTATGGAGGGTCTTCATCTGCATGGTGAGAAATTTGATCGGCTAGTTCCCCTTCTTGAGCGAATGAGTCCAGTGGTCTGGCCTTATCTCCCCTGTCCAGAGGCAGAGGGAGGGCTTCCTTTGCCGCTTGACGCATTCCCCCAGCCTTCCTGTTTGCCTCTGTTCTCATCAATCTTTGATTGTTCCCCTCCTTCGAAAGCGACAGCCCCAGCCCTGCATCCTCCCAGGCCATAAGAAGGAGATGCCGATAGAGCAGTCATAACCCCCCCCCCTGCATTCACACATAGCACAGTATAATCGCTGGGAGGCCGTGCGTACAAATACTGACACTCGTGTGAGTTTGTGGAGATATGTATGTAAGAAACGTGCATCGTCATGAAGGAATAACATTTGCTTACAGGGCTTGAAGTACTTTGTCTCGGGGCGGTAATACAGACAGACACTTGTCAGAACCAAAAAGAACCGACTGACGTAGATACACCCTAACGATACGTTGTAATGAGCTTTGTGCAGCTGGTTTATGTTAAATGTCAAACTGCTGAAACTGTTTATTGACTGTTGCTTGAGGACAAATATCTGAGTGGGGGGGGAGGGGGGTGTCATTATACATAGGCAGCTCTGTGAGGATTTCTCATGCTAACATTGACCGATTACGAGCCTGGGGCTTTCGGGATTAAAGCCCGAAATTAACCAAGACAAGCACCAGAATATTTGCGTTCTTCAGACGGTTTAAGAACCATGCTGTCAGTTTGAGAATTCTGCAAAGCACAACCTTCTGGGCCGGCGTGTCCCAAACCCTTCATGGTGCTACAAGAAAGAATTAAATATGCTCTCTGTGCCAGTAACGATGATCGAGGTGTGGCTGGAGGGAGGTGTGGGTGATGACTGACTTTATTTAAAATTGGAAATAACTAATGACTGATTTATAATCCATGCATATTGATAACAACTAGTTAGCAACATCAAAAAATAATCATCTTAAAAGACCACTGTCATACCCTGCCTGTCAAAGCCTCATGTGCCACGCCCCCTGCTACCTCGTGTCTCTCTCCTAATGGATCCCAGCTGTTGTCAATCGTGATCACCTGTTTTTGGTTTCGTTTCGTTAGTTGTCAGTATTTAGTACGTGTCCCTGCACTCAGTGTTAGATCAGTCATTGTAATGTCTCGTGGCGTTTACCCTGTGTGTTCCCTGGAATAAACCCCGGTTTCCCTGGATATTCCTGCCTTTTCGCCTTGTTTGCTCCATGCCGCCAACATTCAGGCACGCTCCCAGCCGGATCGTGACAACCACAATGATTAAATATCTTCTCATTGTATTTTCAGGTGTAAATTGAGCTCTGAACCCAGACCTGTTAAATTTTATGAAGAAGACAGTAACCACACTAACATCAACTGGCCGTACAACAAAATCCATTCCATTGAGAACGCCACTGACATCAGTAAAAGAAAGGTGTGTATCACTGTTTACATTTTCAAATGAATCTCATTTATTGCTGATTATACATCTTATGACCTATAATGGTAGTTATCTTCTGACTATATTTCATTGGATGATGTAAATAATAAATCTGGACTTTACTTAGAACTGCTGCCCTTGTGAATTCATCGTTCACCATCTCCCTAGGGTGGTAACTAGCCGCTCAGCCACGCCGATGTAACAATGCAGCGCATAAATAAGGGTTTCATCCTGCATGCAGCACTGAGCCGTTGTTTTATTAGGCTAAACCTGCAAATTGTTAGGGCGCCATAAACTTAATGGTGATTCAATGACGTATAGGTGCCTCACTCTTCATCCTGCCGTTCTTTTCTCCGACTCTTTCAAGTTCTCTTTTTCGCCCGCTGCTGCTCAATTGATCCTGCGTAACCCTATGAAAAAACTCTAGTTTCCTGATCTTTTCAGGCAGATGTTATTTAGTGTGTTTTTATTTTTTGACATGCTGACGTGGCGGCAGAAGAATGACAAGTACTTGAAATTTACTTTCATCTGTCCACTTCAGTTTGGGAGTAGATACCCGGTTGCCATTGGTCTCTGGAAATGATTTTCTAGAACATGTATGACAGAACTGCTCTTCAAGTACTGAAGTGATCAAGCCTAAAGCAAAACATGTCTCATGAAAAGAAAATATTCAAAGGGGGAAAAGTATTAAAGCTTTCTTCCCCGACAGCCCTTCAGGGACGGGGTTCGTGATGCGCATTAGCGGTAGGGATCTCTAGCTACGAACAATTTTCATCTGGTGTTCCCTGAATTCTGGATTCCCAAAATCAGAAACATTACCACAGAAGGATTGTTTTACATAATTAAATAATCCTAGACATAGTCTTAATACAGGTGGTTGTAGCAACCTGATCTAAGCAAGATCTTTCCGATCTAATGATGTGCATTCCAGCTATTGATTGTGTTAACAGTGTTCCAACAGGCATTTAAAGCTTTTAAAATATGTGACAAAAAAATTGCGATCTCTACCTTTCCCTAATTCTATTCCATTTTTATTTGTCAGAGAGTTTCCACTTTTATGTTTTTACTCTCTGTTTTGATATGCACCACCTTGTCACTTAGGCTCACAGGAGAAACTTCTGGTGCAATTACATCATTTAATTACAATCATTACAACTGAACATTTGAGGCAAATTAGGTCCTTTGATCTTCTTGAAGGTCATTCCTGAGTTGGCTGTTGCTGAGGGGTAAAACTCATCTAGCCAAGGTCTCAGGTTATTTCCCACCTACCCCTAAGCATGGAATCTGGCCCAAAAATGATAAGGAACCTTGTATGGGATTCCAGTCTATTGCAGAATGCAGAGTCATGCACACACACACATACCACATATAGATATACTCAGAAAAAAAGAGAATTCCATGTGTATTGATATACAATATTGTACATTGACAACTTCCTAGGAAGAATTCAAGATATCTTTAGCAGCTCTCAGGTGAGCTTGCATTACATTCTCTCAAACTTAATCCAACACGGGGTCATTCACTGCGTGATCGTCATGGAAGCTTGCCTTCCATGTGATGATGCAACTTCAAAAAAAATATATCGGTTTCCTCACCTCATTTTTCAAAATGCATGAAGAACGTTCATTTCCTGTAAGTGGGAGACACGATCACTAGAGCTTGCGGCCCATGTGCTGGTGTTTTATGGGGGACAGTTAGGACCTGTTTCGGGGCTCGGTTGAAGTGAATTCCTTTCTGTCACCTCATATATATGCTGACGTCCCACAAACACGGCCAGGGTGAGTCTTAGAGGGACTCGTTATGAAGACTGTCAATGGGGGTTGGAGGTCATGGTGTCAAGGGCATCGGCAGGGGTCTGTCTGCTCGGTGGTCATGCTGGTAATACTGGCGTGTCGTTGGTCTCGGATCTGTGGGCAGAAGAAGCAACATACACTAACAGTATAGCGGTATATACAGAGTCAGTATAGCAGGTTTTCTAAAACACCGGTCTGCCAAGATCGTACTACAAAAGGCACTATTAAGTGTGACTAGCTGGATTGTTTGACGGTCGGATTTCTGTGCTTCTGCTCAGCTGTACTTACAAATAAGCTGTGATTCAGCTCCACTCTCTGGGTGTCACTTTCATACACAGTTTATGTGGCCCAGCTGTGGGTTTTTATCAAATTCCGTTTGGAACAAGATCGGTCTGTGCGCTGAACTTTGAAGTAGCCGCACCCTGCTGCTCATTACAGCTTTTGCTGGATTATTGAAAATCCAGTTGTCAGTCACACTGTTCCCCTTAGCTGAGACCTAGCATTGACCATCATCCACAGCACAGTGGTCAGTTTTTCTAGGAAGATTACACAATATGCCCAACTTTAACAGATGTTCTCAATCCCTATAAAATCTCAAAAGCTGCTCAAACAGATGGCAACGGCAACCTTTTTTAATTGTTACTTTTTATTTTTAATATGTATTTAAGCCTTAGGTGACTTAAGCAATGTGATGGTATAAACCTTCCTTGGGACAGTTATTTGGCATATAGATATTTTTAGTGTTCAGTTAAGTGTTTTTTTTTATAGATGTTCTTTCATTATATGTTAATTTCAGTAAAAATTTGGTTCATTTAATTAAGTGCTCGGTGGGTTAGTCCTCTGTGTCTGTGCTCAGAGGGTTAGGCCTCTGTGTCTGTGCTCAGAGGTTTAGGCCTCTGTGTCTGTGCTCAGAGGGTTAGTCCTCTGTGTCTGTGCTCAGAGGGTTAGTCCTCTGTGTCTGTGCTCAGAGGGTTAGGCCTCTGTGTCTGTGCTCAGAGGGTTAGGCCTCTGTGTCTGTGCTTCGAAGGTTAGGCCTCTCTGTCTGTGCTCAGAAGGTTGCAGTTTAAATCGTGTGCTCAATGGAATAGTCACATTGTTGCTGGGCCTTAACCCTCGTAAAATGCTCAAGGGGCGCTAGATAAATGTGTGGCCTTGTGCTCTGACCCCAAACTTCACTTTCCCCTCCCCTTTCTTTGAAGTAGAGCATGATGGGATATGTGCATGCTAAGCATTCCAGTGCACCTGCACTCATGCAAATGTCAGATAAAACATCATTTCCTTTCAGAAATGGGTGTTCATTACACCCTTAACCCAGCTGCCTAAGAGGTTTTCTCCGGGAAGCAAGCACCTGCACATTATTGTTCATATGATGTGTGTTTGCAGCAATTGTATGGCCAAATATATGTCTCAGCTTCTCACGAATGCACCGCACTGCTCTCTCATGCAGGCCGTTAGCACGCTAACTGTGGCAGCTGCGAGGGAGTCTGGGCTGTATTCCTGTGTGGCAAGTAACACCGTTGGAAGCCACAACTGGAGTATCCCGTTTTTCGTCAGTGGTAAGTTCGGCGTTTTCACCGCAGTGGCATAAATTTAACAGTGCTGAAGAATACAGTCAGGGATTATCTAATAAAGCCATCGGAACACACACGCAGTAGCCATGTGGCTCTTTGAGGTCCGATAACTCGGACTGCCTCCAGATGATGATGCGGTGATGGTATGCCGATAATTTACTCTGGATAGCAGCAGCATTAGCCCAGTAGGAATTTCTGGTTTGACCCGAACTTCGACTTCTTCCTTCTTTATTTAGACCCACACCCATGGAAAGAGCGCAGAGACAATGTGGGGATTATGCAACTAAATATGCGCTCAACGTGGGAGGTCATATTAATGGAAACCAGATTTCTGTGTTGCAGGCATATTTAAATCAATGAGAGAAAACAAACATAGTACAGTGACTTACTAGTGACTAGGCATAATAATATCCAGTGCGTTCATATTCTACACTGAGCAACTGGATACAGATGGACAGGGTCGGACAGGAGGGGACCAGTGGAATGAGGAGGACAGCTGGACTGCGTTGAGAACCCAGGCTGGGCTGTGCGCTGTGGTCTCCGCTTTTTGCTGCTCCTCCTTCCTGCAAGGGCCTTATCATTTTGCCTGTACCTTAGATCACCCCGAGGCACTAAACATCGAGCCCCGGAAGGCTATAGAAGGAGACAACCTCACCATCAGCTGCAGGGCCACTCGGTACCTGTACACGGACCTGCTGTGGGTTGGCCCAGATAACCGCACGGCCCTTAACAACAACCACACGCTGCAAGTGGGTCTGCACTCCATCTCTCTTTCGCTGTTACTCACCAACGTGTCCCGTACGGATCCCGTAAACTACAGGTGCCAGGCCCAGAGCTACACCAGGCGTGTGTTCCACAAAACATCTGTGTTCAAAATAGAGGGTGAGTAGTAGGGAGCAGAATGGAGTGAGAAAACAGTACAGTACTGCTTTTTCTGCAGCAAAATATTCACTCAGATATACATATTTCAATGGAAAACCATTAACTGTGACTTGAAGAGTGAAATTTTTAAGTGTAAGTGTCAATTTTAAGTGTTACTGTTTACAACCTTTGTTTGTCCTTATTTGGTATGATGCAGAAAGGAAAGGCCCTTGGCTGCAACAGAACCTGACCAATCAGAATGTGAACAGCAGCAGCACGCTGACCCTGGCCTGTTACGCCCAGGGAGTGCCACCTCCTTTCATCACATGGTACAAGAATGGCGCGCTTGTGGAGGCCGCCCCTGGTAAATGCATGGAATTATTTCACTTTGCCCAACGTGTTTTTCTCGATTTCCATTTGGTCGGCGCTTGCCATCTGTGCATGTGACGAGCTTTTCTTATGAACGGGGTTCAGTAATTGTGTTTATCGAGCTGTCTTGCACAGTGGTACTGAGAGAGTCACAAATGAAACAAAACAAAGATCCCATGTAGATGCAGGGCACAGATTCGGAGGCGGGAGAGAGCCCAGATTGTTCTGTAGTAATGACAAAGCGTTCCTCTGCTCCAGGCATCACCCTGACTGAGGATGGCCTGCTGATAATTGACCGAGTGAAGAAAGATGATGAAGGACGCTATGAGTGCCTGGCAAGCAATGATAAAGGCAGGGTGAAGACTGCGGCAGTCATCACTGTAGTAGGTAAGACAACTAAGTCCTGCTTCACTGTTCATGATCCCCGAAATCCTGCTTCACTGTTCATGATCCCCGAAATCCTGCTTCACTGTTCATGATCCCCGAAATCCTGCTTCACTGTTCATGACCCTGAAGCAAGCCCAGTCCACCATCACATCAGCAAAAAGAATAATCTAACCCATATCCTCATATACACTCTACATGCAATTAATTTCAACATCGTCCATTACACATTCGCTGTGTGAACGAAGGCACTAATTCAGTGTTAATTCAGTCAAGATTCAGAATTAGTAACAGCCAAGAGAGTGAGATTGAAGTGCCGTGCAAATTCCTGCCTACATTTTATTGAGCTCCTCACATATGGGGGGTGACCTCTCTCCGGTCTCAGAAGAGGGCTTTCTAATCACATTGATAAGTGTCAGTCTTTTCGTGAAGGGGCATGCTTATGAAAGTTGAAGGAAATTTGGGGAAAAAATGTGGGAAAAGAGTCACAAATTTGGGAAGTTGACCTGAGGTCAATGGAATAAGTTTTCGACTTTTCTAAAATTCTTGCCAACGAAATGTAATGGGATTAAGAATATAATGGGCAAAACGTTACAGCACAGGCAACCAAATTATTTACTTTCTCTGCATGCGTTTAAGAAAATGAAATTAAGTCATTAAAGTAGTTTCCAGAATGGTCCGGGTAATGCTACTGCTTTGGCGACGTGCCCGAAAATGTAGAATTGTTAGCAGGGTTCCCGCGGGGGTCTTAAAAAGCCTTAAAAAGTTTCAAATTCAGAAAGTTAAATTTAAGGCCTTAAAGTGTCTTAAAAATTTCCACATTTTTATCTTAGGTCTTAAATTTCTGCAGTTAGGCAAACAGTTTGAGCAGGGTCTGGCTGCAGAACGTGCACTCTCAGCCACCTGCATGCTCAGCCGCAACAGGAAGTGCAGGGGAACCAAGCGCTAACTTAGTTCTCGAGGCCAATATGAACGGTATGTTGCTTTATTATTTGTATTACTGAATAATAAAGTTACAAGTTTATTTCATGCCATACATTATTGCAATGTGGTAGCTTTTTTTCTCTGATGACTGGAATGAATTTTTTTAGTTCAACAACTAGCCAGTTGGCTCATGTTATCTTATCATAAAATAAACACATTTCTACTATTACAGAGCTTTTCATGGAGTTACATTGTGAATGTCTTAGTTTCCAGCATATAGTTTGTAGTTGTTTGTGTGGTCTTGAGGAGAACGTTTTTTGGTCTCCTTATGGTAAAGCAAGGCAAGTTTTTATTGTCATACACAGGGGTTATTTAACATGCTTTATAAAAAAAAGATTTTAAACAGTTAAACCAAGACAAAAAAGCAAAATAGAAATGAAAAAAACTTATTTGAATAAAAATTGCCTAGAAAATCTAAAAAATCTGATTAAAAGTGCAGCGTGCAGTATATCATGCCACATTCGAGTGCTCCCCCCATGTGCCACGCCCCCTCGATGACCTCCTGTGGAATCCCCATGTCCATGTCATGGGCTGTTTCCCGTTGTTTTCATTAGTCCAGTGTATTTAAGTCTGCATTAGGTATGTTTTCCCCAGTCCGGTCATTGATGTCCAATTTTGCGTTTCCTCGATGTTCCTGTTTTGCGTCCCTTCTAATAAACCCTCGTTCACCCGATCGCACGGTGTCTGTGCTGCTTCTCTGCTGAAAGGCGTGACACAGTAAATGTACAGCTAAAAATCAGACACAGTTAGAGGTTTTAAATTATATCATAATGTTGTATTGCTTTGTTTTGTTTAGCTTTTTAGGCTGGTATCTCTTATCTGAAAAAATAAACATTTGATTCCTGTTGTCATGTCCAATATTCTTTTTTTTTCCATCCAGCTTTTATTAAACACAGTTTGGTACCTCATGGCATATGTAAAGTGTATTACGTATTACAGTTCTGATATGATTATTAATAACCCAGAATTGTACAAATTTTTATTCCTTTTAATTTTTACTCTTTATTCACACACACATGAATACGGGGTATATATAGTAGCTATTGCGGAAGATGCATTCCATACCCATCAGTAATGGGTGAAAATCCACAATATAGAAAGACAATATAAATAAACTTTTGCAGTTTGAGCCTTAAAATACCCCTCCCACATGCTTTAAACACATGTAACAAGTGTAAAACATTTTGTAAACACATATGATATGTGGATGTTTGGGTAAGGATATGAATGACATAAAATATGAGAATTTCTGGTCTAATTAATGGTCTATTAATTAAATGAATGGTCTAAAAAGGTCTTAAAAAGGTCTTAAATTTTACTCACTGAAACCTGCAAGAACCCTTTATGTATATTGATATCCATAAAGTCATTTAAGGCACATATGCATCGGTAATTTAAAGCACATAAGCATCAGTCATTTCAGGCACATAAGCATCAGTCATTTCAGGCACATAAGCATCAGTCATTTCAGGCACATAAGCATCAGTCATTTTAGGCACATAAGCATTAGTCATTTAAGGCACAGATCAGAAAACTAAAGGTTATCCATTATCCATTAGTGCCTAACAGCTTCCTGCCATTTGTTTTGCAGGTGATGAGAAGCCCAATATCGAGGTTATAATCCTGGTGTGCACTGGTTTGGCAGCAACTTTCCTCTGGCTGATGCTGCTTATCTTCATTCGCAAGCTGAAGAAGGTTTGCGTGCATGTTCTTCCTGTGGTGTCCTCCCGGGATAGGCTCCGCTTTGCCCCCCCAGCCCCACCACTCCCCGCGCCAACTACCCCACCACCAACCACCCTGATACCAACCCCCCTGCCCCCATCCCTCAGTTGCACACGTGGCTGAAAGATGGATGGATAGATGTTTGGCTTTATTATTATGAATTGTGGCAGATTGGGCATGAACTGACTCCACAAAATGTTTACACATGAGTGAAACTGATTAAGGACCAGCTCAAGTGAAAACAGTGAAAGTACCATTTTGACCAGAATGTTCCTATTAGATGTGAGCATTTCCTAAAGCGAGAGCATACCACATGTCATACATTGCTGTTTTTTTCCTGGATGTATAATCTAATGGTTCTGAGGAAGCATATTCAAACATGAATGAATGTTCTCTGTCCAATAGCCCAGCTCGGTGGACATTCAGACCGGCTACTTATCCATCATAATGGACCCAGATGAGGTTCCCCTGGACGAGCAGTGCGATCGCCTGCCCTATGATAGCAGCAAGTGGGAGTTTCCAAGAGACCGTCTCAGGCTGGGTAAGAGCCCGTCTCAGGCTGGGTAAGAGCCCTCTAGTGGAGGAGCCAGGTTATAGCGTCTCCTCTTAGGTTTTGACACTAGGCTCTGTCATGCTACGTTGCTCCCAACGGTGGACATTTTGGATCCTGAAAGTAAAAGTCCAGACCACGATTTTGTTTCATCCAACCAGTTGAGTACGTGACTGTGACTCTTTATACTCAACTGGTTGGATGAAACAAAATCGTGGTCTGGATTTTTACTTTCTGGATCCAAAATGTCCACCTCATCTACATTTCTCCCAAAGTTGCAGAACTGTCCCATCACCCTCTACACTACACAAAGAGCGTGAATACCCTTATTAAGGGGTTGTTTGAAGCATATTAGCGCAAAGAAAGGAAACTAGACTGCGGCAGAGGAAATCAAATTAAGTCAAATTAAACTGTCTCCAAAAGATGGCATGAGCTATTAACTACCTGCTCTTTCCAAAATAAACATCCTAGTATTTTTCATCAGGGGTCGGCCTCTGTCCTCCAGCCTTAACTGCTCCATAAAATCCTTGCAGAGGCCTGCTTCAGTAGTCAAACGCTCAGCAGGCTGTTTTAATTAGAGGCCCGTATCTCTCCTGACAGCGAATCCTGTGGCTTGAGTTATGATTCCTGGGCCAAAAGAGCTGTCTTGAAGGCTCTCTCACCCACGCTTTGTCTCACAGGTAAAACCTTGGGCCACGGTGCTTTTGGCAAGGTGGTGGAGGCAGCTGCCTTTGGGATCGATAAGCTGTCAACGTGCAAGACAGTGGCCGTTAAAATGTTGAAAGGTAGGAATCCTTCACTAAAAGCAGCTATGATGCTGCTTTTTTCGCTACCAGATGCCATTAAGTGTTTTTGTTAGTCAAGTCATTAGAATATACTAACGTTAGCTTTGTAAATAGACAGAAAAATAAAGAAGCAAATATGGATTATAACCACGATTTAGTGACAGGAGGTTTTCACATGTAAGGTACACACCAGATAAATGTGAAAATGATTGTTTTGTGGGCCACAAGGCTGAAGGTTTTTAGGTTGTGTTGATTATTTCCGTTCTGAAATTCACAGACAATATTAATTTAAAGGGAAATAAATCCTGTGGAGCCTTGGTGGTTTTCGAAGCTAATTACAGTGATTACCATCACTCAGCCTTGCATTTGTGCTCATACACATTGCAGAGGAATAATCAAAGCAACTGTTCTGTTTTGGTGCTCAGTCAGAGGTATGGCAGGACTCTCTTTCCTTTTCCTTAATCACACCCTTCTATCGGGTGGGACCATCGTTCATGCAAATAAGTCAACTATACCATGATGTAATGTGTCCTCAGGCAGGAGCTTTGCATGCAACCATGCCTGCATGCAAAGGTCAAATTTTCCATAAAAGGGGATTTTATCCCAAAATTGGATTTTAATGAATTTTTTCAAATCACAATATTTTTATGGTATCAGTGAACTTGAGAAGAGCACCCCCCCATACCTGGTCATCCACCAGAAATTCATCACTTAATATAACATTTACAACATAATACAAATTTATGCCCCAAAACTGAATCAGATGAATATAAAATTGAAAAATGTTTTGACAACGTTGACATGACTGGAGGCTGGAATGTCAGTTGGAAAGCAAGTAGGAAATAGAAGTTTCCAGAAACAAAACTGGGGAGTGGAGGGGGTCGGTGAATAGTTAGCTTCTGCAAATCCACTGACCTCCTTATTTTTAATAAGTACTTCAAGCAAGCAGAACATCGCCTTTTCACCCCAACATCATCAGATGAAGTTCACAGAAATCAAATACAGTACATCCTCAACCCCCAAACGATGGACATAGATGACAAGGCCGTGGCCTAGAGCAATCACAGAGTGCTTATGGAAAGATGTGGAAAAGATCACGGAACAACAAGACATTCCGGCTTCCAAGGAACGACCTGCAGAATATACCCTTAGCCTTCAAGGGCAACATCTGTAACCAATTCGAGATGCTGAACCTACTTGATAGAGAACCAGAGGAACTGCAGACAGAATTCAGAGAAGTCATCCAAGAGGAATCTGAGACAACATTTGGCTGAAGTTAAATTAAACGGGCAAAAATATCCAAGTGGATGGCAGAAGGTGGTGTGGAAATTGCAAAGAAGAGGATTGTGAATTCCAGAGAGCCACCGGGAAAGACTATGACCAATATCATAACAACATCTGCATTCACTGAAGGAGAAGGAAATAAACATGGGAGAACAATGAAGAACACAGCTGATCTGTGACATTAAGACTAAGTTCCAGCCTCAAATGCTGTGAATATATTGGGGCCCAATATATTCCAATATACCTGAGGTTACTGCCAAAAAGGAAAAGTACAGGGGTACAATACATTCTAATAGAAATATACAGCAACTGAAGAAGAAGCACTAAAAGTGCTGACCAAAGTATGGCAACAAATTTGGAAAATGGCCAGAGATTGTGATTGGTTTAAGTTCCTTACCATCAGGATGAGAGCTAGCAGGGTGCACAAACTAGCACCAAATTTCCCTCATAAAGCCCCATATTAGTAAGATTACAGTAATGACCCTTCAGTGTAACACAAAAACTAGAGAAAGCTAGGGGGTACTTGGAAATGTGTGTGCCCGAGCTTTTCATGGTTACATGAAACATCTGACCACGAAGCCACTGCCTGGGTGAAATACGGAGAAACTGACTGCTTTCAGATCGGAAGAAGAGTTAAGCATGGCTACATACTAACATGCAAATTCAACTTGCGGAAGATGTAGTGAGAGAAGCTGGATTGGTTTCAAGATTTGTGGTAGAAACATCCACACCCTTTCATGGGCTAATACAAGAAATACAGAAAAGCTGAAGGTTATAACCACTGGAACAGTATCCAAAGTGTCTATTTATTGATGGCAAAAACATGGATGTTAAAGAATCATAGATGTTTCCGAACCTGGGGAAAAGTCATTAACAAAAGTGCACCCTGATATATTTAGTAGCTTGGAACTCAGCAATGATGCATGGAAAACGTGAAAAGTACTTACATATATCTAAAAATAAAGACAGTGGGCATATTATGAGAAGCCCCAATACACTGGCAAAAACCATAACAGATGGACAGTTTTACGGTGAAAGAGGAGGAGGATGACCGGGAGGAAGATGGACTCATCAAACAAAGAGCATCCTATCAGCAATCCCGAAAAATGAGAGCAAAGGGACGGGACATTCTGGAGAAATACCATCTCTGTCATCACCGGGAGATGACATCGACTTGATAGCATATAGCAGCTAGCTAATAGTTTAGTATCTAGAGAAAGCTTTGAATTATATCGAGACATAGTTTGCTTTTTAATAAAAGCATAAGTACATTCAGACAGTTACTTACCATTAGGTGTACATTAGAATACACTAGGTTTTACTAGGAAATTTACTAGGAAAAATGTTAACATTGAATTTAAAAATACGCACCACATACATTTTTCATTTTTGGTTACTCTAAGTAGTAAAAAAGTATTTCCCAACAATATAACATAAAGTTCTGCTTTTTCTAAAGGAATTGGCTTTGTCAGTTCTGAAGTGCTCTAAATTTTTTTACATTCAAAATGTTTGAAGGGTTTAATAAAAAAAATAGATTTAAGAGTGTCTAATAATGTGAAAATTTGACAAAAGGAAATCTGAATTTGACTCGGGTGACTTGATTTGTCGTAAATGTGAATGATCTTGCAATAAATTTAAGTCACGCAACTCAAGAAAAAGAAATTTGTCTCACTGGATCTTGCGTTTTTTGGTATGAATTAGGGTTTTTTGCGGAGTCTCATTCTGTGGATTCTCAACAGGAGGAGCCACATCCAACGAGTGCAAAGCCCTGATGTCTGAGCTGAAGATACTGATCCACATTGGCAATCATCTCAACGTGGTCAATCTGCTGGGAGCGTGCACTAAGTCTGGAGGTACCAAGGGGGCAGTGCGACAGACTTCACACCCAAATTTATGTTTAATTAAGATTATAATGCCATATTGTAAATTCTCCTGAATATTCAATACATCACATGACACCAGAAGACGTTTGTGTTAAGATTTCACTCCATTTTGTTGCATTATGACACAGTCTGGCTAATTTTCAACTTTGGTGGAATGTTTTTGATAGAAGTAGATACTGGCTGATTAAATTGATCGAGAAACTAAAATAATTAGTGCTTGAGCCCTGTCACTTTTGTAGTGAAAGGAGGAAATCAAAGGCAATAAATAACAAATGAGCAATATGGCATGTTTGTCTCTTTAACCTTTGCTGGTGTAGGTCCTTTGATGATAATTGTGGAGTTCTGCAAATATGGGAACTTGTCCAATTATCTACGGAGCAAGAGAGCCGACTTCATAGTCTACAAGGTACATGGGAAAATGACGTGTTAGTCATTTTACATCCGAGGCATTCCTATCACATGTCTACACGTCCGCTGTGTTTATGTGTTATATATTTGCCCACTTTTTCAAGTCAGTTGGGCAGGGTTTCAGATTTTTTTGCTGCTAGTTAAAGTTAGAAGTTTGCCTGCCCTGTGCGACTGACCTCTGTCTGGGGTTCTGTCGGACTCGCAGAACCCATCCGGGAAGACGGTGGCGTCGGGGTCCAGCTGCGAGCTCAGTGAGCTGAGTGAGTTGATCAAACGCAGGCTGGAAAGCGTGGCTAGTACCGGGAGCTCCGCCAGCTCGGGCTTCGTTGAAGACAAAAGCTACTGCGATTCGGAGGAAGAAGAGGAAGGTAACCGTCTTCATTTTCCCGGCCACCTCTCCTCACCCATTCCATCCCTGGCCAGAACTCAAGGTTCCCTCGATTGTTTTCCTTTTGGTATCCCAGAGAAGTCTTCCCTTCCATTTGTAAATATAACTCTAGCTATTGGATTTATGAGCAGTAACTTCATTGGCTAGTCTTCTTCCCTGAGCTGGTCGTTTCCCTGTCTCCAATGCATCTGCCGGTCTGTTGTTTGTTATTCCGGGCCTTCGATAAACTATTTATTCAGATGGGAGAGGACAGGGAAAACATGGCGCTCGAATCACAAAGACCGCCTGCTGAGCATCATTGACAAAATGCCGGTGTTACGCTAACTCCCTTTAAACAAGGGCCTGGTCATCACTATCCTAAGAGGATGTAACACCTGGCAATAGATATATGGATATCTGCAGAGTAATGAAGCAGGATTTTGTTTTGTTACAAATACAGATGAAAAGGTCACGTTCCTGCTTTTTAAGCAAATGCCAGGAGCAGCGCCAGGCTGCGGTGGATTCTTATGGAGGTCAAACTACTATTGAATTCTGTTTGGTTTAATTCACCTTTGTTCTATACAGAAACAGAGGATCTCTACAAGAAGGTTCTGACAATGGAGGGCCTCATTTCCTACAGCTTTCAAGTTGCAAAAGGCATGGAGTTCCTAGCTTCACGAAAAGTACGTTTACGCTTTCATCCTTATTTGAAAGACCCTTGCGAACCAGAATTCCCTAGACTTTATTTTATAACCAGTAAAAAATGGCTGACAAGGTTCATATTTAATGAGCAATTTATTGTAAAATGCCAACATCGACACTGAATTTAATTGGAAGGGCTATAGTATGAATCTAGATTTTATCCAATGCCACTGGGCCGTAGCAATCATCCAGATATAGTGTACCCACATTGACCAGAATCTGCCCCAGTAAGGCTGCGGTTTGATCAATGGCCAAATTTGGACAATGGCACGGAGAAGGCATTTCAGTAGCACCCCATTGTAGGGAGTACCATGAAGGGATTTAACACAAATAGGCACTGCAACCTGTTCCTGCCGCACCAGATTCCCGCCTCGGACCCAGATGTCCGATGGTAGGCAGGGGGTTTGCTTTTGGGCAAATCTGGTGCGTGTGGATCAGAAGCCAGATGATTTCAATTAAAGGGGTCTTCAGGACCACAGATGCACCAACGATGCGTGTAGTATGTTGAGTAAATATTGAGTAACTCTCAGTAGGTGTTTCCACAAAACAGGCCAAATGGGGTGTAAATCAACTTGTTTCTATAAACAAATAATTTGCTTGGTCATTACTGTGGATGCAGGGTTGTTAAAATGAATGGTGTCTACAAAGATTCACCATAAGTTCCTCTTAAAAAGTATAATTCTTCTTTCCAGTGCATTCACCGCGATTTGGCTGCCAGAAACATCCTGCTGTCTGAAAACAACGTTGTGAAGATTTGTGACTTTGGACTTGCAAGAGACGTTTACAAAGACCCCGATTACGTGCGCAAGGGAGATGTAAGCTAAAACCCCTCCATTGCAGATGAGAAATGAAACTCAGCTTAGCAGTTAGCGTTTTGTCAGCTTCTGCTAGCTGTAGCTGCTTAGTGTGGGTCACAGAACAGACACTTCTCTACATGGGATTATGTATCACAAATACTCCACCTGACTGACAGCACAATAATAGCCTGCCAACACTTATTCCACAATCCATAAAAGACAGGAAAAATGTACGCGCTTTTAAAATAAATATACTTGGAACAAACCGCCCTGCATATGACATTGGCAACAATTTATGGCCTGACACTGTAATAATAAGCAGATAGTGTGGAACTGTACATTTAACTAAATAGATTTAGCCTTTTTTGTCTTCAGGCCAGACTGCCATTGAAATGGATGGCTCCAGAGGCCATCTTCGACAAGATCTACAGCACGCAGAGTGACGTGTGGTCCTTTGGAGTCCTCATGTGGGAAATTTTCTCTCTGGGTAGGTCATGGCCTTAACGCTGCCCTACATACCATCTTCTCCATAACCCTTTTAAAATGTGATTTTACTTTTTTATGTTATTACCAATTTATCATAACTTTTTTCGTCAAATAAATTGAACACTAGTACATCATCTTTATAGCACAATTAACCATTTATCCACACTGTAAGTACAACATTAATTAAGTATTACTTTACTGCTTCTAAGAAACAAACACGTCCCACTTTCCTCTTTGTTTACTTTCTCTTCAAATTGGCCAGGTGTCACATTGCACATGTCAGCAGTAGAGGCTTGTAGCTTTTTAATAAATATTTGAATCTCTAAGAGTTGGGAATCTTATCGTACAGCTTTGTATGCCAAAGACATCAGTTCTTCACAATACGCAAGATGACCTTTCCTTTCAGGCCGTTGTTGTCCGTTTGGATTCGGTCTGTATGCAGGGAGTAATAACTCTGCATTAATTGTTTCTTTGAGCAGAAAAGTAGGATAAGGGTTATTAAAAGGGAATGAATATATTTTGTTTCAGTTATGCATTTCTTCCCAGCTGGCAATGCAAATTCTTCGCGACTGCACACGTAATCCTGCAGAATTTCCGAGAGTCACTCTGTTATGGCCAAGAAATATTAATGTCTGTGAAATATATGTTCATTAGCTATGCAACAGGCAGCATGCTAAAGCATGATAGCTTTTTCACATTGAAGGCCTTACTGAGGCCTTGATCAAGATCCTTAAACTAAATCCCTACTTTATGCGTAATAAGAGAAAGAACAAACATCACAATTTAACATTAGAACATGCAAACTAAGAGTAACGCAATAGAAAGCAGAGGTATTTCTTCTGTTCTCCAAAAAGTTACTAATATCTAGTTGAATGGCTAGATGAACACCGCTTCAGTTCCCAAACCTCTCCTCAGGGGCACCTCAGCTGTTCCATGTCTTCGTTACATTTCATCACCAGCTCATTCAAAGAATTAATTTGTTTAAAAAGTCAAAGAGGTATTGATCAGCCATATGAGGTGTGCCAGTAGTCGAGTCAAAAAAACCATGGGCGTATTGGATGATTACTGCATACTCTGGGGTGACTTTAGGAGATGTTTTGAAACGGCTGACAGACTTTTACAGACATGATATCATAACTTTTCGTTAACATGAAGATCATTTCAACATCAATTTGGCTGTCTAAGTCTTTTATACTGTACTGTATATATCAGTAAACAAAGTCACTTTTAAGACTTAAAAACAAGTTGGGGGCAAAGTGCACTGAAGGTGTACAGCTAAAACTCCCTGATGTGCATTAGGTCTCAGACTGACTGTCCGCCACCACATGCCGGCATCCCAGTGGGAGCACTGCGAACGCTGCCTTGGATACCAGTGCACCGTGACACCTCGCACATCTGGGTGGCATTAAGCGGTGTCTCCCAGAAAAAGAGTGGAGCACCAGAAGTTATCGCAAAATTATAAACACACAGTCCTGAAACCTGATCTTTTGCACAGGTCAAAAGTTTGTTCTGTTCCCAGTGTGTGTGCATACATACATTACGCACCACGCAAAACCCAGCAGCTCAGACTTGAATTTGGGCTCTTGGATTTCCTTATCTTATTATTTTAGGTGCCACGACTAAAATACACTGTTTGAAAAAGCAAAGGTAAATTGTTCTGCAATTAATAACAATAATAAACGATGACTTGCCTTAAAACTGTGGCAGACATTGCATTTCACAAATTAAAAAATATACCTAACATCCCTTCTGCCTTGTACTGGATAATAGGTTGAAAGATGATACAAAAATATGTGAATATGTAAAAACCGTATTATTATTAATCATGTATTAACTACAAACAAATGGAATTTTTCAAAGCATGATGATGACAAGAATTTCTTTATCCCAATAATACTGAGTCTTTCCAAAGTGATTTAAAAAAAAAAGAATACTAGGTGTGGACCTCATTGAATTCGATTATTTTAACAAAGCGGGGTAATTGTAACTCCCCACAACATGTGCCTTTGGCTAGTGTTCATTACACCACTTGCATTTCACGGTAAAGGAGCACCAGTTGGTATCAGAGGCATGTTCTACCGTGTGAGACCTTCCTGGCCTCTTGCTAGGTGCCTCACCGTACCCAGGCCTGCAGATTGACGAGGAGTTCTGCTGCCGACTGAAGGACGGGACGAGGATGCGAGCTCCTGAGTATGCCTCCTCCGAAATGTAAGGACATCGCCCCTCTCCACCAATCATCACCCACCAGGTGATCTACACTGTGGGGCAATGTACCATGCATACTTACCCTTATCAATCCTGAAAACTCCCCAGACCCCCAGCATTTACATTTATATGTTCTGAAAACTCTCCTAGACCTCCATATTTACACTTGTATGTTCTGAACACTCTCCCAGACCCCCTGTATTTACACTTATATGTAGTGAAAACTCTCCCAGACCCCCATATTTACACTTATATGTAGTGAAAACTCTCCCAGACCCCATATTTACACTTAAATGTCCTGAAAATTCTCCCAGACCCCCATATTTATACTTAAATGTCCTGAACACTCTCCCAGACCCCCTGCATTTACACGTATATGTCCTGAAAACTCCCCCTGACTCCTGTTTAGTGAAGGTGTAGCACAACCTGACATATTTTATCATTCATAAATCATTTCTAAGAGGCCCTAGGGAAGATTCTTTTAATCGGTGCCCGTTAAACAGTCTTTAAAAACTTTAAACCTGGATCTAAGCTGGAGAGGCGTGCTTCATCACCCGTCTCCCGGGACAGAAGCGCGGGCCCTTAGTCGGGGCACAACAGGGGGAAGGGAAGCGTCTCACATTAACGCAATGACAGGAAGTGGAGTGTAAGGTTTCGAAGCCGGGAAGGGCAGTGGGGGGGGGGGCTGTACAGATGAGGGACATGTAGGTGATGATTGTGCAGCCAAGCTGATCTGAGACCAGCATAAACTGGGCCAAACATTGAAGACACTGACCCACTAGGGAGTTTGGAAGACCAGAGGTATCCCCAACCCTCCCAGGGACAAGCAAAGGGCCCTTGTCTGGAATGTCCCCTAAGTGAGTCGGGGTTTTCGAGCAAGATGCTGTAAGTGGCGTGATGAAACTGAACCTCTGCCGGGACGTTTTAAAGCTGGTATTAAGAGCCTGGACTTAAAGGATATTCTATCAGGAGAAAGACAGTCCCTTTGATCCTTTGGCCTTATCTGAGCTACATCTACCACCCGCTGGATGTGACGCTTTCACATTCCTTTGGCTGCAGTTCTTTTTATTCAATAGCCTGGTCACTTCTGAAGCACACATCCCTTTTTCCCGCGATCAGGAACAGGTTGAAGTAGTCTTACTGATATGGTAGTCATTTCAGTGAAGTATTTATCTATGTGAGAAGGAGTCGCTTACTGAAAGGCAAGCAGAGATGTGGTCGGCAGCAGAAGATAAATGGATATCTACTGTAAATAGCAATGCGGGAACTGGGAAAAAGCAGGAATCACAGTCCAATTTAATGATAAATGTAATCCTTCCTTCCTTCCCTCCTTCCTTCCTTCCCTACTTCCTTCTGCAGTGACTGCACTGTATTTTTTCTTGAACTGTCTTATTCTCTCACTACACTGTTGTCTGCTCCTTTACCTCACTGCTGTTGTCCTGTCCACCACCCCCCACACACACCTGTCCCCTAACCTGCAACTGTGACACAAGAATTTCACAGTGTTCCTCAGAACTCATGTCACAGCAAAAACATGGAACCTTGAAGCCTTGTAGTAGACAGCCACCTCACCAGGTGTCATTTTGGTATTTTCACCGCTGCTCCAGATGACCTCTGATGTGGATCATTTACTTACTCCTTGACCCCATTTCTGCTCACTAACCTTTGACCCTAACCTTGACCTTTGAAGTCAGAAGCCTGAGGGTGGAAACCCAGAGGAAGTTCAGCAGGAGCTCCTCAATAATTCGGCCACAGTTGCACGTCAATTTCCGGATGTTGGAGTGACCTCACAGAGATCCTGTCCTGTAGTTATACAGCCTTTGAGAGGAAGGGGACCCCAAACCTTACTTGGGACCCTAAACCATTCCCAATTCAAATGACATCCACCACCAGCACACATTCACCTCATCAGGAGCTTGATGACAGCTAAAGGTGGAATGAAACCAAATACATATATAATGATTAAGGGCCCCCAAGGATTCTCATGATCTTAGTGGGGTCATTCAGAGACATTCCAATGAGCAAGACAAATGTCAGGCTACCATTGGCTACAATGACATGACCCATACACTCAGCTTCCCCTGAACCCCAAAAAAGTCCATGACCCAGCCTTGGAGTATAATCACGGATGTCTCCAGTGGCCTGTACTCTGAAACAGGGTTACTGGTTTATCGGGGTAACTTGTCTGATTTAACGTAGTCTGTGCAAAATGTAAGTGAACGAATATGATATCCATGTACACTGTGGTACCTTAAGTCCAACAGATTACCCCGATAAGCCAGTAACCCCACTTCGTAGTGCAGCCCACTGGTCTATATAATGTCTGCAACCAAAAATCATAATCATCCCGATCGCCTCCCCCAAGCCTCTGATGTCACCCCGCTGAACTCTTCTCTGTACCGCCTGGATAACACTATCAAGGAGCTGACAAATTACGGCAGAGCCATTTCCTTCAATTAATCTCCATGCTGTGAAGGGAAACTCTCAACACTGAGGTCTACATGCCAAAAACAAACACAGATGGAGAGGGTGAAGGGCAAGTAGGGAACCGTCGAGTAAATAATGAATCATCTGCATTTGCTGTGATCCTCTGTGAAAGCTGAAGCAGCCAATCTATGTACCAGCAAATGGTGATGTTGGTGAAGAAAGATAGATATGGGAAGGGCAAATGGTCAGGAGAAAGATACTGTATAAACAGCTTAAGGGATTTGTGGCCTGATAGGTGAGTTCATCCCTCTTCATAAAACAACTATTTTAGTGTTGCATCCTGAATTGACTGGTAATAGAGAACTCCACTGTAGGACACCACAGTCTTTAACAGAGGCATTCTGCATGGCTGTTGGTCATTGCTGGTTGAGTGTGCATTGGGGACAGATTGAACACCTTCAGTTTAAGGAGAGATTAATTGATTTGGGTGCATATCTCTGCCGCAAAGATGCCGATTAGTGTCTGAAAAATGCAAGCTGGTCAAGCAAAGCTGACATAAAAGCTGTATGATTGTCGCCCGCTAGCATATCTCTCTGATAAACTGCGAGACGTGCGATGTGATACCCTGTACCCCAGATACCAGGCCATGCTGGACTGCTGGCAGGGAGAACCGAACCACAGGCCCACCTTCACGGACATGGTGGAGAGACTCGGAGACCTGCTCCAGGCCAACGTACAGCAGGTAGGGCTGCAAAGTCTGCAGAAGGCTGTCTCTCTTTCATTCATTCCCACGTTGCCTCGCAGTACAGAATTGGCATTACACTGGTATTTGAAAACTGCTCAAAATCACTTTTCTATTCAGTTTAAGAACAGTGTCACACATAATAAATGTGAAGGAAGGACAAGATTGTCATTTAAAAGGCCTCAAGGATGGAGGAATTGCCCGTGGGGGAACACTCAAACTAACCCAAGCATGCAGCCACTCACAGCGTTTCCCGTACCGTGGGCAAGATGGAAGTCGAGTCTCTGACAGACGTACAATACCGTTTCCCAAATGAGCTGCGCATTTTAAATACATTAGGGAATGTAAAGACGAATGAAGGTAGAACATGGGGTTTCAGGTTCAGTGAACTTCTCAATGAGGGGAAATCATTAGCATAAAGGAACATGATATTCAGCCATGGCCTTTTTTTTCAATTTGGTAATAAAAGAAAAAGAACCTCGTCTTTAAAAATGTTGAAATTCAGAGGTGCCTAAAGTAGTTTTTGTGCTGAATATTTTATATACAAATATTTTATTTGTAATGATTCTAATTCTTGCTCTCTTAATATTATGATTATTTTTATCATTAATAGGCTGCTAAGCATGGCCTACTTGAGAAGTTGCTTTGTTACTCAGATCTGTCCCTTGTTTCATGTTACCGTTCCAGGAAGGGAAGCACTATATTCCTATTAACACAGCCCTGGCCATCAATGAGGGAGACGTTTCCAGCACTTCCACCATAGAGGATGACATGTCTACATCTCGTAGGGACTCTGGGAATACATGGTGGGTCAGCGTCTTGGAAGACAGTCACTACCAAATCCCAGACAGTCATTCTTCCCTCAGACTCAAGTAAAAGGTGCCAGCTTCAGTGTGGAACCGAACTGGGTGTGGTGGTTTTCCACAGCCACCAGGAACCGAGCCAGACCCAAGCTGTACCACGAACTGCTGAGTGTCCAAACCAGAACTGCACCTATGCTAATATGACCCTGTTTACCAGCAGGGCCAAAAGCTTGAGTGAACAGAGCTTGTTGCGTCACCACCATCTGATTGGTCAAAATGCACAGGGATACCAGTGTTCTACTCATGGATTATCTAATGAAAAAATGAACATTCTATATTTTATCCATTTATAGTAGCATCACAGATTGCAATGTATTGATGCACTTCTGATAACTCGGATCTAGAAAATCTCCTGCTTAAAAAAGTACTATAGAACACCTGAATGGAATCTATTCATAATGCTGATTTACGCGAGCAAATGCAAATTTTGCTAGCATTTGATACCAATACAACACGATAATTCTCACAGACATGCTAGCAGAAATTAACACCTAGTGCATCATGATATATGCTATGTGAACAGTAAATAAGCATCTCTTCAGTTTTACACCATTGTCCCTCTCCAAACCCGGCAAAGCCTTTCTGCAGTGAAAAACCAAAGTGAGCTGTTACCGCACTGTAACTAGTCTCTCTTTGCAGTATGGCTCAGGTACGGGTCGTTTCCTGTATGCCAGTGGAAAAGCACCATTAGGTAAAATACTGTACTGTCAGAGGAGTCCAGTAAGCACTTGGATTGTATTTTTTCACTTTTATATATTTTTGCTCATGGTCTTGTATTTTGTTTGCTGCATTATTGACTGTTGTTACATTGAACTTTAATTCAGCAAAGGTAGTATCTTCTTAAACCAGGAAAGTAATATAATAATTACTTAGGCTGGGTTGTTTTGACTTCATAATAGAGCCCCTGCGAATTCCCCAAATGTGGGAATCTTGACTGCATAATTTCTAGTAGTGGGGGACTGTGTTCACGCTTTTTTTTTTGGGGGGCAGTGGTGGCTTGATGGTTAGGGAAGTGCATTTGTAATTAAAAGATTGCTGGTTCGAATCCCCAACTAGCAAGGTACTGCTCCCTGGGCACTGAATTAGCCGCCACCTGCTATGTCATGAAAGTCACATATGGGTTGTGGTGTGTTGATGGTGTGTGGTATGACAATGACCACTGTTCACCTAATTCTAGAGTTGTGATGATGATTATGATGGTTTTAAAAGATAATCCGGAGTGTAATGCATCTTTCCACCTCCTCATCACATGATCTCATAACAATGGGGTTTCTTTAATAATAGGAACGTCAAGACCTTTGATGTGGTTGCTGGAGAAGACGATACAAATGAGACCCATGAGGTGAGTCAATCCCAGCCATCTCACTGACCATTCAACCCAAGCATCATTTGACCCTGGATGCGTATTTCTTTCAGGCCAGTAGTTGCTAACGGTGCTGGGTATGTGCTCTGCAGGTGGGCCAGTCTGACAGTGGTGTGGGCCTGTCTTCTGATGACATGAAGACATTGAAGCGACTGGAGTCGCTGGCTGGACCTTTGAACATTAAAGCTCTTGGGTAAGTACCTCACTTCTCATGGATCCACCTACATGTGGCCTTGTGTTCTCATGTACCTGTTTTACATCATCCTCCATTTCTGAAGACCAGTTCCAATACTAATAACACAAGTACAGAGGCCAGTAAAAATCCCCAGATGTTGGTTTTGCTCCGCCCCAAATTTCAAGGATATATTGATTGCATCCTCTCCAAATAAGACCAATCCCATGATTCACTGCGTTAGCAAGATCCATCTTGCCAAGACCACAAGTACCTTGTTTGCGTTCTTGGTATTGAGATTCACCCATGGTCTCAAGTACACAATGAGCCAATATCAGATACAGATTCTAAGTGCCTGTTGTAATTTGCCTCTTCCTCCTGTGTCTCTGAGAATAGGGTACTCCACCTCTTTGTATGGTTGAGCATTACACATCACCTACAACCTCAAGCACATAGGAGAGAGACTTTCCCAATATGGACAAAAATGCCATAGTGATTAAATGCTGGGCTTTGTTTAAATTTCAAGTTCTGAGAAAACAGCCATTTAGAGTTGATATTATGGCAGTTTCTTTCATAAATCGTTTAGGTTAATCTTGGTTGCCTCTTGCCCTGGAATAAGTCCTGCCTTTTGTTTAGATTACTGAAGCTGTGGAGATCGGTCATGATTAAACTATAGACCAAAAAATGGTTTACCTAAAAATGTTAACCCCCCCAGGTCATTATTCACACTCCCAACAGATTACATCTTATTTTATGTTAAATGTAGTGTGACACCACTGCAGTTTAAACTTCAAATATGGGGACAATTTAGTTGAGATCAAACTTAAGAGCTCTGATAGTTGAAACACTTCGACTTGGAAAATCGGGCAAGCGCTGCGTTCTGGGCGGCTTGCTGGACGCCAGCCTCCGTTGTGATTCCACCAGGACACACTAATTGACGTCTAGGCTACCTCTCAATTATAAATCACCACCCATCAAGTGGTTTAACATGTTACATGTAGAAACAATGAAATAAAGTTTCAAACAAAAAGAAGTATTTTTGCAGGCAATCAAAAGAAAATCAGACAGGAACCTTAAAATAAAATGAAATATAGCTTCAAGGAAGAGGCATTTACTCGGTAATAAATGTATAGCTCTGTTTATTGATTAATGGTGGTCATTAAGATCCAAGTAAACATTCCAGTAGGTTCTATGGCGTGCATTCTGCGTCTCCACTCCCAGCAACCATTGTTTCCAAGTTGCACCACCCCCAACCTCTCCACACTCCCCATATTAACGCCCAGTCCTCATTGTGAGCTCAGTCTTCCTCGTGGCGCCACACGCTGGGCGGAGGGCAGTAGAGCAGGCAGCCTGTCACTCACACATCTGTGGGATGGACAGGATCCTAGAGTGTGAGCCGGAATCTACCCAAACTCGGCCGCCGACGGGCCGTTCCATCACAGTCGCCTTTGACATGAGGGGGCTTTATTAGACTTTCACGTGGAGTCCCCCTACTCAGCGATACCATTGTTCTGGAAAATTCCACCTGGCTTGCACACACTCCCTAGTGGGTTGGCATTGCAGAAGTGCACTCAGCAATATAATAAGATCACAGTCAGTTATGTCCATCCATCCATGTTCCATTTCGTATATAAATCTGAAGTGTTCCTGTAGCAATATGCCAGCAAAATAATAGGCTTTGCAAATTTTCAAGCACAGGGTAGCACGTGCTAGTCGTATCAGTGCATGAAAATGTTTAGCCATGGCGTTTGCCGCTCTGTGTTCCCCAGAACTAGCTAGCTGTAGTGCGACATAGATAAGCATTTACTGAAAATTGATGGATAGAGAACACAGCTGACAGATTACAGCCGCGGTGTCAGGCCAGATAATCAGGTTCCAGTAGACACAGAACAGTCCTTCGCCAGTTCTGTTGACAATGAGCGGCTGGACTGAGATCCTGGCACCTTAACTCCTTGATATTAAAAATCTTCATAAACAACCTTACGAAGGTAAAATGCCAGGTGCCTTTCTATTTTTCCAGTCTGCACAGTTTCTTTTACCTCCTAAATATGAAATTCAATCTATGCAGTAAACATTTCTTAGCAGCTGAGGTCATGTGTGAAGATTTCAGTCCATTTTCTCCTTTCTGTTCAGAATGAAGCCTCTCGGCGTGGCAAAGGAGTCCATGTTGTCGGACTGGGAACAGGACAAGTTGCGGGTTACCACGTTAGACTTCGGTCTTAAGGATCCATCCTTTGACCCCAGCCTAGAGTGTCACAGTCCGCCCCCGGACTACAACGACGTCATGCGCTACTCCGTGCCACCTTTTTAACTGCCAGGACGACTCTGACTCACTTCCTTGGGCTTCCGATTCCTGCTTCTCATCGCCTGAGGCGGTAGCCGAACTATATTTGCTAAATGGTGTCCTTGCTTTCTGTCTAAGATTTAGCCGACAAATTCGGTGGTTCAGTTATGGTAAAGAAACAGAGGTCAGCTCAAGAAACCAAATGAGAAATAAGGTAACTCAAGGCAATTGAAGTTAATTCTGCTCCTTTGTATACCAGTCACCGTGGATGAAAATAACGCCTGTTGTCATGGCGCTCTTCAAAAAACACACCGCATATCTGCCTCCACCGCTATGAGTTACTGCTGATTCTCTCCCCTATGCAATCCCCATACATTCTCAGGTATGTGCTCCTCTGTGTTCAGCTTTATTTGTCTACTGATAAACAAAAACACTGGCATTTAGTAGCTTTCAAAGTTATACCAAGGGATGCTGCACTGTGGTTAATTATGTCTGGTACCATGTCATAAATTAGAAATGTGTAATTGATTTTACAATGACCAAATCAGGCTCCTCTTATCCTTTATTGTATATATAATTTTATATAAATGTAAACTGGAAACGGTTAAAATTCTTTTCATGATACAAATTGCCAGGTTAGATAGCTAAGCCATTTTTAGACATTAACTTGAGTAGCACCTTGACAAGATTGACAGCAATATAATCTCCATTTATTCAAATATTAGGCCTCACTGGAGAATGGAAGTGCTCCCTATCTTCCATAGTTTGAAATTATAGCACCACCTTCTCAGAAGAATTTTAAATCTTTGTATTGTTTTATGTCAAACAGTAAATAGCAGAGAAGATTTTGCTGACAGTTTGTTTCTATGTGTGACACACTGGTTTGGCACATTACACTGTGATTGTGCTTTTAACATGCTATCTGGAAAACATACGGAATAAACAATCAGTATTTAATGAGGTAATATATTTAAAATGTATCTAATCATTTATACATTTAGAACTCCATTTTGATTGAAATTTGTCACATTAACCAACAGACATTATATCCTCCAGCTGTTCTATTAAAAGGACTAACACAATTTCTTATACAATTCAAAATCCACCTCTTTTGGGTATACTCTTGTATATATGTCGATTTAATATGACCGATGTATTCGAACAGTCTATTTATACATGAGCATTGTCTGATACAAGGAATGACCAGCTGGCAGATGAAATTGCTGATTCAAAATTGACCCAGTAAAGCAGAGTTTCATAATCCGGTCCTCTGGAATCCACGTTCGGTCCATATTTTGGCTCCCGCCAAGCACCATGCCAGACGGTCCACGTTTTCATGGGAGCGAGGACTGGATTGGGAAACACTGCAATATACTGTAGGAAGGGTTAGCGAGAGACATGATCCTGTTTTATGCTGCACTGCCACTGACTGGGATGTGAAACTCCCAGTTACCCAGAGGCAGGGTTGGTGTGGTCTGCTTCACACTCTAAGCTCGAGGCTGAATATGTCTGTGCAGTATTTGCAGGGTAAACATTCAGTCTTAAAATATTCTATATGTAAGATGTTCAGTTAAATAGACAGTGTAAAGATGGATGAATCTGTGTAACTTAATATTGCTGGCTGTGGTTCTGGTTTGAAATATGAGAAATGTATGCACTGATTATATTGTCTCCTTACCTGGGTATTTGCATTCAGACATTTTAGCAATATGTGTAAGAAAATAAATGCAATAAAGATTTTATATTTATATGTTATGGTGGATTCCTGTGATTTAATTTTTTTAGCTAGCTCACAGAAATATTTGAATACAGATTTGAATTTTATGCATTTAATTAATTAATTAATTGATGAGTCAATTAATTTATAAATATAATTACAACTTCTATAGTTAATTTATAAATATAGAATAGTGTATAAATAACTACAGCCTTGGAAGGCAGATTCCCACAGCAAAGGGGCCAGACCTGAGTGCCAGCTAGCACAGCTCAACATGGAAAAGGCTGCTGACCTGACCTGAGGAACCTGACCTGAGGAATCTGACCTGAGGATCCTGACCCAGGCAACAGATGCTCCATCTTGACCATGGTGGGTAGTGACATGTGCCGACCTCCACCTGCGTGGCCAATGTGACCCTCGCCGGCTGTCGTGTGGGCGTGAGAACTGAGCACGCTTGTTAGGTGGGGTTAGGGTCTAAACAGACACAAGCCTGGTTGATCCTTACTTTATGTGCATTCCTTGTGCAAATGCCAAGGCCTTCTACAAACAGGACAGGAAGGAGGTCTAAATCATTCTTTTTGTAATCAGTGGACTTCCTATTGTGAAACGTTGTCCGGTAACTCTGGCGCCATGTGTAGCTAGAAGTAATCAAAGCAGAGACAAACAGGCATCAGGCCAATTCTGCTTGGCCCTACTGTGTTCATGGTAAAGTGGGCATCAGATTAAATTCTTAGTCCAGAAGGTTAAGCTTCCACATATCAGACTGAAGAATGGATATTGAACCATTTGAGGCAGAACAGCATGTATTAAGAATGACGGAATACTGGTTAATTACATCTTTAGTATGAGTAAACAGAATTTAGAAAATACAAATGGTACTTCGAAAAACAAACATGAAATACCATTGTTCCATTCCTGATTGGCTTTACTAAGTTCCACTTCTTGCTTTTTATCGATGGAATAAAAAAAAAACAATCTGTAAAATTTTCTGATTCCATTTGCACTTCAAAAGCTTAAAAATTCCTTTTGCCCATCTGATAACCCCCCTAACATACACCCAATTCAACAATGCTTGGCTTCAAATAATTCAGTTTCAGCATTTCCCTTAATCAGTTCATTTGAAGTAACTAGGGAGGAATGCTAGGCCAATTTGGGGAATGTGTGAAATACACAGTATTGAGAGCTTTGAACATTAGAACAAGGGTATTCCATCCAGAGTTATATTTAAAATTACATAAATAATACCATTATACTACTGCTACTAACATTACTTCAACCATTAACATTATTGTCAAAAAGAAAACTATTAATATGTATCCATGGGAGTTAATTAGCTTCATATTTAAGTATCAAAGTATTAAATGTGCAGGTTTCTTTCGTCCTTATTATCACATATTGATGATGAAAAGATCGATATAAAAAACAAGTATTAGATGGCAATAAATATTAGTGGGAATTAAACAAACGAATGAATAAATGAATACATAAATGAACTAAAATAAACCTAGATAGATAGAGAGAATATGCAAACTCCATAACAACACAGGTAGAACAGGCAAAATCCATAAGAACACAGGCAAACTCCATAACACAGGGAGAACAGGCAAAATCCATAAGAACACAGGCAAACTCCATAACACAGGGAGAACAGGCAAAGTCCATAACAACACAGGGATAACACCCAACAACTTGGTCTCCTAATTTACCTGAAACATCACTGGTGTATAACTAATGGTGAGGAAAGGACATCCTGGCAAATTCAAAACAAAGGTGGGAGTTGGCTCAGTAGGGTAGTGGTTAGGAACCATGCCTCACATTCCCAGGACCAGGGTTCAAGCCCCCCAACAACACATGGATTCCAAGACAATTCCCCCACCCCCAAAACCTACCGTTA
>JABFEB020000038.1:6223591-6234005 GCA_019775895.2 Stomatorhinus ivindoensis | reverse complement strand
GGGCTGAGGCTGCGGTATACACGATGACAGGACAAGGCTGCGGTATACACGATGACAGGGACGAGGCTGTGGTACACACGATGACAGGGCCAAGGCTGTGGTATACACAATGACAGGGACAAGGCTGTGGTATACACGATGACAGGGCCGAGGCTGTGGTATACACGATGACAGGGCCAAGGCTGCGGTATACACAATGCAAACTGAATAGATAATACTTTTTTCAATTTCGCAAAGTAACCGCTAAGGGGAAGCAGAGCAACAGTTTCGAAAGAGACTGGGTTGAACGTATCATAATCTGACCGGTAGAGGGCAACAAGGCGCCAATTAAAAACACCATGACAACTGGTTAAATCACTACCTAAGAAGATAGTAGATAATTAACACTTAGTTATTTAGGAGCGTACAACTTACAAAACAGGATCAGCTAGTCCCTGAAGCAGTTAGGGTCTAAAGGCCGTGCTAACGAGCGTTTTGCCGACCCTGACATGTGAACCGGCGATTTTCTTGTCACCAGTACAGGAGGCAAACCCGCAGAGGTGCAGACTCATCCCAATAATTATGATAATTACGGCATTCTGCTGCTACGATTTTTCTTTTGATCGTTTAATTTAAAATCGTCAATTTTTACGACAGATGACGGGAAAGGCAGTAGAAAAGCTACTGTTAAAGTTATTGGAGGCCAGACAGGATGACACTGATCGGTTTATGGTTCGACACATAAAACACTTGTACTAAATCTCTTTAATAGATAGAAAACGGCATCTTTTATATTAATTTGATTGGTAAAACATTGGTTATGGTATGCGATGTGCTAGTCAAAATAAAGACAGTGGAAAATAATATATAATCGTCTAAGACAATAAAACATACATGCCACGTGTATTCGGTTTTTATTATTTTAATTCAAATAGGTTACATCTGTATTTCTCACCACAACATCATCTTAGCTGAAATAAACTATAAAATTTGCGTTTTTCGTTAGGCCTCCTTCTGGCGTCAAGAGAAGACGTCCGCAAAGATTTACAGGTTTCATTGTTCCAGACAAGCAAGAGATTAAAAAGTGTATTTGATGAAGTGATAAAATAGGCTATAAGTACTAATGCAATTAAAAATCATATCAAACCAAAACAATAATCTTGCTCGACAATTATTTGCTGGATAACTACATATATTTTAATATATATTGTTTAGAAATGTGTTGCTGGATACCGTTTGAAAATATATTATAAAATGCAATGGACATTTAAATACAAGCATACTGTCCGCTAAGTTTAATAAGATCGGTATAAACTCATGTCTCTCAAGCTACTAAAAATATCTGTTTTGTTTTGCTCATTTCTCGGGATGTACCGACAGAAGATTGGGGTGCATATGGGCTTTCAAGGGTTTCCTTCAACCGGAATTAGCTGTGAAGTGTGACTCCAAAGTGTCGAAGTGTGAATTAATGTGAATGTGAAAAGTTCGCGACAAGAGAAGTCGCTTCACAGTTTGCACCTCTTTGACCCGAAAATAACTAACATACACTCGCGTTTATCGGATGACTCGTCGCCTGGGAGTGTGGAAATGCCACGTTCCCATACTAGGAACTTTTTACCGACCATAAAGACTAATATGGAAGAGAAAACACGAACTTTCCTTTTTATATAATTTAAAACTTGCGTAATACATGCAAATATTAAGATAACCGTTTGTCGTTCTTATACATAGGTCAACGTTTGTATGCATGTATTTGTTGCACTTAAACATTGGGAAAACGTTGAAACATTTTAAAATCACACTAAAGTAATTAAGTTTAAAATACGGCGAGCGCCTATGTAACAGACAAGGCTGAATTCTTTTAAATGTGCAACGACATATAGGCTACGCTACATAGTAACTGGCATATTTCACGTTCTTTTATTATTGCAGGATCCGGTTTCGTACATGTAAGGTATTACCTAACTGAGTTATTAGTCATGGTCATTTAACTGAGAGCCAGAAGTTTTAGATGCACGACGTTTGATGCGCATTTTTGTGAAACACTGTGCACTGAATGCGCACTGGGTAATGCGCAAAGAGGGACAGGGGCAGCCGCAAGTTGTGTTTGGCAGCCTTAGAAGTCTATTTGAATGCAAATGTCTTAGATCTAAGAACTCGTCTGACGTCAGGTAAGACTTGGTATACCGTTGCCACCGGCACCTTGTCAACTAGCTTAATCATGTGCAACTGAGGCGCGTCAGGAAGTAGGTCTCATAACCGCCGATTTGGGAACTTCCAGTGGACAATACAGAGCTTCTTCCGTCTAAATTATCGACTCAGGAGACATTTCACCCCTACCTTTTTTCCCACAAACATCATGTCTCCATAAATTATATATTTGTGAGTCATGTACGTGGGATACCTTTTGGAAACAGAAGGAACCATGTACCACCAAGGAACCGTAAGACGATCCAGCATCAATATGCCTCCACAGAACTTTGTGTCCACGCCACAGTACGCCGATTATACGGGATATCATCATGTACCCAACATGGATTGCCACTCTCAGTCCTCGGGGACCTGGACCCCCTCTTACGGAGCACCGAGGGAAGACTGGGGGACGTACGGACTCGGGCCCCCAAACAGTATACCTGCGCCTATTAACAGCTTATCGCCAGGACAGGTTTCCTTTTGCTCTCAAGACTATCCCTCTATGCACCATCCCGGATCCGCAGCGTTACATCCTGGGCAGGAAAACACTGCAGACACGGAGCACTCCCCGGATACGGAGCGGCGCAATTCATACCAGTGGATGCGCAAGACGGTACAGTCCACGTCCACAGGCGAGTATTCTGCTCCCGAAGTATCAAATGCATCTACGTCCAAAAGAGAAATTAGTGCCATTAACTATCGTTATTAACTATTACATGAAATAGCCCTTGAACTCACTTTCACTCAACAGGCAAAAACTTTTCATTTCCGTTTCATACAATTTGAAAAAAAATGTAGGCTGTACGCGTGTCATTCGTCTTTCTGTAAAACAGGATTTATGTTTACTTATTACTAAATACGTTTCTGTGAAGTATATAATAAACCCAATAAATAGAAAAATAATTAAATTTAATAGAAATAAATGCATATAAATCCAATAAAAAATAAATGCATATATATCAGCGACATTGCAGTCTATGTAATTTATTAGCTTAAATGGTCAATGTGTCCTTTCTGAAGTCCGTCTACTTGTTTAAAGTCCTTCGAAGTTTTCACCTTTTTGTCCCTTTGCGCAGAAATGCAGTTAATTTGGAAAAATTACAAGATATTTCACTTCATGTATTCCACTAAGTGAAATATCTTGAGTAACTGGACTTAAACAGTCAGAGGAATGTTTGAATCGGGATGAAGAATTCCGTTAAATCTTGAATAGAAAAAAAATTAACGCCTTTATTCCGCCGGCTGAAAACACAGAATTCCCAGAAAATAAAAATTAAAAATCCGTGCCGTTTTATCTTTCAAAGAAATTATGATAATATTACGGCTCGATTTTTACTTGCCGTTAAATGTATATATTATATATTCATAAATGTATATACTTTATTTCTTCCTATTTTACTAAGTTACTAATAAATATGAACCTTTAGAGAGATTTAAAACATACCCACGGTATTACATTTAGTCAGAGGACCTTGATGAACTCTCTAGTAAAACTGTACGGTGAGAGCAGGCTGATCGCAATGAGGTCAGACGGTAAAATGGTAGAACTTTCTTAATTACAACATAATGTACTATTTATGTGACTGGGAAAATAATGAATCATAACAGCAGTAAATATTTGGCAAATATTTCTTTAAACGGGAAAAGTCGTATAAAAGAATAAAGAATAAATTTGTAATGTGTTTCGAATCGTTTTCTCAGACTTGCAAGGATAGGTAAATTAAACTAGAATTTAATTTAAATAAAAATTAAACTGGGATTCTCCCAGTACTCCGAATGGCCAATCCATCTCAAGTTGTAGGTAAGAACATTTGTGTACAGAAAAGAATCACCGAATAAAAATGCTGTGTGCTGTATGTATTTTGTCTTTGCCTAACACAGTGTGGCAGCTTCTCTGTAGATATAACTGTATCATTTGCAAAGAAATTACAACCATTCAGGAAAACCGTCATTTACTGTATATAAAGTAAAGGAATCCATGCAAAAGACGCAAAACAATATTTGTTGAATGAAAAGAAGAATTGATCTCCTAGGTATTGACTATTATGTTGTCTTGGCTTGTTTTAATTCGATATATAATATTAAATAAACAGTTTAAAATCTCCTTTGCAGATACATGTCTATATTGCATTAACATAAATACATTTGTTGTGGGTTGTGCATTTAGTAATGTAAAGCTTTTTATCTAAAGCTTTTCTGTATCTAATTTGCTTAAAATAAGTTTTGTTCTTTCCTAATAGGTAAAACAAGGACGAAGGAGAAGTACAGAGTCGTTTACACTGACCACCAGCGACTAGAATTAGAGAAGGAGTTTCATTATAATCGATACATCACAATCAGACGAAAATCGGAACTGGCAGTTAATCTTGGACTTTCTGAGCGACAGGTACGCCGCTACAACATATATAAGAGACATAAATAATGGTATGCAAGTCTGTGTGTTTGTCAATGTGTGCGCATACTCTGCAATAATGGACGGCATTCTGTCCAGAATGTTCCCCAGCCTTAAAACATTCATAAACCTGGCACAGCAATCATTAATAAACTTAGTGCATTTTTTCATCCATGTATCTTCTAAGAATTACAATAGGTCAGATACAGGAAAAAAATACTTTTTTTCAATATGACAAATGCTGCTGTTTGAATATGTGCTTTAAATATGTGTGTGTGTGTGTGTGTGTGTGTGTATATATTTAGTTAGTTATAATAATAATAATAATAATAATAATCAATCCTTTATTTATCCCCATGGGGAAATTCCTTTTTATGCCTCCCTCAACTTGCTCTTTGTAGAGCAAGCTGTCCGCAAGGATAGTTATATAGTTATATATAGTTGCAGTAACTTTGTATCTTTCTACAGGTAAAGATCTGGTTTCAAAATCGCAGAGCAAAAGAGAGAAAATTAATCAAACGGAACGTGAGCCAGTGCGATAGCAATGGCAGTTCACTGCGCAGTGACCCTGGCTCTGTCAGCCCGCTTCCAGTACGTCCATCACTGAGCCCTTCCGAAATCCACATCTCCCTCTATCCACCTTCAGGAATGAACAATGTACAGTCTATTGGGAATTTACAGCAAGTCACCGTTACTCAGTAGAAGCCAAATAATTTCTAACTTGGAACTGCTAATTTAACTGAGCACTCTGACACATTGAGAAGACACTGGACAGCAGACCTCAGCCCGTGGTCCAACACTGCGAAGACGGAGTCATATCATTCAACTTGCTTAGAGGAATACAGTGCTGACTGGCCTGATACGCTGTCCGATTACCAAAAATCTAACGCTGGACGCTCTTCACAATATCGAATGAATTTCTTTCTAATTAACTTGATATTTTTGGTGTGTTTTATATATGTTAATGTCTGCTCATGTTTGGGTTTGATATATTTTTGGTGTTATGCTGTTTAAATCAAAATAATTCATTCAGGTATTTTCCATATAGAGGAATCAGTGTTAATGTTTACTGTCAATCACATCAGACTCTGAATCAGAATTCACTTTACTGGCCAGGTACATCTGCATGCACTGGGAGCTTGTCTTGCCAGTATGGAAGCCAGTCCCACAGTAGACCCAGGTCATGATGTATGATGTTTGGAATTGTTTGGAAAGCTGTATTGCACAAATGGTTCACCACACACACACACACACACAACTAAACACACAAGTGCAGAAAATGGTCCATTTAGATCTACAGTCAACAAAAAAGTTAAATACATGCAAACCATCAGGTAATGATTAGCATGTTTTATTCTTTGGAATTGAAACAATGTCTTTTGCACTAAATACGAAATGAACTCGTTACATTCAGTCACTGTTTCTTTGATAAGACAGTCTGGCAAAAAATAAGTAGTACAGCAATGAGCCATCAGTTAACTGTTTCACATAATTTGAAAACATCTGTTTCAAATGACATTAATGTAAATCGGTGGTTAATATTTAAACTGCAATCATTTGTATTGCACCTGTTAGTGCATAATCATATTGATTTTAATTGCACAAAGAAACCTGTATGTTGTACCATATTTAAAAACAAACTTTGCTTTTAATATACAGGGATCTTTTCCTAAGTGCTGCTAAGTTACCCATAACTGTATAGATTAGTATATACATTCATTCGTGCAGTTTCCTAACATGCGCTACCTCATAGTCGTGGCTCTACACTTAGTTGTATTTGTCATGTTTTTTGTAAAATTTCTGAAGAACTTTGTGGATGAAATGTTGGCATGATAGTTTGCACATATCAGCTATTCAGGTTTCACAGAAAAAATACGTAATAAATAGATGTCATTATTTGGAAAAATATTTCTGATTATTTTTTTAAAAGGAATTAACATCTGTACGACTCTTCAAATACGGTGTGTAATGTCTTTAAAACGCTACTTTTAGCATTTTACAGTACTGTTAAGAGAGCAGTGTATTACCAAGACTGCAAAGCTACGGTTATCTGACTATTATGACTACTTGGAAAATGTCGATTTGCTTGATCAAAGTTTGCTGATAACTGCCATCAACCTTCACATTTATATTTTAAATAATTTTGTTCTTCAATTTCACACACAATCAGACACCACTAGATATTCTGTGAAAATGTCTTGTAAACATAAGTGTTTTTAATCAATCGTGCCTTCCCATTGACAGTCGTAAGGGCAGCTCTTAATGAAGCTCTTGACTTTCCTTTAAACCTCCAGCCTTACATAATTCTAGGCATTGGACATTGTCGGGTTGTTACACTGGCTTTGTATCTGTTGTTTAACTTGTCTCCAACATGTGTTAATTAATTTACTTTTGTATGAAATAATAAAATGGTTAAAATAAAAAAACTCGCGCTTACTTTGAAATACGCGTATAAATAACCTACCTTTTAACGCAACATTGATTTCCCTTCTGTGTTTTGTTTACAAAAATCGCAATGCTGCCAATACAAACTTACGCTCCTCACAAGGGAGGTCAAGGAAAGATAATTTTATACCGGCCAAGTGCACAGAAGTGGTGCAAATAACGTGACGTTACCTGCACGTCAGGTACGGTCCGCAGGTGGAGCTGCGCGGCGCGCATCGCCCGTCAGCGCCGGCGGATGTCGCCGCGCGCCCTACGTCTATGCAGCGCGTGCTACGTCATGACCGTCCTACTGCCAAACATGGCGGATTTCGACACCATCTATGAACTGGACGAAGACGACGAGCGGGTAGTGAGCGACGAGCACCTGCCCAGATACTGCCCCGAACCGGTGGTTATGCGGGGGGCCGGCCACATCACTGTGTAAGCCACCCCGTGGAGCACAACAAGTCGCACGTCGCCGATATTAATCACTTAGCTGCTGGTGCCGTTTGTTTTGGCCGTGTTGTGGGTGTAGGCCGGGCCGTCAGCCAGACACTGCAACTCTCCGTTAGCTCAAAGGCGGGCAGTGCAGTCGGCAGACACGGGAGCCGTGGTGGAAAAGCAATGCCCGCTCTGTTGTCACTGAGCTCAGTCTGCTTGGGTAGGAAAGATAACTTCCAAAGTTATGCTCAGAGGTGTGCCAGTTAGCCTGCCATTATGGCTAAAGGGATTGCAAGTTAGTATCTGGATAAGCCAAACCCTTGGGGGAACTTGTAGCTGACAGCGGGCCCCGTGTAGTGGATAACCGTACCAGGGCTTTGCAACTCAAATGTAAATAGGGAACAAAGGGACTGCAAATACAGGTTAGCCGAAGTGCTACATTCCTAGCCTAAATGCGGTTTAAGTGCGGGAAAATACGTCTTTTTCGTTACAACGTTTTAAAATACACCATGCATAGGTTTTGTGATTGTTTTAAACGCTCATTCTCATAAGATGTTCGAGGTTGGCGAGTAGTCTCAGTCTCCGTGTAATTAACGGTAGCACTTTCATCGAGAGAAAAGTAGCAGTTTCCCTACCAGTAAGCTTTTGGAGGAGGTTTGGTACCGCAAAAAAACCTCTACCTTTTTGACGAACATGTTTACAGATTTATACATTCCGTCCCCATTTCTCGTCTGTCAGGTCAGCGTCACGTCAGGCGCCCTGCCTTTGCGAAACTTTGTTTAGCCCGTGAACTTGCAGCTGACGTGCGCTGAATCTTTGTTTCAGGTGTGACATACGTGAATTAATAGTTCACCTTCTTGATAAAATATCAAAGTAACAGCATTTAGGTCCAACCCCCCTGGGATTTGTCTGCATTACCTCCTGAGTGATTACAATATTTAATTGGATATCTGCATTCGATTTTTTTTTTATAATTGTAAATAAACTACCTTTCTGTCCATTTTCATGATGTGAACTTATTTCAACCTTTCCTAAGTGTTATGCTGTACACAAGTCAGCATTGCATTGCATGGTCTTATTGCTGATTAAGGTATTTCATGTATTGCATGTAATATTTGGTAATACGTTAAATGACAATGTTACTCAGCCATATAATGTAATTAAACTGAGAATTTTAATGCATATGATGTTATATTAACAAGTGTGTAAAACTGTGTATCTCCAAGCTCAGTGTGCAGACATTAAAGGACAAGAGCACTTAGACAATATATGGAGATTACAGCAAAATTCCACTTTTCACACAGAAGTAAGTAAGACTAAGACAGCATGAGGCAGCACAGGACAGACATTAAACACACAAAACCATAGTCATATACAGAAATGTAGAACCAGTCAGTGGTGAATATGATGAAAAGGAAAATGTTGAACATCTCTTCCACATAGACCAGAGATACAGTGCAACTAATTCTTAAGGAAGGAAATGCATTAATCAGCAGTAGCATTTGTACGTTTGTGTGAGATACAGCTGATTTTTAATTCCCCTTTTACTTCCATCAGGCTGATTTTTTTGCCATTTTTGTCTTTAATCTGCAGGTTTGGCCTAAGCAACAAATTTGATGCAGAATTCCCTTCTGTTCTCACAGGAAAGGTAATCCAGTGCCTCATGTTATGTGTCTTTTATGAAAATCAAAGCCTTTACTGTCCTGCATCCCTTACATGTAAATGCAACTCATTGTCATTGAGTCCTTTAGTTTTCACCATGGCAGAAATTCTCAGTTTCCTATTTAGGTCTCAACAGATGTTTTTTTTGAAGCAGTTTCCTCTTCTGTGGTGGAAACCTTTCAAAGCATCCCGGAGTGTTGAATCTTAAAGAAAGCATTAAAATGGAGTTCTGTCAATAAGTAAACCCGCGCCGGTCGGGAAAAAAAAACCAGCCACGGGAGGATATAGCACTGAGGTGATGAAATAATGACTGAAAGACCTTCCAGTGCTAAAAGGAAGAAAAGGGCAGCGAAGGGAAGGGATGCAGCACAAAAGGGCTGTTGGCGGGGCTTAGCTGTCCGAGGGAAGTTCCGGGCAATAAAATGTGCTGCTAGAATTGTGACCCTGGGTGACGTGGTCAATGCAGACGGGCCTATAATGATTGAGAGGCTCAGATCAGACCTACTCAGCTTTATACTGCAGGCTTTTGCTGTGTGCAGAAAGGCCATTGCATCCTGTCATAAAAGCTTACGACCCCACATTTTACGGCGTACATACCTAGTAAGTAAAGGGCATTTATTCAGGCTGTGTGGAGGGAACAGCCAGGGGCTTCAGTCCTTATCTTACGGTTTTGTCTCCCTTTGCCCCGCGATGACAAAAGCTCAGCCAGCAGGTTACAAGCATGGGATTTAGAGATTCTCATCTGATCTTAGCAGCATCTGCGTATACCTGTCTGTTAGAAGAGTAAAATCCCCTTTGATCTCCTGGCACTGAGACTTGAAGAAGGAATACAGGTTGCAGTTTCTGGATTTTTTTTCCCTTTTGGTCCAGTGCACAGAAGGCCAGCGCAGGTTTGTGTGGTGCGGAGCGAGGCAATATATATTTTTGAATGTATTAAAACAAGATTTGAATTTAATGTTTTGTTTACATGTTATTCTCAAACTTCCAAAGGACCTTATTAATGAAAAATGTAAGAATTTAACCCCCCCCCCCCCCAGGAGTTTCAGGAATTTGGTGTCACCCCCGTGCGTGTGTCAGAATGACGGACCTTCCCTCTCCTCCCCCTGCCCCAGGTGGCCCCTGAGGAGTTCAAGGCGAGCATGGGCCGAGTGAACACATGCCTGAGGAAGAACCTGCCCGTCAACGTCAAGTGGCTGCTGTGTGGCTGCCTGTGCTGTTGCTGCACTGTGGGCTGCAGCCTCTGGCCTGTCATCTGCCTCAACAAGAGGGTAGGCCCGTCCCCCGGCCTCGTCCCCCGTCCCCCGGCCTCGTCCCCCGTCCCCC
>JABFEB020000038.1:6198823-6223036 GCA_019775895.2 Stomatorhinus ivindoensis | reverse complement strand
GCCCCCGGCCACGGCCCCCGTCCCCCGGCCCCGGCCTCGTCCCCCGGGCCCTGTCCCCCGTGCCTGGTTTTTATGAATGCAGCTAGCAAGGTGGCGCTTCATAAACGACTCGTCGGTTGTGGTGTATCAATTCTCATACTGTGTTGACTGTATGTGGAAAATTACTCCTTGCTAATAGTTAACTCCAGTTCTCCTTCTAACAGACAAGAAGATCCATCCAGAAATTGTTAGAATGGGAAAACAACCGGTTATATCACAAGGTAGAGCTCGTAGGCTGCGTATAATCCATGTGTGTAATGTTACTGATCTATATGTGTTTGTAAAAGGAGGGGAAAATGAAATGCCATGGTCATCACTTTATGTTCATCTCTTTCATGTGGTAGGTGGTCTGTGAGAAACCTATTAGGGTCCTGACTTTTTTAAGCAAGCTGACATTTCTGATTTCTATTTTCTTATTATGATGACTAATGTGTAAATGTAGGGTTTTGCTGTAAAAAAAAGTGTAGTAAAACGGCACATGTTTGGGTTTGAGGATTGACTCACATTCACTTTTGAGTTTGTTCTGACTGTGCTCTCTTCCTTAGCTGGGGCTGCACTGGAAACTTAGCAAGAGGAAATGTGAGAGCAGCAACATGATGGAATATGTAAGTTTGATTACCCTGAGTGAATTTTACCATAATGTAGGTTTTACATTAACACAAATGTACAGAAAATGCATAGAGGACTCTCTGGGCTGCTCTTATTAGGAAGGGTACTGTTTTAAATCATTTGAGCTTCCTAGATTTGTTGTCTTGAATGGTCCTAGTGGTTTTATCATATTTATTTATGAAGACAATTCATTTTGCAGAAAACAATTTGTCTCCAGTGACATTATAAGGGAGAATGGGTTAGGTCACTCCAGCTTGATTGAGCAACTGCCTTTGCATCACTATTTTTGATTTTAATGAAAGTTGGCATGCGAGTTAAACATTCCAGAGCTCAGACATTGTTTGTTTATTTAAAATTGTCCCTGTGAGATCCCTGTGGCACCTTTACTACACAGCAGGTAGTAAGACAACAATGTTTTCTTCTGAGCTGTAACTTTTTTTCCTATTACAGCTATGTGGCCCAACTATAGCTTGTTTGAACACTGAGAAAGAGCACTTTTCATGGCACAACAAACGTGACACAGCGTGAAACCAAGCTTGGGCAGAATGTTCTAGCACTAAAGACACAGGTGGATCCTTGATCTTCTACAGAATAAAACAATGTGACGTTACTGCTAATCACTACCAGTCAGGATCACCAACACACACACGCACACGCACCCTCTCGTTATTGCCAATGTTAAAGAAAAAATATTGGTTATCAGGCAAAATTGGTGTATCACGGTAGATACAACAGGAAAGTCTGAGCATATGTAGGTTGAATTGTGCTGATCAGATTTTCAGGTGCCGAAATATGGAGACGCAAATAGAAAAGTTATTTATTATTTATTAATTCATTTAATGTAATTGACATACAAAATAATCCCATCTGCTGGTGTTCCGCTCTACTATTTCTCCTTTCCCTGGACTCTCGCGTTATTTCCAAGTTGGCACCAGTGCTTGTGGTCAATCAGTCAGCAAAGCTTTTTGCTATAACCCCCAGCCCAGTAATCCCTGGTTGAATGAGAACTACCTACCAGTTCCTGTGGTGGGAATGAGACAGAAATTCCGAGTTACCTCATCTTACAAACGAAGGAGGTTGCCTCTGAAAAGTAGCCCAAATGCTACATACTTTAGGATACGCTTTAGCTGCTCCTCAGGCTATTCCTATGAAATGAGCAGATGAAAAGAGCGTGAGATTAGTCTGAGTGAAGTTTCAGTGATTTTGTTTTTCTTCTGTAATTTCAGGGACTCCTAACTCCTACATCACTTTAAGTAACATTTTAAAATTCTCATTAAAAAGCAGGCAAAGTTTTCTCTTACAATTTAAGTGGGGGAAAATTACTGCTCCCCCATAAGTGTTTTTTGAAACTAGCAAAATAGCATTTTTTTAAAAAACCTGTACACTTTTGAGGTGCTTATTTCCTGAGGGGGACTAATTAGTGAGTAGCTCACATACATATGCATATGCCTGGATGCTCTACTCCCCTCACTTTTTACATGAGAAAGTACTGTTCGCAAAGAGAACTTTGAGAGTGAAAAAAGCAGCTTATACGTGTGTAAAAGTTGAATTTTCAATACCGGGAAAAGTACAGTTTCTGAGCTACAGCTGAGCTCTCTAGCTGTAATAATAAAATTGCAGATCCTAAGAAAATACTACAAATTATCATATCATTGCTACCTGCGTTATAGAAAAAACACTATGGCTACATTCACACTGCCAGCCACATTGCTAAATTCTGATTTTTTGCTCAGATCGGATTTGACTATCTTGACGGTTCACATTCATAAGTACAAGTGACCTGTATCTGACTGTAATGTGAACGCATCGGTCCTCCAAAACATCACGCATGCGCACATTGATTCATTTTTTCATTTTGTCTCCTTAAACTTTGACATCAGGCTCTTTATTTTCCTTTGGCATTGTAGCCACGTTCGTGTCCGCGCTGTGCCATTTCTTTGGCAATTATTTAAAATACTACTCTATTACTATAGGTTCCTTCCAGTTTATCTTGAACAAATTAATTTCCCGAAATATCAATTAAATCCCCACCTTCTCCATCCTTCCACTGACTTATCACAGCTCTCCTCCATTTTTACCTTCCTGCGCTGCCGGTGCAGGCTGATGTCAGCGCATGCGTATAAGCAAAAAGCCACATGAATTCCGATCTGAGCGTTCACATTCAGGTCGCATGGCCGCGAATCGGTTATGTATCAGATTTAGTACCACATATGAAAGTGGCACAAATCTGATTTGAAAAGATAAGATTAGCGTGTCCACACAGCACTGAAAAGATCAGATCTGTGTCGCAATAAGGCAAAAAATCCGATTTGAGTTATTTCAGCATGGCAGTGTGAACGTAGCCTATCTCAAAGGGAATAAATAAAAAAAAAACACATTTCAGTACTCTGGAAGTTGTGTGTAATTCACATGTAGGATTTAATCAAAATCAAAAATGATGTTCTAAAAACCTTTTTGGAAATTCTAATTGAAATTGAATAACACTTTAATCTGCAAGTTCAGATTCATTGCTGTTCATACCACACGCATGTGCTTAAACTGCGTTGTGATTGCCATTCATACCACACGCATGTGCTTAAACTGAGTTGATTGCCATTCATACCACACGCATGTGCTTAAACTGGGTTGTTGCATAAGTAAAGTGACTCCCAGAGATCAGCACCCTATTTCATTCAGATGTTTTAGTGTTAGAAGTGCCCAAGATTGCATTCATGCCATGTCGCGTTTGTACCGGCTTTCACACTGGTGGGCCGTTGGTGATTAGCAGTTTTGCAGTGGATCTTATTGGCTTGTTCCAAAGATCTGCCCATCTTGCCTGTTCTGTCGCCTCAGAATGAGTGCTTTTGAATGTTGGCAGCAGGTATTGTAGTGGTCAAAGGCGTACAATGGGGTTGGGGTTGCTGGTTCAAGTCTCAGGAAATTCCCCACTGTAGTACCTTTAAAATAATTTATGAATTACTCCAGTAAAACACCCATTGTAAATTGCTACGGTTGAAAGGATCAATGATGTTGCTAAATTTAATTTGCTGATATGATACCCAGTCACATCATATTATTATTGTATTTTGACTTAAATTTAAAGTGGCGGATGTGTTTATGCTGCGTTCCATTTATCTCGGATGCCGAAAGTTGGAGCTGGGACTGATGTCACACCCGAGTTAACCACGTTCTGGTACAACAAGTCAGAAAGCCATTTAGCAATACTAGGGGCCTGTTTCAAAAAGCAGGATTTCTTGCTCAGCCGGAAAACCTGTCAGATTTAAGGTACCCTAGTTTAAATGGCCTTTATCTTTGTTCAGTTAAGTTTAGCCTAGACTATTTTAAATCCGGCAAGTTATCCAGCTAAGCAAGAAATCTTGCTTTATGAAACATGCCCAGTTCTAGACAGTTTCATTGTTAGCCATTGTTAACAATACCAGTTGATAACACATTATGTGGTGTTTTGCACATACAAACACTGTAGCAACATGTTCCCAGACAGAGGCAGGACAGTACTGTGTGTGCAACCAATTTATTGAGAGGCAAATAGGACATAAGTGCTAATAATCAGTAAATAAATTCAGCATTCACTTCTGTTGATGAAGGGTGCAGCCATCTTGAATTCTGAAGTTGGGGTTGCAGAGGTTCCTCCGTCTTTCTAATTCATATGTTAGGGAGGTGTTCCAGTTGAAATTTCAGAGTAGGGACTCAAAATTCCCAAGTTATGAGTTCAGAGGGAACGCAGCATTAGTTTAATGTGGGAACAAAGCGGCGAAGCAATGACTGCTGGAGAAACTTAATTAAGCAGGAAGACTACAGGAGGGAGTCCTTTCTGTGGTTCTGTGATTTCTTTTCAAAGTGCCCTGTCCACTCCCACTACGATATCGAAACTGCTTAGGAATGAATCAGAGGAGCTCAACAACTTCTTTTGTCTCTCCTTCACAGGTAATTCTTATAGAATTTCTGCCCAAATATCCTATATTCAGACCAGACTGAAGATGCGGATGGGAAATGCCAGTGTATGACTCTGCATTCCTACACTTAGTGCCTTGTAGACATGTTGGACCGACGGTCTGCACCGCTGTGTCGTGACAACTCACCACAAACCCCCCACCCAACTGTAGAATTGCAACACCGTCACCTTGCTTTAGGGCAGATTTTGCACATGTACCTTGCGTAATGAGGCTCTTTTGTTGTTCCTGGACAACCTTTCTTTAATTTAGAAAAAGAGCAGGTAAGGTAACTATCTGAAGTGAACCTTAACGGTCCCAACGCCCGTGGTGTGCGTAGGGAGGAGAGAGCGCACTGCCACGCAGTCTGAAAGAAGCAGTGGCATTCTCGGAACACTTCGTAGAAGCCAGCTAGTGTTCCTGCGGCCGAAAACAGACACTATACACCTCCTCCTTTACCTTAGCGCCTGTTGTCATTATCAGAGTTAGGTGATTGTTCCCTGAAAGAACCCTGCACAAGATTCTTACGTATTTGCCTTATGAAAGAACGCAGTGATGAGGTTCCGTTTAACCTTAAAGTTTAGGAGGGTAGCGATCAGTAGTGAAGTTCCTGCATTGTTCCGTTTTTCTTTCTTTCCACCTTCAGCTAAAATATAACACCACTGGCGCATGATTTTTGCAGAGTATATCTGCGGCAACATTTTCTCCTGCATTTTTAAAATGACCTTGTAATACAGTAATGATCACACTAGCCTATATAAATATTGCTTTAGGTTAAAAAAAAATGTACAGTGTTATGCCATTGTTTACAAAATGTAATATAGGTCTTGATATGTTGCCAAGATATCGATGTACAGTAGATCTATGAAAGATTTCTAAGTAACCTTTCTGCATAAATGAAGTTGTTTACCCTAGTAAGCCATATTATATGTAGATAATGCCAGAGTCTATCCAGAGACCTTCACAGTAGTATGTGGAAGGACAGAGTTTCTAAATGCCATTTTACCGAAATCGGTCCCCTCCTAACTACTGTGACCTGTGCTGACAGTACTGATGTAAATTAAATGGTTTGCCAACCAAGGAAAAAATGTCAAACTTGGTTCTATTAATATTGCTACTTTGAGATACATTTCAATCACTATACAGCATGACTGCTTGATATTGACCGGCCTGGTCTCATTCTCAGCCAGTGTTAAAGGGGAAATTCCACGACCACCAGAAAGTGGCACTTATCCCATTGGAGTTTAATAACAAACCTGTTATTTCCCTGCTGCTTGCATCACAGCTAAACTTCCATTGAAATTAGTGTGTCCTTTAGTATGAGGGAGCTAATGACTGGAAGGAAACGGTAAGAACCTGTCAGATCAAAATGGTCAGAAAAATGACCTGGGAGGAAGGAATTCCCCTTTAATCTCCTTCACAGGTGAGAGTCATATGTACAGCTGAAAAAGACTTTGTTTAAACCACCTAATTCGAAGGTGTAGTTCAGCTGTTCCACCCCCTCACAGATGTACCTGCAGGTGTAGTGATTTATTTTGTCACATGGGCCGCGCAGGGCACAGAGGTTACCCATGACCTTAGGGCTGCTCGGAGATGGCCTACATTACGGGCGTCTCCACATGTCAGTGTGGAAGAGTAGCTGTGCTCAGTTAATGTAGGTGGGCAGCAGTTATGACTGTGATTCACAATCTCTGTAGTGTATTTTCTGTAATAGAGGACTTGTGCCCGTTTTCCAAATCCTTACGAAATTAAGGAGAACTGGAATAAACTGTTTACTCCAAACCCTTATGCAATATGTTTGTGGCATTATTTCATTGTTCTCATGAAATTCGAATGGAAATGTGTCCTGAAAGTGAGAATTATGCGAAGGAAGATCCACCTCGGACCACGGTGATGGATGGATGCCGCAAGTGTTCATGGCTGCTTCAGATGGGTGCTGTGTGGCTCAGCAGGTCGGAATACCGTGCCTATCGCCCCAGGGGTGCAAGATAAGTGGGCTGACCCTGCACTCTGACCCCCCTCTCACCTGTATGTGTCTGGGTCTCACAGGGCTGCATGATGGGATACGTGAGAAGAAGCATTCCAGTGCAAACGGCGAATAAACCTCATTTCATGTCAAACGAGAGATTGCCGGATTCCTACGTCAGGACAACTTGTAGAGCAACACACTATACAGTGGAATTTCCTGTGGTTTCTGATTCTGTTACTGTTAATAAGGATTTTTACTAAAGACTTAGGGAACGTAAAGAATTGAGCGAACTTAGAGATAACGATTTGGAACTTTGTCATTTTAAAATCCTGCTTCTGAATACAGATCGTGGCCACTTATAATTGTTTTGCCTACTTATCCAAAAAACACCACACGCTTTAAAAATATACGTGGGATATACTTTATTTTTTAACATAAATATACTCATTACTCTTTGAATGGAATGTGTAATGAATACCATAAATAGCATTAGAAAAAATAGGACTCGTCATTTTGCTGAACAAGAAATTGAACATAAAGCGACTGATTTAAAATAACTCGGACGATACACTCTACGTGAAATTGATTTTAAAAGCTGAAAGTAAAATAAGCAAACAAGTCATTTTTAAAATAGGTGAATGGTATATACATATGTAAACCAACTTTTTAAAACGTGCTTCATTAGGTTTCCGTCTACTTAACATGTCATTGAGATACTGTACTATGGTGGAAGAAAATCACAATTCAACTTGTAAGGCTTTAGGACCCGGAGAAGGGAAGGTGTTTTCCTCTTCGAAAGCGATTATAAATGGCGGGGCATTTATGCAGATCATAAACAGTAACCAAGTATTCTTTTATTTTAAAATATATTCATTATTCGTTTGTTACAGTATATCGATGTTTCGGTTGCCGTGCATTATGCTTATTTTCCTGCTACACAATTCCCCACCGCTGGAAGCCCAAACAAAGCGCCCATTGACCACAGCAGTAAGGAATTACATCTAAATAGGGAAGAAACCATGGCGACTGAGTTCAGCACTTCAGATCCGACTTTGGTACCCAACAATGGGGCCGAACCCGAGGAGGACGAGGAGCATTGGCTTTATGGGGGTAAATACGGCCATAAAACCGCAACATCTACACTATCGGCCGCTGATCCAGCGGCTACACCGACCAAAGGCCTTTGCAATTAATCTGTTAATAGGCTTTTTTAAGTGTTTTCGCCATAGAGCCGATTTTATGAGGGAAATGCATGGAGATACTTAAGGCATTAAATTGCAATCGAACTAATTTAAGCGTCTCCGATAGTCTCTGCAGAGCCGTCACTCCGGTGACAGAGGGATGCTTCAATGAATTCCAGATCACTTTTTCCAGGAATACACCGTCCCGCGCTCAGTGATCGTGCAATCCCATTGTCTCCTTAGTTTAACGACGCGATCTCAAGCCGGAGACCCTTAAATGCAGATTTGCTCGCTTCGGGTACTCGCGACGGATAAAGCAATATTATTCACCGCGCAGGAAGTTGTCTGATAAGCGGCGGTGGCGTACTAACGTAGTAGCAATGGTTAATGATGAAATCACAACTTGATTTTTTTGTGCCGGTTTACAGATGAGACCAAAAAACAGAGTGGGGAGAATGTGGCCGGGTAAGAACGCATGTTGTTTATTCCTTACGTAGAAATGATCATTCGTATTAGTCACTTAACGTTTCTTAAGATGTGGACAATGGCCATCATTAACAGATTTTTATTGGGAATAACTGTATAGGTGCCGCCAGCTGTAAAATATTTAATATTCAGTATTTATTTTTTAAATAATATCGTTGTAATAGTTAATATTTAACAAATACTTAAATATTTTCCCGACGATTTATATTCTAACTGAAAATGTACAGTCAGCAGTACCTATTACACAAATAATAATCAGTAAACACCACAACTTTTATTGTACTCTCACCGTAACAGTGTATTGGTGGGTTCTTTTGTAATTTAAGCCTGCCTTACGCTTGCAATTTCTAGTAGAAAATGAAATACTATACAGGTTCAAAAGAGAATCAAGTGTAAGTTAACTTCAGGTTGCAGTGACCTCATGTTTGTGACGTTTTCTAACACAAGTCCAAATTCACTGTTAACTGTTTATGGCCAGTAGTGGGAAGTTGATCAGGGCAAAGTTACACGTGCAGTATCATTCCTACTGAACAAAACAATAAACTGGATTATACTGGATCTTACCGTATATTAAGTGAAATGTGGCACATGCTTAGTGGTGACAAGTTTAGGACAAAATCTGATACATTGACTTAAGGGGAATTTTTTTTAAAAAAAAGAAACATATAGTGGCTGATGACATTGTATGACCCCGCCTCACAGATTTCCGGACGCCAATCAGGAGAGTTACCTTAGCAACACCAATGAGAAGCAGGCTGCCGAGAAGGTAGGGGTGGGGGGGGTCTCCCTGATGACCTGACCAGTGGCACCCCACACTGCATGTGATACATGGCTGTGCAGAGAGACCGTCCCCATGCCATCGCCATGCTCAGCCTTACCTGATAAGTCCTTCATGATCAGATTATCTGACAGATCGTCTGGAAATTTCATCAGTTTATGCAAAGCTCAAAGTTTAGCTTTGATAACCTGGCAACCGGTCTGCCCTGTCTTCTGCTTCCTGGAATGGGTTAGAAGTTTGGCACGACTCTGGATCTCATTGCCATTAAGGAAAATTAATAAGACGAGAGGGTATTAAATCAGATCATGTTAATTTATGCCTGGACAGAGTCTGTATTTTGCCATCATAAAATAGGATTGTTTTTCCTGAAGTTTGCCATATTAGTCCATTTGTTCCCATCTCTCTACATTAATGCATTATGTGGTGCACCGAATAATCTAAGTGATTTTTTAAAATAATTTTTTAAAATTTGATTTAATGGCATATAAATATCCTTTGGGTCCACAGGCAGCTAAGAGCGGTGAGGAAGATGACAATGACGAGAGTGACAGCGACGACGACGATGATGATGTCAAAGTCACTATTGGCAACATTAAAACTGGCGCACCCTCCTACATGTGTGTGCTGTCAATTCTGTGTGTGACCTGTAGGGGACGCTCTGTAATGAATTTATGTGCATGTCATGAATAATTCAGCTACTAAAAAATTTGCTCGATAGATTTTAATAGTTCATTTCTCCATTTTAGGGCACCACCTATGAACCTGAGTCTCAAGTCAGGACGCAGCTATGGAGTCACAGCTCCAGGCAAGTACCCGCTGGGTACTTGCTCACGCACAAGTACTTGCTTATGCTCACTCACAAGTACTGTGGTTACTCTGTGTGTTTACATTCATCGAGTAACCCTAAACATTTTTGCTTTTACACTGATGCTCTCTAATTTAATTGTATTTAACCTTTAAAAAAAAAAGTAATGTACAGTGGTACCTCAGAACTCAAACTTAATCCATTCAGAACTCTGGTTTGAATCCTAAAAAGTTCGAGTTCTGATTGAATTTTCTGCATAAGAAATAATGGAAAATGAACAGGATAAAAGAAGACGAGCATTTTTTTGTAAATGGCTTCCAAAACAGTAAAGAATGTAGCCCAACGTTACCCCTGTCCTGCCCCTATCGTTCGCTCCTTCGGTGTGCCACGCCCCCTCGTTAACCCCGTGTGGAATCCCCATGTGATCAGCTGTTTCTGGTTGTTGTCATTAGTCCTCTGTATTTAGTCCATGTTTCAGTTGTTTCCCCAGTCCAGTCATTGTAACGTTATTGTGTTGTTCTGCCTGTTCTCAATTAAACCCCATGTTTCCCGATTGCTTGAGTCCTGTCCCTGCTTCCCCTATCCTGGCTCAGCTTATTGTGACAACCCCAAGCTTTGCCCCAACACTGCGCCAACACTAGACTATGCCATACGGTCCATTGTTTATTTTTATTATTACTCTGAATTTGTTAATTTGTTCATAAAGTGCAAACTTTTAGGTTGTAACATTTGTACAACTATTGCAAAACTTTTTGGTGAAGCAGTGGCTACCAAAATGATATCAAGTACAGTGACACAGTATTTTCAATACAAAAAGCGCTATCACAAACAAAGATGCTATCGCAGTGAAAGCCAAGCTGAGACTGAAACGTTATCCTTTGTTTCTGCTGTGATACGTGCCACATGACTCATTTCCCCACGCGTACAAGTTCTCTTAGGTTGGCGTTAATGGTCCAACTTCTGAGATTCAGATCGAATTCTAGGTCATATTTTATTTTTAGAACTGGCTGCTTCGACTTTTAAGAAATTCGAATTCTCAGTTTCAGAACTGAGGTACCACTGTATTTCCAGGTCTTTGTACAGTGAAGTGGTTCTCGGGAGAGTGGAAAAAATGGAAGAGCTAATTTCCAAAACTCACTCGGTCCACAAGATACCTGGATGGAATAAGTTTGTTAGTACGGTCTCTGGGGATTTCTGAAGTTTGGATATCTGATGAAAATTCTTCCTTGGATTACTTGAGGACTGAGTGAGTTTTGGTTCCCGACGCTGTAATATATGATGAGGAAGCCTGACAGATCACTGTCTCATCTCAAAGACAACAACAAATGGACTGAGTTTAGAAAATTTGACTTTGATTGTTAACAGTGTCCAACATTAAGGAGCTGTAGAGATTTGAATATTTTCTTGCTGTTCTTGATCATTTCTTCTATTGATTGACTGACACTTGGATTCCCTGCCTAATAATGTAGCAAAGCTGCAATCCAAAGGCATCGACATGGAGGCAGTGGGCAGCATCAACGGGCTGCCAGTGGTGGAGGTGGACATTGACATCTTTGAGGACAAACCGTGGAGGAAGCCAGGTGAGGAGCTGCAGGTGCTACTGGCCAACTGAGAAGTAACGTTATAGCTGTTAACAGGTAGCATAGGTGTCATCTCAAATCACTAAGCACGTTGGGTGACTTCCCAGCACTGTATCTGAGTTCGGTATTACAGAGGGAGCAGACAGCCTTGGTCTTATCAACCACTATCTCTCCAGTGTTGGTGTAATCTAATGTAACCGAAATGTTCCCAAACTCCTGATTAAATGGCATGGGAGGGTCTCTGAGCTCTTGCGTCGCCATTGTGTTTGACTGACCGGCACAAGCCACAACCAACTCACAGCCACAATTAGCATTAGCATTTTCTGTGTTGAACATCTGCTTGCGAGTGTCGGTTCTGCCTGTGTCAATGGGGTGGGAAGCTCTAATTCACAAAAAGACTGCATACCCTGGTAGATTTGAGGGGGGGGGGGTAGCACCTGACAGAGGCCCTTCCAGCATCCATCCATTATCTACCGCTTTTCCGGGTCGGGTCGCGGGGGCAGCAGCCTTCGCCCAGCTCCTCTGGGGGAATCCCGAGGTGTTCCCAGGCCAGCCGGGAGACATAGTCCTTCCAGCATGTCCTGGGTCTTCCTTGGGGCCTCTTTCCAGTGGGACATGCCCAGAACACCTCACCAGAGAGGCGTCCAGGAGGCATCCTAATCAGATGCCCGAACCACCTCATGTGGCTCCTCTCAATGCGGAGGACCAGCGGCTCTACTCTGAGTCCCTCCCGAATGACCGAGCTCCTCACTCAGTCCTAAGGGAGAGCCCAGCCACCCTGTGGAGGAAACTCATTTTGGCCACTTGTATTCACGATTTCGTTCTTTCAGTCACTACCCACAGCTCGTGACCATAGGTGAGGGTAGGAACGTAGATCGACTGGTAAATCGAGAGCTTTGCCTTTTGGCTCAACTCCTTCTTCACCGTGACAGACTGATGCAGCGCCCGCATCACTGCTGTCGATCTCCCTCTCCATCTTTCTCTCACTCGTGAACAAGACCCCAAGATACTTAAACTCCTCCACTTGGGGAAGGAGCCCTTGAATAAAATAAATTATATAAAATGGGACTGGTGGTGGGCAGAATTTCTAGCTACGCCCCTGCTTGTCAGTAATTGTATTCATTCGTTTTATTGTGCGTACTGAACCGCAAATGATGTTAGCAGCTGTTACAGCCCAATTACACATACTTCTGCTTTATATCTTCCACGACAAAATATGGCAGAACGTGAAATATAAACTTAAAAACAACTTATTAATCCAAAGAGAGCACCTCTAAATCTAAGCTCAGGTACACTGTAAGCAGACTCAAAAAGCTACTCAGAATGGAATTAACATTAAAAAAAGCTGTAAATTATTTTTAAAATTATTAAGTTTCAGAGAGTTGGAGTTGGTGCTGGAAGTGATCAGTATTCCATTTAAAGCATCCCCACTTAAGTTTATTAAGTTCACTGTGGTTCCATTTGTCAGCAATGCCCTTCACAATAACAGCCGGTATTTTGGCAGCACAGTTTATATTCAGGGATCAGAAAGGCAGATTGCCGTCTCCTGCTCATGTTTCCCGCATTGCTGTTCACCACCTAGGTGCCGACCTCTCAGATTACTTCAACTACGGCTTCAATGAGGAGACGTGGAAGGCGTACTGCGAGAAACAGCGCCGGCTTCAGTTGGGCCTGGAGCCCGGGGCCCCCCTGAACTCTGAGAATAAAATAACAGTAGGTAGCGGCGGCTCGAAAGCAGCCCTGTCCTCATGCTGCAGATGGCCCGTGGGATTTCAGCTGCGGGCGCCATTACAGGATTGCACGGAACTAAAAATACTGCAGCTCTTGGCCGAGAAATCCGGTTATTAAACTTAGGGACACTTCAAGAGCGGTTACTAACAAAAGGTCACTGCTAGAATATCATCCTGCCTGTTATATCCATGACAGATAAGAATTTTAGGAAGGTTAGTAGATGTAGGCTGTTGATATGCAGAAGAAGCCCTTAGAGATTCTCAAATTTCCTCTATGTCTGGAAGGTGCAGCAGGGAAGATCCACTGTTTTGGAGAAAGAGATTGAATCAGCTGCCATCAAATCGGAATTCAAGGTGGATTTTCTCCCGCCAGCCAACATCCTTCCTGCAGCCAACAGACTTAAAGCTGGACCCCCTCCAAACAGGTACAGCTTAGACGCGACCGGAATCACGGACATACCGCACCCGCTCATAGGCTGTGCTCGGCTGGGGGGACCCGGAGAACGTGAGCACTGAGACGCTCGCACGCTCCCACCTCTCCACAGGAAGTTGGGCGGCACCATCGATGTGATTGGCGGACAGACGGGAGCCATCCGGCGGGTCGAAGGCCGGAGGAGAGAGACTCACGAACACAATCCCATCCAGGTCAGACTCCTGGTGACCTCGTTGCCCCTGAAAGATTGAAGCGCACCAGCAGGCTGCTTTTGTAAACAAACCCTATTATTCCAAGGATACAAGGGGATCGGAAATATTTCAGACACACCAGTGCATGTATGAATGGCATATACAGGACAGTCAGCCAGTTGCCATTCTGCCTGCAGGTACTGGGTGACCATGCCGGTAAGACCGCGCCCTTTGCCCCCCCGGCGGGCCTCCCTCCCCCCCCTATAGGAGCACCCCCTCCTCACTTCCTGCACCCGCCCCCACCAGTGTCTGGCATGCCCCCGCCGCTGCATCCGCCTGGTAAGATCTAATTCACAAAAAGACTGCATTTGAGTTTCAGTCCATACTTTACAGTATGAAACTTCAGCTTGACTAGTGAGTTCTGGGCCAGTCCTATAGTGGATCCAGGTCCCGCCTTAGCTACCTGTCCAGAGGGAGGTGGTGAACTGGCTCATTCTCCATGGAGCTGATGTGATGCCTGTGTTCATTGTCATCATCCTCGGTGACAAATACTGCTGGCTGGATGCCTACGAGTCTGTAGGCAGAACAGCTAATTCTCTGGACAGGTTGCACAATACACATATTAAAGGATGTGTGTGTGTGGGTTTGTATTTTCCACGTTGTGGGGACCAATCATCCCCACCCCACAATATGGTAAAACCTGTTACTTTTTAGCTTATGGGGACATTTCTTAAGTCCTCACAATATAAACCTCAATTTTATTTCAAAAATCTGTGAGTACAATCAAAAAACTGAAGTAATCGAAAGTCTTGTATTTAGTTTGGTTACTTGTGGTTAGGGTTAGAGCTGGGTAGGGGTTAGGGTTGTCATAGTTAGAGTTATGCCCATAGAAATGGAGTGTCCCCACAATGATAGGAATATATGAACTCTGTGTGTGCGTCTATCACACTTTCTGGCTGGCATTAGCCAATTACGATTCGGAATTCATTTTGGGGAAATCCAAAGGAGACAGAAAACAAGATCAGTTTCTTTGTTGCATTCAGGTTAATCTTTGTGATTCAGCTTGAAAGTGCAGGCATGTCGCTGCCCTTTGTTCAGTGTTTGGCTTCATTTGGTGGCTCTGATAACCGTCGCTGGCCTGTCTTCACAGGTATCCCCCCCCCCGCCATACCAGGTAAGTTTCTGGGGACAGCCGCCGGCCATTGAGCTGCTGACTGGTCATTATGTAGGAACACGCAGCACATCATCGCGTCTTGTGTTACAGGCTTATTCCCGCCTCCTTTGGCCCCGCCCCCTACTCTAATGATGCCCCCGATGGATGGGTGAGTGGTGACATCTGATGCCTGCCAGGACCGGTAAGTGACCACGATGGACACTGACTCCTGTGTTGCTCCACAGGAGGTGCCCCACCACTGGTTACAACCCCAGAGCTCCTCCCCCCTTTGGGTACAACTCCGGAGGTGAGTCTAATACCATGTACGTGTCATGAGCCACTAGACCCATACACAGCCCTGCTCGGCAATTAGGTATTCCATGTATTTCTGATTAGCCCTAAATGCACATGTATGATTCAATGGCCAATGAAATGGTTAGGTCCAGTAACTCAACAAGTAGAGCATTGTGCTACCACCACAAAGGTCATGGGTTCAAATCCTGAGGAGCACATAAAGTGTAACCCTTCCTTCCACTTCTAATTTGCTTTGGGTAATAGCTTCAGGTAAATTTGAATTTAGCCATGTGTCTCAGCCCGGTCCTTGGGGTCCTCCCAACACTGCGGATCGTCCCCAAGGACCAGGCTGAGCAGCACTGATGGTGCTGGCCTGTGGATCTGACTGCCAGTGGTTTCACCTGCAGATTCCACCTTCATCAGCTACCCTCCTGTCTCTGCCTCACACTCTCCATGGGTCACGCCTATGGAGAAGGGCGGCGGGGTCACGTCGCCCTGGGAGTACCAGGGTTCTCGACGGGACCCGGAGAGAGAGCGGGAGCGCGAGAGGGACCGGACTCCCACCACCAGCGAGTACAGCAAGTGAGAGCCGCCACTTACTGTAGGCCAGTGTTTCTAGATGGTCCACATTTTTGCTCCCTGCCACATCTTTGCTTGGGATCTGGGTGGAAGTAGGTTGAGAAACACTGCTGTAGGCCAAAGGTGTTCAGCTTCAGGCCTCCAAGGAACACTGGGATTGTACTCAACATCAGCTTTTAATTATGTATAGAGTAGTAATTATTAGCAGGGTAAATGACATACCCTCGTGCCACAGGTGCAAATTAGGTGCAAACTGCCTAATTAACTTGCGGGACAAAGGTGAGGCACTTACTTCTCACCATAGGCTGCTTGACAATCCGTCCATTTTCTGTAACTGCTTGTCCTATTCAGGGGAATGGGGGTCCAGATCCTATCCCAAAAGCTTCTTGTGCAAGGCAGGGTACAGCCTGGGATGGGGCACCAACCTATCACAGGACACATTCACACACTGTTCACGTGTGGGCGATTTGGCGACGCCAACAAACCTCAGTGTGTTTTTGGACTGTGGAATGAAACTAGAGTACCCAGAGGAAACCCCACGACGACATGGGGAGAATATGCAAACACCCAGACAGAGACTCGAACCCTGGTCCCAGAGGTATGAGGCAACAGTGCTAACGACTGCACCACTGTGTTAAGTCATAGATATTTAATCCAGAGTAGAACTGCTGAAATCTCAGCTCTAGAGTAGTTTACAGCAGCAGTAACAGGTTTAATTTTTGCACTTGTTTGGTGTGGCAGTCACATTCACACCAGCTTCTTTACAATTTTTGCGAACTTGTTAAATTAAGAAGGTGGTGGAATGAATTCTGGCTATAATTTTGAAAGCTTTAAGAAATGGTATTTGGTGTTGACTTCAGCGAGGATGAGCGTTACCACTACTACAGCCACGAGAGGGAATACGAGCGGGAGTTTCACCACGGCCGTGAGCGCAGTCGCGAGCGAAGCCGCGAGCGAGATGAGAGGCACAGGGACCGGCGCCATCGTGACAAGGAGGAGAGCGGCAAACACAAGTCATCCAAGCGGTGAGTCTGCAGCCTTTCTGTCGGGAAGGACTAATGAAGGCTTTTTGGCGGGGCTCAAGTTAAAGATTTACTACCATCAGTAAGATACTGGCAATAAGGCGGATGAGTCCTCAGCTATCAGAGGCCCGCGTTCAGCCATGAGACCTAAAAGAGCATGACGGGACAACAAGTGGCTCGCATCCAAAAAGCAGCTCTGATAAAGCCGCTGTCCCCTGAAACGGCCAAAAAATGTAACGAGGCTCTGGGTAAAAAAAAGTCAGTGAGGATGTGCTGTCCCCTCACAGCAAGCAGCACGACAGCGAGGAGGGTGACGGACATCGCAGGCACAAGCACAAAAAGAGCAAGCGTAGCAAGGAGGAGAAGGATGCACCGGAGGAGGCTGGCAGCCACAGGGAGGAGTCGGAAGGCAAGGAGTAGCGGCTCCACCCTCTTCTCCCCAGGCACTCTGAACATTCCCGCCAGCAGGAGGCCCGTCAAGCTTCCGGAAAGCTCTGCGAGGGGCACTTCTTCCAGACATCCCATTCTTTGTTTTCTGAGCGCCGACTGTGATTCTGCCGTAAGCTATGTCGTTTGTCAGTGCATCACGCATTTCCTATTTAAGATGTTTTTAAAAACCTCTATGCTTTTAAAGTTACTTTTATATAGGAGAGGGAAGACTTTTTTTTTGTTGTTTGTGCTGTTAATATATGTATCTGGTGCTCATTTAGGTAAATGGTAGTGTTGGGATTAGCCATGGAGGCGTAATTATCACCAGCAAGTAAGGCAACGCTGGACGCACTCGCCTGGACACTTTCAGAACATCTCATATTCACTTTGTGAATGTTAACAGAAGGCAATCTTCAGCTGGACTTCCCTGGAAGGAGAAGCAAGTGTAAAATCAGAGGACTGCACTCCAAAACATGCCCTTCAGCATTATCCGATGTGAAAGTGTTATAGTTTCCTCTGTGAAATGGCATGACACCAAACGTCTCTTTTATATATCTTCTCCTTTTTAATGACACAGGACAAAAATGTGAATGTCTGACTTAAGAATTTAAAAATATATATGTATGGGGAAAAAAGGCAAGTTTTATTTTATTATTTATTAAATGAAATCAGTTTAAATCACACTGTGGTCACTGCAAAAGCTGTTTCCAACAGTAAAGCTTTATCTAGGCTCAGAATGTTCTACGTACGCGTATAAATAACCAGACATACATTTTATCTACAGAAAGACTGTAGCAGAGTCCTGGAGCATTTTGTCTCTATAAGCGCCGTCGACCGCACCCAGTTTAGGAAACGTCTGTTTGGGATCCGGTACAACTGAATGGATCTTTCACGTGCTCCATCTGGATGATAAAAATCATACCCCTGCCCCCCCCCCCCAGAGAGTCACTGTGAGTGTTGGGGGCTCTCTGCCCTTCCTACCAGGAATGTGGAAGGCGAGCCAGTTTAGCCAGAGGTCCCAGGGCCCGCCCGCCACCTAGAGCACCGCGGACCTTCGCCGAACTACTTCCCAGTCTCACAGGAAGGCCAGCAAAAGCAGGGGGCTAGACGTCGAGACTCATGTTTATGTCTTTTTTTTTTTTTTTTGGTCCTTAAAGCAGTTAAGAATTGTTTTTCCTCTGTAAGAAACAAGGCACCCAAATGAATCATAAGAAAAATCAGAACAAACCATCGCACTCTATTCGCTACCAGCAGAGCGCCACTTCAAAGACAATGGATCGACTGGGTAGTTCACCAGGCACAGTTACATAATTGTATGCATAGGAGGATAAAGCTGTGTGCCTAAGCTGATCTAAATTACAATCAACCAATACAGACAAGCTGAAGCAGGCTATTTAACTTTGGTATGTTTACACCCCAGCAGAGATGAGAGGCCAGCAGCTCCAGCTTCAAGACAAAAATACAAGCCCAGGTTCCTCATAACTTCTGGTTATACTTCATTGTTTGTTCTAACGGGTTGTTAAAATGGGGGTTTCTGAGGTCATAGTTGTGGGACTTATCTAGATCATGGAGGCCTTGCACTAATTTGTGAACCCCAACAACATATTATCAAGTACTTTGAGACACAAAAACAAATTACAGAAACAATTTAGTGGGTGGGGGGGGGGGCAAGGGTGTTAATGTTTTAACAAAGGATTTGAAGCATTTTACAACTGGAAATGCTCAACTGACTTACAAGACAAACTGGAGAATTGTGGATCAATAAATCCCACTTTCTTGTCATTTGGAAGATGTGGCATAGAAGCATTAAACACCATCACGCCACGAGCGGGAGTTTCACCTTCACTGGATTGTCAAACTTGCCTCCATTTTCTGCAGGCACGTCGTATTAAAGAATTGGCTGTTGGGTTAGCGGTCATACTGTTCTCTTTCACAGTTATGACATAGCTGTTTTAGAACAAGCATCATCATCTCGTGTGTGAAGAGAAGAACCGACAGCTACCTACTCAAGGTAGAGGGAAGCGGCAAAAACTATCCTAAGGCCAGATGGTTTCTCCAGGGTGAAAGGACATCGACCCACAGAGACCCTTGGTGCTCAGAGTTCTGCACTAAAATAATTAAAATAAACCCAATTCTACAGCACCACCCACTGGTACTGTTCCAACTATATTGTGTACGGTACAGGTCATATTCACCTTATATAATCTACTGAATTGTACAACACAGTATTAGTGATGAAAATGAACTTTGAACCCTAAATGGTCGTGGTTATTGCGCAATGTCAATCATTGGCTGTGTTAACACAACGGGAACCAATGGAAAGTCAACTGAACTGACAGTGCATGACAATCCCACTTAATTTCTGCCACCAACACACAGTGGATAAATGTGGCACTATTGCAGACTATTAACTGGCCAGTGGAGCAGGCCAATACCTCTGCTGCGAGTACTTAACACATGGAATGGGGAGACTGACTATGGGATGCTGACACTAAGTGCAGCTACACCAGGCTACCAGGCCACGACACCACGGTCAGCGTGACCTTGTTCCTCTGCAGTTTCAACAGAGGGATGAGCGAGGAGTTGTTCATGCCCACTGTCGTCGCGCCGTTCACAGCCACAATCTCATCACCGCACCTGCAGGAAAACACCAGCTTGTGGGCGACAACTTCCCAACCTCGAGTCTCATGACATAGTCACTCTCACGCATTTTTACATCACTCGGCTTTGCAGACAGAAGAGTAATACCTTCTCTCTTCAGTGCATGTTAACCCTTTGTAATACACCTTCAATTATAAATAACCTCTACTGCATGTTTGACATTTGATTATTCATATAATACACATTTGTCAAGGCAGCTTGTTTCCTAAAAATAAAAATATACTAAATCCTTCACGCTTGTCCACTACTTTATTCCTTGATTCCCCTGATGTAATAAAGAATGGGTGTCACCCGTCATGTGCCTGATTCACCAAAACCAAGCAGAGAATCATACGGTACAAGCGGGAAATAAGAACATAAGACGTTTACAAATGAGAGGAGATCATCCCGCCCCATAAAGCCCATTTGGGACAATGTCTCTGACGTGCTGCCAACTCACTTGAGACGCCCGTCGAAATGTGCTGGTGTCCCAGGCACGATGGTCTTGATGAAGAAGGGCTGCTGCCCGTGATTCTCCTCATAGCCTCCCACTATGCTGAAGCCCCAGCTCTCGCTGTTGGTCTTCTGCAAGACAATGTCTCTGCACCAGTGCAAGGGGCTGGAGATATAGGAAGTATGGGAAACAAATACTTATTTATTTTTACCCCAAAATATCCTTTCAATCCATCCATCCATTACTTTTTAATAACTACTTCTTAATTTAGAATCAGGAGGCCAGAAAGATGCAATTAAAATAGAGGTTTCAAACATCTCCTTCCACACGAATGTTTTCATATTGTTTACAAAGGAATTTCCAGACACACAAACAAGCGGAAACATGCATGATGTGACTATTAGCCCACACACTGTGATTGGTAAATAAGATTCTTTTTGCGCAAATATGCAGCAGACACTGCTGCATACAGGTCAGAAACAAGGAAAGGGCCATTTAAAGTAACATCTCCATATCCGCCAGGTTGAAATACTGTTTACTTCTGTGTAGGGTGACCCGGTCCCCCGTCAGGCAATGAGAGGGTGTAACTAGTGGGATCAAATCAGGGATGGGTCACGTGATTAGTAGCAAGCAGTTTGGGCACTTTTAGAGTCTGCATTTTCAAACGCGACAGTTTATACTCATCCACACTTCGACTCTACAGTGGAGTCTCTGAAAAGACACTGATTCTGGGAGCTGAGAACCTTGAGACGTCTGTGTTTGAGGCGAAAATTGAGACGTCTGTGTTTTAAAATTAAAACGCAGCAGTGTGGACGTACTGTTAGAGCCACTGGATATGAGGCACACATTAGCATAAATCTGGAGTCACAAATTCACCTGAATGGCTCGTCTCTGGTCTAGACCTCTGAAGAAGACTAACTCCACTAACACAGAGGTCTAGACCAGAGACGAGCCATTCAGGTGAATTTGAGACTCCAGATTTATGCTAATGTGTCTCTTTGCCAAGAGGAGCCGTGTACAGCACACACTGTGACAGGCGGCCCATCCACTGCGCCGCTACTGACCTCTGACAGCGTCCACCTCACCTTGGCAGGCCCAGCCAGCGCGTCCACAGCGGGGCCCAGTTCAGGTCGTCCTCCCGTGGATTCTCCAAAGGCTCCAGCTCTTCCCAGTTCACGCCGTCGCCGTCCTCCTCCGTCAGGGTGCCGGAGACGGTCTCCACCACACGCAGCACCACATTGGGCTGCGAGGCCTGCGCTTTCAGCACCCGCACGGCCTCCGTGTAGGTCAGCTGGGTGAGATCCACGCCGTTGATGCTTAGCAGCACGTCACCTGTGGCATCAGGGAGGGCAAGGAACCTCAGCACCACGTTCTCCTAGGCACCGGATGCCAAGAGAAGGCCGACGGCACGCCTACAGTCACACTGGCAGAGGGCGAATGCAGCGCATGGGGACATTACCGGCTTTGATGGTCCCGTCGCGGTGCAGGCAGCCCACTGGCTGGACGCTGGTTATGTAAATGGGCACATGGCTCCGGCTGTCCCTCCCCCCGGCGATGGTGATACCCAGGGAATGGCGAGGCTCCTTCTTAATGCTCACAGTCTTCTCCTGGCTGGAAAAGCCATCTGGAGGGTCCTGGGCAAGGGCCACACAGACACACAAAGGGAAAGAGAAATGTCAGCTGACAGTGACGTACTTCAAAGACTGAGACACGCAGGGCAGAGAGAAAGCACAGGACACAGCACATTAGCTCAGAGCATGTGTTGAAATCCACAGGTCTTCCCCTCTGCGGAGCCTACAGGGTCTTCAGAAGCTCCCTTTCCTGCTCAGCAGGGATCCTCTCCTCCCAGCTAGAGAGAGAGGCAGCTAACTAACCTCTGCTTTGATCCTCCAGCCCACAAACAGAGGCACCACATGCTCTTTTGATCAGAAGTGTGCAAGTGACACGTCTCTCACTGCCACCCGCTGGGTGGGTGCCCCACCCCCCACGCCTGCAGGCCGGGGTAGAGGGGTACCAGGACACTGTGGGGCGACTCCTACTCCACATCCAACAGAAAACATATGCAGAACCATAACAGGCTACTGTACGATCACCGGCGAGCCGTGACACACCTTAACGCAGGTACAGGCTACCGCCCGCACGATCATCGGTGAGCCGTGACACACCTTAACACAGGTACAGGCTACCGCCCGCACGGTCATCGGTGAGCCGTGACACACCTAAACGCAGGTACAGGCTACCGCCCGCACGGTCGCCGGCGAGCTGTGACAAACCTTAACGCAGGTACAGGCTACTGCCTGCACGGTCATCGGTGAGCCGTGAAACACCTTAACGCAGGTACAGGCTACTGCACGGTCACCGGCGAGCCATGACACACCTTAACGCAGGTACAGGCTACTGCACGGTCACCGGCGAGCCGTGTCAAACCTTAACGCAGGTACAGGCTACCGCCCGCATGGTCATCGGTCAGCCGTGACACACCTTAACACAGGTACAGGCTACCGCCCGCACGGTCATCGGTGAGCCGTGACACACCTTAACGCAGGTACAGGCTACCGCCCGCACGGTCATCGGTGAGCCGTGAAACACCTTAACGCAGGTACAGGCTACCGCACGGTCACTGGTGAGCCGTGACACACCTTAACGCAGGTACAGGCTGCCACACGGTCTCCGGCAAGCCGGGATTCACCTTAACACAGGGACAGGCTACTGCACAGTCTCCGCCAAGCCGGGATTCACCTTAACACAGGTCAGGCTATTGCATGGTCTCCAGCAAGCCGGGATTCACCTTAACACAGGTCAGGCTACTGCACGGTCTCCGGCAAGCCGGGATTCACCTTAACGCAGGTACAGGCTACCACACAGTCTCCAGCAAGCCGGGATTCACCTTAACACAGGTCAGGCTATTGCATAGTCTCTATCAAGCCAGGATTCACCTTAACACAGGTACAGGCTACCACACAGTCTCCAGAAAGCCGGGATTCACCTTAACACAGGTCAGGCTATTGCATGGTCTCTGTCAAGCCGGGATTCACCTTAACACAGGTACAGGCTACCACACAGTCTCCAGAAAGCTGGGATTCACCTTAACACAGGGACAGGCTACTGCAGGGACTTACCTTGACATAAGTGGAGCGCCGCCTGAAGTAGTGCAGGTCTGAGTTGCGGCGTGTGCCCCTGAGCAGCCCCTCCCCGCTGACGACGGCCTCCCCCTGTGGCTCAGCGTGCCGCAGCACTACGAAGTTCACCCGCATCTCGCTGGCCTGGGCATGAGGACAGCCACACTCTTCAGTCACACACCCAGCCACACTCTCCTGTCACACACACACAGCCACAGCCTGCCCAGTTTCAGCAGAAAAGCAGTTTTCTGACTTCCTCGTTATATACATCATTCAGACATTCACCACCGATGATCACTGATGACATATTCCTAATAACACCCACAATATGCAAGAATCTCCACAGCTTAATTAAAACAGTTTCATTAAACCATTTAATTTCTATAGCTTAATGAAAACCACATGAAAAGCTGTGTGAAGGTCACATATGTTATACAGAAGAAATCTTGCATTGGCCATGCATAGATTATCGTTTGCGTTACGATAAAAGCATGGAGCTGTAAACAAGTGGAACAATGAAAATCAATGGCTTCCCTGTAGCGTCAATAGTCTGGGCTTGTGTCCTGTCCAGGATAAATAATTAGTTCAATTAATATGGATAAACAGGCAATCTTGCTATTGAGCAACAGCGTAACAGCTGAGACACTTAACCCAAGCATTACTTCACTGCCAGAATTCACAGTATACAGCGGGGAAAATAAGTATTGAACACGGCTTTTTTATCAGTAAGGGGATTTCTAAGTGGGCTATTGACACAAAACTTCCACCAGATGTTGCCATCAAGCCAAATATT
>JABFEB020000038.1:6175104-6185583 GCA_019775895.2 Stomatorhinus ivindoensis | reverse complement strand
CTTCACACCTCCAGGGTTGTGTTGGCGCCTGTTGGCTCTGCATGTTCCCTCCCCATCCCCCGCCACGCCCCCCTCACCTGTTGAGCAGATGTGGCTGCAATTCACAGCGCTGCATCTGCTGCCCGCACGGCTGGAAGGGACACAGCACGCCCAGCTTGTCCAGCAGGTTGCGCACCAGCAAGCTGGAGGGCCGGCACTGGGCCAGCTGCAGACGCTGTCGGTCCACAGGACAGAAGTCCTGCTCACGCAGGAAGCTGCCCAGGCACTGGTAGCAGTACGTGTGGCCACACGGCGTGTCCATAGGCCTCAGTAGTGGCTGCAGGCAGATGTGGCACACCAGCTCGTCATCAACCTCATCCCGGTACTCGTACAGGTGGTTCTCCTGGACGGCATGGGTCTGGCCGCAGTCTTTGCAGACCTGTGCCCAGGTAGAGCTTGGTGTTGAGGTCCTGGGCTCTGTCATGGCGGATGGCAGCGAGGATCTAGTCCAACTCCCTCAGCTCAAAGAAATCAGTGCGTCTTTGTATCCTTCAGATCTCCTCACCACCTCCGCTGCCCCAGATTTCTACTCCAGCGAGCCGCAGCGTTGATCCATTCAGGCGATAGGAGATCCAGAAGCTTCAAACTCCAGGATGATTCATGCCAGACTCCTAAAACAGACAGACGCATTTCAAAAATGCGGCTCAAATGAGATTTTACCCCCGGCTCACAGTCCGGTTACAGGAAATGACACATTTCCTTCAGGTCTGATTGTGGCCGTTTCCTCTTCGCTTGTTTCCTACTCGGTCAAACACTATCCCAAAACAAGCAGAACTAAACCGCACAGAAAAGCCAGGATTCAACATATTTACTGAAATCAAAAGCAATGTGCAGAAGGAATGAGACCCAAAATGACCCACAACACACTAATCTGGGTGGTTAATTACACTCCCACTCCAGTTCAGCAGCAGGTTACTTCGTTTCCAGTGAGGTTTTTAAAAAAATAAAAAATAAATAAAAAACTATGCCTCAAACTGCCCCTGTTAATAATACAAGCATACGTTGGAGTATTAATACTACTTCAGGAAGAGATAAATATGTGCATCAGTAACCAATAAACATGTACCATAAAGTCCACGAAATGACAATAAGCAGCTACCAGTCTCCAATCAGAATGGCTGCTCCCTGCAGCTGTACAGCTGAGTGAATGATGCATATTATTTCATTCAAATCAACACAATGTATAATGAAATGTAAACGATAAATGAACAGTTTAAAGCTTATCACACAACATCCCAAAAGCCTCCCTGAGCACGTTTCCACACACATGTGCACAGACTCAAACGCGCACCATCCCTGCACCTTACCTGCAAGCCAAACTTTGCCAAGGGCAGCAGCCGAAGGCGCTGGCTGCTGACATCCCCCTGTCCTGGCATGCTCCCAGCGCCGCGCTGGCCACCCGCCGCGTTGGAAACGATTACACAGAGCCCTCGTGCTCAGCCCCAGCACCACGCTCCCGCTCCATCCGTCACCGGTGTCATCCCGCTAACCTTGAATGCAAGCGGCAACGTAACGACTTCACCGAGCGGATAAGACTTCCCCGGCTGAGCTGCTGCTCTGACGGAAGCGAGAGCACTGCGCCTCCAGCCCCGTGTCTGTGTGAGGGAGGGAGGCGCGTGCGCTTGTGCGCGTGTCTCTGGGTGTGTGTGTGTGTGTGTGTGCGTGCACGCTCGCACAGTGGACACCCTAACAGCCAGGTGCACTGTGGGAAAGCCTCATTTGCATGGCTGCCTAGTGACACTGGCTATGGAAGACAAGGTGCTCAGCATGCCGGCAGGACCATGTTACTGGCACTGACTACCTACTAGTGCAGTCTGGTACTTACCAGCCCTGGGACTTTCCTGAGGGACTAAGTATTCCCACTTTATTACTAAGGGACTGAGTATTCCCACTTTATTACTAAGGGACTAAGTGTATATTTATTATGACAGAGCTGACCATCTTGCATTTCACTGCAGGTCAAGGACTGTGTACCTTGCACATGACAAAACCCTTGAATTCCTGACATCTAATTCAAAGCAAGGAGAATTTGTTCTGCCATTTTTCTATTTTTAGATGACAGCTACCTCCACACTTTTGCAACTTGTTGGGGGAGAAAAAAAAACACATACCTAAATGGACAGAAAGACAGCCGCCTGCTTTTTAAATTACCCTCAGATAAACCTGGAGCACTGCTAATGCGAGGGAGGGTGGGAAACAGGGAAGAGAGATTAGACAGGGTAAAAAAGGAGAACAAACAAAATGAAAATGGGTGGAGATGGAAAGGGAGAGGAGAAAACAGAAAGAGAGAGGAGAAAGGGGATCCTGCACTGTTAATCCCACAAGACAAATGCAGGATGCAGCTCGTGGTTTCATTAACTGTTTAGATACTGGCTTCAATTTCAGGCACAGGAACTGACAGTTCAGCCATAAGGGGGAAAAAATACAAATTCTTCCACAACTTCATTAATTCTAAAGGTTGAACATAGTTATCAGCAGGGTTGCACGACTAGGGGAAAATGTCGAATTGTGATTTTTCTAACAGAAATTGCGATTACGATTTGATTTGCGATTTAATTTTTTATGTGAAGCTTCAGTTTAATATTCAGTGTGTAGTAATTTTAAAATATGACACAGCATGAGATACCATCAGTATTACCTAGTCTATATTTTAATGCAAGGATGAGAATTTAAAGATGTGATGTGCTAAGTTAAATTAAGTAACAATGAAAACAATTGTAGCAAAAAGAAAAACAGCGATCTTGCATGTAACGCTTATTACCCTCCTAATAACAATAGAACCGCCTTTTCCCACGCCAATGAACAAGCAAGAACTACTTCAGTGTATGCAGCTCTTTCAGACTCTCACGCAAGAAAACTTATGGCAAATCTATATTCCATTCTGAACTTAAAATTAGCTGCATCAAAAACGTTACAGCAGTTTGCAAACCCTAGACGATTCACAAGGTAATAAAACTTACATACATGTAAATGTGTCTGCATTGCAGAGAAAAGAAAATCTCACTCCATGCAGCTGACCAAAGTTGCCAACCCTGCATTTTATTTTGAATGAGAAGTAAAATGCAGTTTTTGACTAAAGCAGCTTATCTTTCCTTTGCTTTGTTACTCGGACAAATACAAAACAAATGATTAACAGTATATGCGTCTCATTTTGTATGATTTCTAAATAAGACTGCGTACCCATACCCAACTGTAATAGCGATTAAAGTGATCTATTCTTTTAGTATTTATGTTAAAGCAAGACTTATTTATTACTGTTGTGGGATTAATCTTTGGAAACACTTACATTTAATAAGCACAAAAACATGACATAAACTCAACTGTATTGTGGGCTTTTTTGGACACCGACTCCGCTGCTGGGACAATTTCTGTCTCGTTGTTAGGATGGGTTAGCGGTATACTAATGCTATTGCCTATTAACAAAAACCAAAGGTTTGATACACTGAAGTGTATTGCAGCTTATGTTCAAAAAGAGCTCGCCGGTTCTGTTGATGATAGGACCTTTCTGAAACAATCTCAGACCATGAAATAGGAAGGCAATTCACTTATAGCTCCGTAGCGGAATCAGTATTTTTCCGCACCGCAAATGTAACATTTTCCTGAGTCATTTTATGTTAAGTAGGGATAATTTAAAAACATCACTTACTGTTATGTGCGATCCATACCACAAAAAAGTTAGACAAAAAAGGCCAGAATTCCTATATATATTATATAGCTAAGGGAAATTTCTGATGGAGACAGACTGGTGTCTAACATTACACTTTGCTGGCCCATTGTAAGGATTAGATAGGCTTTCAGATTACAACCATATGGGATCCTCTGTCTATCCTAAGGGCCCGTTTGACTGGAGTGTATGGATCACTTCTCCAAACAGGCTACCTGCCTGTGGCGCTTGTGTTAACAAAAGTAGGTTCTGAGCAGAGCTGAGATAGTCACTGAACGGCATATACAGTAAACTTCACACAAACAAAGGACAGAGACAGTTTATCATATTATAAACTATGCGAAGCATCTATAGTGCTTTACACAGTTGTCACATAATAGTTTGACTGTGTCATATGTAAAGCTGGTGAAAACATTTAAAAGTGCTTTTCTTTATAAGTCAGGGCTGATCTCTATACCTATATTCATCGACCGGTACACTTTGAACATGTACCCACAAATAATTAATTTGGTTTCATTCGTCCTCCCATATTACGTATACCTTTGATTTGAATGATTAAGCTATGCCTCCCACCAGAACTATCAAACTCTATCCTACGCCCTTGGCAGTTATTCTTGATAACACATACACTACACCTTTTAGCATATAAAAGCATGTTACCTGTTTTGTTTCACTGCACTGCTGGCCTGAGGTTTCCGGGGTTAAGTACTCAACCTTGACCTTCGCAGTAACAGCGAAATGCATTCTGTAGGTTTTACTGTAAATAACTGAAGGACGCATTTACATTAAATGTTATTTGTGCCCAGGCTGAAGCCATGGGGCATTTTTCTAAATATGTTAGTACTGTTTGCTTTCCTATTTTTACATCAGAACTTTCCTTGTGATATGAAGATAGTATGATTCCGTGCCAGGGTGCCGCGCCCGTTTAGCAAAGGCAGCACAAAGCACGCAGTCAGAGCCCTGCCTCCTGACCTTGCCTCCCTGCATGGCTCGCACGTGCCACCGCGCCTCCCCCTGTCCGCGTGCGCTCCCATCCCACCCGGACTGGTGTGAGCCTTCGCGGCCTCCCTGGACAGCCGCCAGACCGGGAGGGCCTTGCACAAGGCACAGCCATCTCCATTACGACAACGCGCCCGGATTAAAACAAACAGAGCGTGGGGCCCTATAATCCCGCCACTGTTCCATGGCGAAGCCCGCATGTGCGGGACGGCGTCGCCTGGTAGGGAGCTGGCGGCCGAACGCTCTCACCCAGGCGCCGACTGGCCGACGGAAATTAGGCCATTTTCCCGGTGGGTTGGACTTTCGTTCCAACCGCCTGTATAATATGATATGATATACATGATAGCGATCTGCAAAATATTCCAAGGAGGACCACCCCCTCCCTGGTCGGCAGCGAAATATCAGACTGGGGTCGCTTGACAGTCCGCCACTCCCCTCACCGCGGCGCATCCAATATTTCCCGCAAAAAGCAGCAAGTCCACATAATAAACTGCGTAACACAGAGCCCGACAAGAGTTTGACACGCTTTATATAACTTTTAAGTAGTCATCTGTCATTATGCTTTCATGAACTGACAGGGCAACTAGATACGGTCAAGGTTCATGGCGTTTCTACGTTTGTGTTTAAAATGACACAAACACAATACGACATTTTCGTTATAAGGAGACGATAAGTGAGCTAAACAAGTGCGTGCAGACCACTATCTATGTATCCATGCTTCAGTAGCAGGGAATGGGGGCGGGAACATGACGCACCCCCCAGCCCCGCCATGGACTACCTGAGGAACCCAGCCACAAGACAGGGGGGGAAATCTCCCCCTCCCGGGCCATAAAAGGTTAACGTAATGTCTCTGAAGAAGCGTGTAATTATTAATTCCCTTAAATTCTGAACCATCAAATATTAAACGGCCACCGAACCGTCAAGATTAGAACAGCTGCGTGCACACAGCGCGAGGCCATCTTCCTTTATAAAGGCGGCTATGGATTAACTCACAGCTTCAAACGTGAACTAAACAGAAACACAACCTCAGACAATTTCACTTTTACTGTAAAAGTAACTTTACTCTGAATCTGACACCAATATATAAATACAGACTCTTAACAAAAATTGAAAAAGTAAGGTACGTGTCATCAAGGTAGATATTTAATCGAAACGTGGTCGAAACGATAAAAAGGTGAACGGACTGGAGTATATAACACAAGTTTAATAAAAGTAAAAATGCGTGAGAAGTCCAGCCTCGAGCTCTAACAAAACAAAGTAAGTCGTCTTACCTGAGAGTTACTTTCCGGAAGTAAGAAAACACCCAAAAGAAGAAGTACTAAATTTAATTAAAAATCGGCGAACGCACGTACTGCTGTTAATTCTTCGATCGGGGCGGCCGCATCTCTTTATTAGCAGAGGTTTATAGCCGCGGTTGGCGCTTTTCCTGCGCCGCGTCTCTCGGTGCCCGACGCCGCCGAGCACCAGGTGTGCTGTCGGGTCTCAGCAGCACAGCCGCGTAGGATCTGACGTGCGCGCGCAGGAAGTCGAGCCAGGTGATCTTCGCGTGGAGCAGCTTGTTCTCTGCGGTGCGAATCGGAGTAGCACATGGGCTGCGCCGATATTATTCGCTCGTGAACCAACCAAACATGTAAAAGCGCTCATACGTTTTGCTTTATTCTGTTTACTGCCTTTGTATTTTTACATGTAGATTTTTAGCTATGTTCAATAATCAGCTGTATGTTCAATTTGCTTTAAGTCATGACACCACTTGCACCAAAAGAAATTCCTTGTACTTATCTGTACTTGGTGAATAAAGATTCTGATACATTATATACCTCATAATTTATTTCTGCGCCAGTGATCAGTAATTACGGAGATATAAAAATGCATTTGCTGTCATTAACGTAAATGGCATCATGCATTATCTGTTTATTTATTTGTGCCCCAGTGACCAGTAATGAGCCATATGGGTATGCTACAACGCATGTGCTTCTGCCTGTGCATGTGAAGTTCTGTCATGCTTCCCGTGTGGATTTTGAAACTTGGACAGTGAGTTTTGACCCTTAAAATTTGGTAATACTGCAGAACATAGAAGACTTCTTTGTGATCGAATTTCGCAAATCAAATATTATCCACTTGATGTGCTCCCATACTTCACCACTGTCTGATATTACTGCAAAGTTGTAAAAAAGTTTCAAGTGGATAAATGATAAATATAGTTACCAGTCCATCTTTCACTGCTGAGCAGGATTGCAGTGGGCCTGGTCTGTCCAAGGCAACACTAGGTATAAGGTAGGGGTCCATCATGATCGGGTGCCAGATCATTGTGGGACACATTTTGGAGACTTTAGAGAATCCATTTGGCACGGCAGGAGGAATCCCAAGCACTCAGAACCAGAACGGACCCTGACAAGAGCACGATGGTCTATCACCCAGGGTAGGGTCTTCCAAGGGTCCACCAGCTCAGCAAACTATCTGTGCTACCAGGCTGACAGTATTTATTGTTGCCACCATCAAGGTTCATGTTTTTTTCTCATTTTTTTGGTCACTTTTCACTGAAGCTTGTCTGGGGCCTCTGCTGACCCACCAGCTGCATCACCGTCTGGTACAGGAACTGCAAAGCCTCAAACTGCAAATCTCTCCAGTGAATAGAGAGGAGAACAGTGGAGGTCACATGGACCTCTGCCCACCCTCGAGGATATTTACAACAAATGCTGCAGCAACAGAGCCCCCTCCATCACAAGGCAATAGCTGGATCACCCCCTTTTACCTCCTGAAAAAGGCTCCACAACAGTGTTTTTCCCAAGTTATCAGACTTATCAACTCCCACGTCCCCCGTAAACGCTGATAGAACAAGTGTCAAGATTTACCCTATAATATTATTTTGCAGTGCTCATATGTGCTTACTTTTTACTTGTACTATTTCACCGAGTCATCGTTGGGTACTGTTATGCATTTTTTATCCAATAGTTATTGTTCAGTGTTTATTGTTCAACTGTCTTTTGTTCTAGAAGTTTGTAGCTCTGCAGAAATGTAGTTTAATTTTGTATATGTGGCATGACAATAAAATAACTGGACTTCAGATATAAGGCACAGTCCTACTGATTGGGAATTTTTGGCCCAGTTCTAATCAAGATCAAGCAGGCATTTCTATTTTTGACTGTTACTTACAGTGTTCATGAATAGTTAAAATACCAGGAGCATTTTCAGTTGTCGCTAATGTGAAGTATCCCCATAATATGAATGACAACATGGATAGTGTTCACTCCCATAAGGCTGATCATTCCGGTAGAAGTGGTGTCATTTGAGCTCACCTCTTCTTAAATATTCACCTGACAATTTGGAGGCTTTTACACTAACCTCTTGGCTTTCAAATTGGTTAGTAACAACTTAGCTATTGCTTTCTTCTTGCGATGCTGCAATTCCACCTGCATTTCTAATGCTTTGTTGAAATTATGCCATAATTCCTTATAGTCAATGGCACTTGCTTATTTTCTCTATTAGTCTTAAACCACGCAGGTCATCCAAAGCTGCAGTTGGCAGGAGAGTGACATCTCTCCCAAGGTTTTCTGTTTGTTGAGAGCTTAATCCTTTCTGGGGGTGCAGGAGTGACATGTGGTAGTTAAAATGATGGAACAAAGGGCCAAAAATCTTTCAGGTCTATTTGTGTAAAATCAGCCTTTTTATTTTTAATGAACACGGTGGTGGAACAGATGAAGATGAGTCTTAGTCTGGTAGGTTAAAGTTTCATTTAGATTCCTTGTCTTCTGCTCTAGTTCACCTGTAAACAAAATAAAAATAGAACCAACATCTACAGATATTTGCCAAGATACAGTGTTAGACCAATGCTCACTGCCAGAGCTACACTGCAACTCCAGCAAGGGAATCTAACACCGTTCTTCCATGAGAAATTCCATCATTTGTGGTTTTGTTTATGGAGGTGGAAAATGCTGTCTCAGGCCCCGCAAATTCCAGATACTGGGTTGGAGTGTTCGTGCGTGACCGTGACAGCCAATGCATTTTGCTGACATCATTTTCATGCTCATCAAACTATTCATAAGCCATTCAGATCACTTGGGACCGACACTGTATACGAAGGTATTCCTCTCCCATTAAGATCTGTTTGATTACCCACCATGCTTTTGGATTTATCCATATTTACCTACCCGCCTATGAAACTGAGCTACCAGAAGTCTTTGTCATGGAAAACAAGTCATTCTTTTGCAGCACATCCCACATTTACTCATCTACTTCTTCAAAACAGGATGACACATCTAATTATATGACTCCTATTATTTAGTATTGTAAACAGAAAAATGTGTTTTTAGGCGGCTAATCCTACACATCCCACATTTGGCTGTACTTGATAAACCTGTTGCTCACACCTCAAATTGACATTTACAATAAACTGATTCAAAGCTGCTTCTTCTTTCCTTACATTTTGCGCAGATTAGTCCAGAGGTGCACACCTTCATCCACACTTGATGTGGTTTCTCCGTCAGACTTCTATAGCGTCATCTCTGTTATTCATGCAGCATCATGGACTTCAGTGACTTTGTCACGGCAGCTCCTCTCAAACATGCCCCAACAGACCTCTAAGACATTTTTATCATACTACCATATTCAAAATTCGGGTAGCGGAGCCTTCCCAGCAATCGTATACATGACCCTAGAATGACTGGTTGTTATTGACCTACTTAACTGAAGTTTTCTCATTATTTTGTTTCAGTTCTCAAGCTGCATTGTTGTGTCACTTGCATATAATTTAATTCGATCTGTTTGAAATTTACCCATTGTTCAATCTACCACCATTCTATGGGCTCTCTGAGGAAGTAACTGCTTCATTTGTAAGGTGCAGCTAATAAGGTTATTGGCATCAAATAAAGTAATTAGATCTGAAATACAGTAACGTAATTGTGAACAATGTGCGTTCAGGTGATCCTGTTTTTCACAGGAGCCTGAGAACTCCTCTGTCCAGTGATCCTGGAGTTCTGCCCTGATCCCGGGCAGATCGCTCTGCCAGCATGGCATTTCATAGCTACCACTTTCGCTTTTAGGTTCCTTGTCTTTAAACACTCCCTACTATTGATCCTCCTGTTTTCATTTTTGACCTACATTTCTGAATGGGGTGCCTTACTCACCCAAGATGAGGTTGCATCATTTGTATTTATATGAGTGCAAACAGGGTGCAGTATTATAAATATTTAAAGGAAAGCAATCCATAAATATTGACACTGGAACTCTGGCATTCACAGGCACAGGATTTCAGGCATTCACAAACACAAGACCTCTGGCATTCACAGGCACAGGACTTTTGGCATTCACAGACACAGGACCCCTGCCATTCACAGGCACAGGAACTCTGGCATTCACAGACACAGGCCTGAAACAGTCACAAACACATCAATGTCAAAATCCCATCTGCCTTTCTAACATAAGTCCACATGTGTTTGATTATATAGACTAAAAATGTCCAGGTTAATCATTCATTCACGTCTACATGCCCCAAACATGTGGTCACCCCTCACCCAGGTCTTTAAAGTGAAGTGATTGTCCCTGTTATCACACCACAACACACAGTGCACAACAATGAAATGTGACTTCTGCATTTAACCCATATCAGGCAAGCCCTTGCCTGAATTCTCTTTGTGACACCTCTAGAATAAAAATCACCTTATCTTCCATGTCTGGGTGTGCTGAGTCTGGCTTTCTTGATGACATCCATCCATCCATTTTCTATACCCTCTTATCCTACTGGGTCACGGGGGGTCCCCAGCCCATGATGGAAGCAATGG
>JABFEB020000038.1:6151119-6163616 GCA_019775895.2 Stomatorhinus ivindoensis | reverse complement strand
GGTGTTTGTCTGACTCCAGGCAAGTTTACAATTGAAACATTTTCATAACCATGAAGAGGAATTCAAAGAAAATGAACCAGTGAGACAAAAGCTCGTGACTGTGTGTGAGTGGATGCGAAAGAGTGGCTTAATGCTAGATGACTCAAAGTCTGAAGTTTTAATGAAACAAACAAAAAAATGTAGATAGATAGATAGATAGATAGATAAAATGATGAAATATAAGATGATGGATGGATGGATGGAGAACAGCTGAAACATGAATATTATTGGCAGCTAATGAAAATTATTTTGTTTTTATGGATTGTAAAGAGCCTTTTTTTCTAGCTGTGTCACCTGGCCAGAGCATATTCCAGGCAGCACAGAGCACTAGGCTAACATGCAGTTCATTACAAGGCACACAGATGTCTACAGACTGTGGTCAGAAACATTGAGTAAAGGTGGGATTCAAACAGCCAGCCTTGGAGGTCCACACCAATGGGGATGCTCACTGAGCCCCTGGGTAAACAGACAAACTTCACAGTACAAAAGTCAACAGGAGTCAAGGAAAATGATATTTAAATGACCTTCACCTTGGCAAATAATACTATATTTAAATAATGTTATGTCCGTAAAAATGTGTGGCAGCATAATCATTCAAACACCTCTCCTAAAATCCGTCCAGTATTTGCGGCAACCATCAAATACAGAGAGGATGGTAAACTGCAGAAACTGCATCTTCTATTAAGTTCTTTTTAAATTAAGTATGTAGAAGGACAATAGCCTGTATGCAGAAGGTCTGACCCTGAGCCAAACGAATCAGCACCGCTGTGCAGCCGGGATCACGGGAAGAGCGGAAGCCTAACTGAAGGCGTGCCCTCTATTCTGCTGGAGGCGCTGTCTTCGTACACGTGCAAGCGGAGATTACGCAACGACCCGCACTCTCAGACGAAAAAATGCCCTAAAAGGTCTAAAAGGCGCGCTTCTGCCATAATTGGATAGCAACTATCTTGTTATTAGTGTACATGCAACAGATCTGTTTTGGTATGTAGATGCATTGCTTTCCAGTTGGGTAAATCATAATCAAAAGAGATTGATCTTAGCACCTGAGAGGAAGATCTCAAAAGATGACAATATAGTCTTACATTTTTTTGGATCAAATTAATGATAAAACGGTATTAGGTAAGGGAAAAGTTGATGACGGCTTTATGAATTTTGTAGGAATGCAGTCAGGAACGTGCCTCGCCAGATATGAAGTTCCTTCTCAGTCTTGACTGCAGCTCCTCAGTCACATGTGTGCGTATTATTAGACTCACGCGTCCGCTGTTGTATTTCATTGGTGGTTTGTCTTGTCTCCTCGCATGTGTCTGCCTGTTACACACTGCGGGATGCTTAGCTTATAGCTGCAGCCCTGAACATTGCATACAAGTCAATGGCTAACACATTAATAGCATTGTACAAGCCTGTCGCTTTCTGTAACTTTAACCAGTGGAACATTCCACAGAGGGTAACAGTACGTAGGTCAGTCATTCCCATGCGGAGTCCAGCTGGGCCAATTTCCAGAGTCTGAAGTGGGAGACAAGGCAGGTGCTTCAGATTGTACTTCCATAATAAATCCATCATAGATTTACCTGATTTTTGCAGTTGCTTACAAATTCCACATGCAGTGGAACAGGAATGAATCTTGAATAATGGTAGTGGTGCAGTGTTTAGCACTGCTGCCTCACACCTCTGGGACCTTGGTTCAAGTCTCTGCTGGGGTTAGAGGTGTGTAGAGTTTTGCATGTTCTCCCTGTGTCATCGTGGGGGCACTCTGGTTTTCCGCCCACAGTCTGAAGACGTGCTGAGGCTGATTGGAGTTACTAAATTGCCCATAGGAGTGAATGATGTGTGAGTGTGTCCTGTGATGGGCTGGCCCCCTATCCAGGGTTGCTCCCTGCCTTGTGCCCATTGCTACCTGTTGTAAATGGCCCAGATGTGCTTTCCTCCATCTTTCTTTGGAGGGTCTCTGAAGGGGCCAAAACAGACACTCAGCTTTAGCGACATATTTTGCCCCCTGTTCGCTTCATTTGCACATAACCTACACTAGATGTCACTGTAGAGCAACTCACGAGTGGTAAGTGGAGCCCAATGCATGCACCAGTGACTTGGAGAAGCGCATATCTGCTTCATTCAAATTCGGCTTGCTGTTGTAGCGGCTGAAACATGCAGTCAATATATGTTCAGCTCGGCTTGTTCATGGAGCAGTTTCCTTCAAAAGATTAGATTATTCGATTCATATTAAAATCACATGGGGCACAGCACAATGGCGTAACGTGGAAATTATTTTAATATATTGCTTTACCTATCATTTACCATCGATCGGTATGTATATCAAACTATTTGGCATTAGACATTCTGGCATTAAACGTTATTGTTATGTTCTAAATCAAACTGGTTTTTCATCCATGACGTACAGCACGCAATTCTCTGACTGCACTATTGCGTGATTCCACTTGCTGATATGTAAAGTACCCTTTTCAGGGCTTGATTACACTACAGTCCAGCGCAGATATGCAGTTCCCCACTTCGCCTTCAAGGTGACTTTATTGTGTGCCCGAGAGCAACATGTGTCCTTCGTATATGACTCTTGCTTAGTGGCGTAAATTCAAAATTGTATACAACACTACAAAAGGTTTATGATATCTAAATGATTTTTACCTATATGTGTGTCATAAAATGGTATGAAACCAATTATGAATCAATGAAAAGATATATAAGGTCTGATATATTTGGTCTGCTGATGAATAATTTTCGTATAGTTTTACTGCTTTAACTGCAAATACATAATATAATATAGCAATTATATAATATATAATAATCGCTGATATATTTATAAACGTACAGTAGCGGAGCGCTTCAATTAGTTACTTTAATATTCCCCTGTATTCACAGCTCTCTTCGGTGACCTTGGTGTCGAGCCGCTTTGTTAGCCTTAAAATTGCAGATGTAAATGTCAGATAAGTATCAAAGTTTTCCCCTAATACTGTTGCTCAGGTAAAAAGAAAATCTGCAAAATATGACAGTTCACGTTTCCTTTATAAAACGATACGAGTGGTTGTGAAGAACTGAATATTTTAGCTGCGTGTTGAAGAATGATAACATTTAGATATGAAAGAATATTAAACCACTTGTTTTCAGTTGAATATGTGTGATTGTCGAGTACACGTGAAAGTAAGGGAAACTGACAATTTCTCTGTTGCTGTTCTATAAGACTGTACTCTTAATTCGTTGTGAAATACGGTTTATCAGACGTGATGAATGGAAAACTCAGATTGCCCCGCCCCAAACCGGCCAGCGGACCAATCAGATGCTGGTATGAAAAAAAACCCATAGTGTCTCGAGATCCCGGCGCTTTTAAACACCCAACGCCGCTATAAATGCGGCCATTTCGACCGGCTTGTCGTAGAGCTCCCGGCAGAGTTGCAGTTCTTCCTTTTGTGACAGTTCCACCTTAGCGGCACAGCAGAATGTCTGACGCTGCGATCTCTTTCCTCAAGGACTTTCTGGCTGGCGGTATCGCTGCTGCCATTTCCAAGACAGCAGTCGCACCCATTGAGAGAGTCAAACTCCTTCTGCAGGTATGCAGGTTGTCGGATTAAATCGGATTTGCCGGTTTATGCACTCTGGTGCTCTCTGACATCCTTAACTGGAGCTAGGCTGTTGCTTTTGCATACTAATGTAATAAGTTTCTAAATGGCGAAAGCTAGTAAGTGTCTAAATGGCTTATTTGGCATGGCAGCCGGTGTTATGTCGATATATGCTGCCTTGTCAAAAAATTCTACGATAGTGCTAATCGGTAGCCCTAACCCTAACTCTTACCCTAACCTTAAACCTAATCCCAAAACGGTAGAACTGCACATGCGCAGAAAGGCTCGATAGAATGTCTCGATAGGTAGCACTTTATGACAGAACACCGGTCACAGGGGTATCACTGCAGTATCCATGACTCTGGTCTTTGCCGGTTGTTGAATGAATGTCGATAACATGTCCATTGTTCTTCTATTCCTCCTCAACTCTTACGTTAATGACTTTTAAATGTCTCGATTCAGCCTGAGATGCCAGGGTCGCAGGGAGCGGAGGTCTTGTCTTGTGCCGGCTTGCGTGCGGGAGCTGGGTGTGATGCCGGTTTATCAACAGGAATTAATTAATCTGAATATTTTACACCATGTCGTTTTCCCTTGCGATGCTGAATGACGTCTGTTATGTATATTTTAAGCTGTCAGACAGCAGTGACCCCCTCTCTTCATGCTAGTTAGTGTACTGTGAGTCTTCTGTGGTCTGCATATAACGTTTGACATTCTGTGTTAGTCCTTATAAGACTGTTTTGGCATGGCTTTTCCAAACAGACTTCCTTGCTGTGCATTACGAGTAATGTTTGCTGTTGCCGTATTTTTGAATTTGTCCTTTTTTGTCTACAGGTCCAGCATGCAAGCAAACAAATCACTGTTGACAAACAGTACAAGGGTATCATTGACTGTGTGGTGCGTATACCCAAGGAACAGGGCTTCCTGTCTTTCTGGAGAGGAAACCTGGCCAATGTCATCAGGTACTTCCCAACCCAGGCCCTCAACTTTGCCTTCAAGGACAAGTACAAGAAGGTGTTCCTGGATGGGGTGGACAAGCGCACCCAGTTCTGGAGATATTTCGCTGGGAACCTGGCTTCCGGTGGGGCGGCTGGTGCCACATCCCTATGTTTCGTCTACCCGCTTGACTTTGCCAGAACCCGCCTGGCTGCTGATGTAGGCAAAGCCGGATCAGAGCGGGAGTTCACTGGTCTGGGCAACTGCATAGTCAAAATCTTCAGATCTGATGGCCTTAAGGGTCTGTACCAGGGCTTCAATGTGTCAGTGCAGGGCATCATCATCTACCGAGCTGCTTACTTTGGCGTCTATGATACCGCGAAAGGTGAGTATTCCATAGGGTGTTGACTGTAGTGCAGATTGGGCCACAACCTTAATTAGACCAGCTAATAATAGGGAAAGTGCGTAGACTATTAACGGGAAACTCTTTTGACACTTTAAAGAGGTTCAAAGTGAAGATCCGGGTGACATCTTGCACAACTAAAGTTGTCTACCTCCGTAAAACAAGAGTCCGAGCCGCTCGTTTCCAGACCTTGCCGTACGCTTGCATGTTTAAATGACAGTATTGGCTTTGTTCGGTAGGTATGTTGCCAGATCCCAAGAACACCCACATTATAATCAGCTGGATGATTGCGCAGACTGTAACTGCTGTGGCTGGCTTGGTGTCCTACCCCTTTGACACTGTCCGTCGTCGCATGATGATGCAGTCTGGACGTAAAGGAGGTGAGTTCAGCAGCAGTCATATTTAATTTAAATGCTGCAGGATTTGGTGTTCCCTGACCTAGAAAATTCATTAAAATCCCATGTATGTTGCAACTTTGTGTCAGTTTGGTATATTAGATTTTCTTTGATAATGGACGGTTTTAACGCACTGGTAATTCGTGATTCTGAAATTGTGTGCGTTGTATCTACAGCTGACATCATGTACACTGGTACAATTGACTGCTGGAGGAAGATCTCCCGAGATGAGGGTGCCAAAGCCTTTTTCAAGGGTGCCTGGTCGAACGTTCTCAGGGGTATGGGAGGAGCCTTTGTGCTGGTGCTTTACGATGAGCTGAAGAAAGTTATCTAAATGTGTTGTATGCAGCCAAGAGTGCTGAAATGGTAAATGTAACATATCTTGTACATTTGGAAGAACCGTCATTCTGCCTTGTTTATAGGGACCAACTAGTATTTGACTACTAGTTGAAATGGGGGTATAAATTATGTGGTTTCTGTTCCCACCTCGCCCTTCTAACCAATGTCATTCCCGCCAAGAAACCTGACTGGACAGAGCTCTACCCATCATCTAGCCGGTGTTTTTAACCATTGCTTTAATAAATACAACCTGAAATACACAAACTGTCAGTTGCTTTAATCATTTTCAACTAAGTTGCCTTGCAATTTTACCGAGAACCTGGATTATGGCAAATTTAATGGCAACGGTTTTTCTGAATGAAGCTCGATCAGTGTGGCGGAAGTCTCTGGCTTCTGACCTGCTGACTCGTACTATAGTTGTAAAGCGTTTTCACGTGTTCATGCCCTTGCTGTTACACTTGCCAAAATAAGCTTCAAGAATTTTGACCCTAGTGGTGATGGCTGCTATTTAAGACTGTCCAAAATATCATGTAGGCAACCTTGGCACTGGCTTGCATTGAAGTCATATGTGTAGTTGACCTTAGCTGTCGAGTTCATCACGCTACATATTTTCCTTCCTGTTCAGTTGTATTGCATGAGATTCTTGAGAATAACTGTTCTGAGTTGTTAGTATTAAGCATGTTGCATTGGTTCACACGGACATCACAATGTCATAGTTTTTGTGTGTACAGTGAAAGCTGATGTGTCCACACTGCTACTTTTTGACCTTGAGGACAAACCTTTGAGCTTTGGGGTGTAATTTTCTTGTGCAGACAAAGATTGTTTTTCCAAATTTCCATCTACTTCATGTACATCTACAAGAATTTCCATCTACAGCAATTTTTACCCAAATATCTGAACTGTTTATGATTTATTTATTTTTTGCCCCCAAGTATAATGGTACCAGATTTGCATTTAATTGTTTATTTAAATTGTGTCTGCGTGTGTACATACACATCTGTATTAATCACCTGTTCGTGATGAGTGGAGCGGAGTGGTGAGATTGGGTGGTGATATGGGTTTGATACCGACCCGGGTTCTATGAGCATAGAGTTTGCATGTCCTTCCTTTATCCATGTTGGCTTCCACCCATGACCCAAAATGCACATGAATGGGTGTCTGGTTGGTCGACGTGATATTTCCTGGAATGAAGTCTAAGATGTTCTCTGTTCTGCTGACTCTGGTAGGTTTCACCCTGAGTTACCCAGCACTGGACAGCACTTGGATTGGTCTCTTGCACTAAGCCATAAAATGTCAGTTGAAGTGAGGTTAAAATGTTTGCTGGGGAGCTTTCGGGAAAACAGCAGGGTATAAGTGTTTTGTCTTTGAGAGGAACCCAAGCACTAAAATATGATTAGTCTAGGTTTTATTTATCCTGAGGTTTATTTTCACTATGCAACCATGGTATTAAGAAACTATCCTGGTTTGTATTGTCTTTATATAGATGGTGAGAGAGATGCGCTCCAGGGTCACATGCTTCTCCACAAATAAATGTTTAAACATAGGACAAGGCTGTTTTTTAAAGCAGATACTATTCTTTGTCTTCAAAGACTAAAAATCATTGTAGATTATCTGATTGATTCATAAGTAAACTTGATGTTAAGGTACCCTTAAAGATTATTGATGGTTAATGAGTAGAATTTTGATGAATGGGTTTATATTGAAACTAAAATCTAACTTAAGTCTTTCAAAGGTTGGACCGATTAATCACCACCTGGGAGAAACCCTGTAGCTGGAAGGCCTGCTGTGAATTTCGTACAAGTGCCAGTGGATGACGTAGGAATGCATTAATGTGGGATCACCGCCGATCTGTAGGGGCCGCCCTGAGCCAGTTCATCCCAGACTGGAAATTCTCTTCATGTGATGTGGATTTGAGCCTCCGGTGTAATCCTGAAATAATATGCCTGAGTGTTGACCATGCTGGTCAAACCGGTTCATCTCAGGTGTGTCCAGAAACCAATATCGCACTGGGTCAGAATTGTATTGAAAAGGTAATAAATGGTGTTCTTATGGTAAGGTTAAGTCTACTATACTGGAAAAATATCCATGTGAATAAAAAGGTCATTTTAAAAATGGTCTAATTGTACGGAAAATGTATATGTTTTAGATGTATCATGAGAACAAGTTCTAAATCAAGATACTTGGTATTCACACATAAGCAACAAAATTCAATTTAAGTAGCTGAGTTTAATGACATAATTACGTGGTACTTGGATGTCAAGCTCCCGGCCGGTTGGTGCAGTCAAACCCCAACAATTGTGTGAGAGGTAGCAGTCAGGGAGCCAAGTTACCCTGATTCAAATAGCTTAGACTGTTATGAAAGGCAATCTGTCCTTCATAAAGAAGCAGTATACAGTGCCCCCTGGTGGCGAAAAAACAAGGTAAAGGAACAATACAGATACGGATCGGAGAGTAATATTCGCAAGAACATTAAAACGCCAATATACTGTTTAGATTTGATTTAAAATAAAATTTGTTTAAGGGGAAGCCCACTTGTGCTCTGTATGTGTAGATGTTCTCCAGATACCCCGTGGGTTTCCTTGGCCCAAAGACTTGCATCTCCACATTCCCAACATTGTGTGATTTCGTGTCTATGACCTGTGATGTACATAACTGAAATGTATCTATTGCATGTTGCTGTGGATGGACACTTCAACAATAACTATGACTATGCCAAACTGATCTATTTGACTATTGGACAGATTAATAGACAAAAAATATTCTGATTTAAAATCTGTTTAGCCAAAGCATACCCCATATAAGGTTAAAATCATCATCATCAGAATGTAATGAGAGAGGAGAAAGTTTGGCATGCTTTTCCAGTCAGGTTTGCCGAGCAACTAATAAAAATAACAAATCGGTGTGTAATGGGATTATGAGATGTGTGATCAGGTTTGCGGGTTTTTAGTAGTTTTTCCTGACATATTGGTCTTCAACACAGAGACCAGTCAGACTGAACCTGCAGCGTTGATCAATACTGCCACCTGCTGGCATTCAAAAATCTTCAAACAATCTCTTATGCAACGCTGATTAACTGGCCAATAGGGAATGACGTTAAAACAAATCTGAAACATGAAATCTAGCTGTTTTATATGTAATTATGAATAAATCAATGATAAATGTAATATAGGTTGTACTTTTGGGGTAATCGTACATATGCATATATTTATATAGCTTAAAATTGTGTGTGTGTGTGTGTGTGTGTGTGCATGTGTGTATATATATATAATTTTTAAGAAAAAGAAGTTCCATTGCATGTATGCATGTATGACTGGTGCCTCGTTTCCAGTGAGGGTTGGACTCCGCCAGGGCTGCCCTTTGTCTCCGATTCTGTTCATAGTTTTTATGGACATAATTTCTAGGTGCAGCCAAGGGCGTTGAGGGTGTCTGGTTTGTTGACCTCAGGATCAGGTCTCTGCTTTTTGCAGATGATGTGGTTCTGTTGGCCTCATCGGACCGTGACCTTCGGCTCTCACTGGGACAGTTCGCAGTTGAGTGTGAAGCGGCTGGGATGAGAATCAGCACCTACACATCCGAGACCATGGTCCTCAGCCGGAAAAGGGTGGAATGCTCTCTCCAGGCCGGGGAGGGGGTCCTCCCCCAAGTGGAGGAGCATAAGTTACTCGGGGTCTTATTCATGAGTGAGGGGACGAGGGAGCGGGAGATCGGCAGGCGGATCGGTGCGGCGTCAGCAGTGGTGAGGAGCTCGGTCATTCGGGAGGGACTCAGAGTAGAGCCGCTGCTCCTCCGCATTGAGAGGAGCCACATGAGGTGGTTCGGGCATCTGATTAGGATGCCTCCTGGACGCCTCCCTGGTGAGGTGTTCCGGGCATGTCCCACTGGAAAGAGGCCCCAAGGAAGACCCAGGACACGCTGGAGGGACTATGTCTCCCGGCTGGCCTGGGAACGCCTCGGGATTCCCCCAGAGGAGCTGGGCGAAGTGGCCGGGGAGAGGGAAGTCTGGGTTAGCCTGCTGAGACTGCTGCCCCCGCGACCCGACCTTGGATTAAGTGGGAGATGATGGATGGATGGATGGATGGATGGATGGATGGAAGTGAGGGCCTCCATCAAGCTGAAACTGTTCAATATGTTTTCCTTGTATGTGTGTGTATGTGTGTGTGTGTGTGTAATTATGTAAGTCGCTCTGGTTAAGAGCGTCTGCCAAATGCTATAAATGTAAATAAATAAATGTAAATGTGTGTGTGTGTGTGTGTGTGAGGGAGAGAGAGAGAGAGAGAGTGGGGGGGAGGGGGAGTCCAAACACATGGGCAGGTGAATTGGAGCAGACAAAATTGCCTGTAGGTGTGAGGGTGTGTCAATGTGCCCTACATTGGGCTGGCGCTAGACTTGGGCGGTAAAGAGGAGTGTCTGTATTTTTCTGTTATTAAAGATAACACTTTTGGGATGTCTAAATACCGGGGTATCCCTTAACACCGTAGCAATTGGCGCTGCCTCCTGGGTGATTCCCAACCGTGCAACCATAGCTTCCGGGGATAGGGAACTCTGCATAGGACAAGAGGGTATCAAAAATGAATGAATAGATGGTTTACCTTGTATTATTGTATTTGCTAATTAACCTTTTGACTTTCATTTAAAAAGTTGCAAGTAAATTCAGTAAATAAAGTGAACGTCAATGGAAATGTCAATATTGAAAGAAGGCAAAACATAACCCTACTAGTTTAGTGTGGGTAAGAAATCTAAATAAACCAAATGAAAATAAAATAAACCAATAACAATTAATAAATTAAACGCATTCCAGAATTGTAGCTGAAAGTGTAAATCTTCCCACGTTTGATAATTAGTACTTTGCGGGAGTACATACTATAAGTACTATTACAATATGTAGAGCGCCAGTCTGTGAACTGGAACGCAGCCCGTGTCTCGGGCAAGGGCTCTTATCTCCTAGCAACCAACTTATCTCCTAGCAATGGCCAATGAAAAATGAGGTCTTCTCATATTGCAAACGGCAATGCGCTGAATTTAGTCGGGAAAGCTCTTCTGAAACTAGGACTATTTTGACTTATTAAAAGCGTGCAAAGTCTAAACAGATGTCTAATATGTGAGTTCTGAGGTTATACAGCAAGGGAAACAAGGGAATTGTTTTAGTCCCAAAGAACAATAGTCGCCCCCTCCTCATTCCCTTCAGATACATTCGGAAGAAAACATAGTAAAAAGCCCTTCAAAAATACCACAATGAAAAAAACGAATAAAGCAAATGGCATAGAACGTAACTGCATAATATATAGATTTCAGAACGATTCCATTAATACCTGAAAATACATTACTTTGCCTTGCATTTACAATTTTAAAAAGACTTGTAGTGGCTTTGTAGCCGAAATGTTTTACAGATCATGAGCCCAGTCTCCGCGATCTCTTTGACTCTTCTGAGACCTCTTCTCTGACGTGCTCTAGCCTCAGGAAATGTTAGCACGCTACCGTGCACGTACAAATGGAAGTCTGTGTAGACTGCCTTCTGTTATTGCTGGATTGTGCACAAGTTATCTACATTTTGAACACATCAACACACACACTAGCAAACCACTAAAGAAATATTTTCCACAGATAAACAGAAGGTGACTTTTTATGTATTATTAAAATTACTAAAATTCACAATTAAGTTATGTTATGTTATTAGTATTGCTAAAGTTTTTCAGTTTTGCTTCATCTACACTCCTTTGGGTCTGTATGATTGGATTGACACAGACTGCACCTTTAAACCCCCAACAATGTTAAATTAATGACCGTTTATTTTCCCCCGTATATGCTGTAAAACAAGTCAAACAGCTATGCAGTTACCTAGCAACCAATGCAAATGAGACGAGTGATGATTAGAGTTTAATACTAACAGCAAAACTTCCGGATTTATAGATATTAAGGGTTACTGGATAGATGAATAGATGAATTTCATAATTCTGCCTCATTTGTTAAATTAATAAAATCTAAGTTATTAAAAATCATTTTCACGACAGTAATATAATTAATATAACTTTAGTAATTGGGGTTACATTGCAAATTAATGTTCGATATGTGAAATAATTCATGGTATGACCCATTACGGGAGTTAATCATGCTTTGTTCAGATAACAAGTGAATAAAAGCCTCCTGCAGAGGGGGCAGCCTAATCCATCACAGGTAAAAGCTTGTTCTAGTGCTTATCTAGAATATGGGTGGAGTTTGGGGGGGGGGGGGGTGCCTAGTCGCCTGGATTGAAATTAATTAGCAAGACTAGCATTGCACCTGTTCTGTGCACCTCTGCATAATAAGTGGCTTGTTGGTACCCTATATGTTGACAAAATAACATGTAACGTGTGCATCAGATGTGTGCGTTACCATATAAGATACGCAGGGTGTTTGGCTCCACAATAGCAAACATCAGGCTCCTCTCGTGCACTAATCTCACCCTTTCTGGGGTTTTAGGGTCACCTTGTAGCCCCTGCTGTGCGTGTGGGGGCTTTTTTGTCTCCCTCAAATGAGCTTTTCCTCTGGGTAATTCAAGTAGTTAGTTGATACAATGACAATGAGTGTTGGTAACTGAAGTAGCTAAGTGAACTGGCACCTCTAAGGGCTGTACTGGCCATCTGTCATGCCGAGCCAATTGGCATGTGGGCCGGCAAACCTTCATGGGGACCCTCAAAGTCCAGTCCAACTCTAGCACTGCCAAATTAACCTAAAAGTATGTGTGTTCTGAGATGGACTGGTCTCCCGTCCAGGGTGTCCCCTGCCTCGTGCCCTGTGATGGACTGGCCTCCCGTCCAGGGTGTCCCCCTGCCTCGTGCCCTGTGA
>JABFEB020000038.1:6127367-6147861 GCA_019775895.2 Stomatorhinus ivindoensis | reverse complement strand
CTGGATTATCCTCAATCTGTGAGTCACCCGCCCCCCCGACGGGGCCTACCTGCGTCTGTCTCTCCGAGTTTAGCAGCGCCACGCCAGTTCAGTCGTGGCCGGATCGGCCCGGGAGTGACACGGGTGTCGCCGGCTTCCTTCTGCTGTTCGCCGTGCGGCTGCACCGGCACGTTTACGTGGATCGGACAGGGGTGTGCTGTGCTGCCCTGTCAGCTGCTGCCCGGCCTCTGCGCCCTTTCCTGCTGAAGCTCCTTAGAGAATGCAGTATACCTGCTACAGTGTGTTACCATGGAAACCTTTGCAAATCTGTCATTATTATTATGTCAGTTTGAAAATACTGTTGTGAATGATATAGATGCAATATGTATTTGTAAACCACACTTCCCTAAATGAAACATTGGTCTCAGTAAAGTGTGGGATATTCAGAATTTTGAGGAGTTTATGGAAAAGATGACTATTAAAGTTCCTTATTGAATTGTAGTTGCTGTTGGTTAGTTGCTATAAGGCAGGGGTCTCCAACTCCGGTCCTTAGAACTACTATCCAAAAAGTTCCCTTTTGCCTGTGTTAGGTATCTTATTTAAGTTATAGTAGGCCAATGATCTAGACTACTGGCTTTTTGCAACACCAAGGAAAAATGGCATTGTAAGTATTAAAGAGGAAGAGTATAAATGTCGTGTCACATCTAGCTACCTTTTCTACTGTCATGTTGTTGAAAGACTGTCAAGAAGTGGTGATGCTGAGATGCAGGAAGTTTAAAAGGCATATTAAGTCTTCTTTAATTACACTTCCAATGCAAATGGAAAATTGAACTGTTTTTCCCCTGAAAACCAAGGGACCATTATTTAAGCCAAATTCTATGCATGAATTATACTGAATAAAATGAGCGTAATGTAATATTGGCCCTTTAAAATATTTACAGTGAAACAGCAGACAAGAATAATAATCCAGTGTAAAAAATGTTTGCATTGTGTACATTGGTTTAAACTTGAACATGTCAACTTCCTCTCATTTTCCTTTGGCCGTGTTACCTGTTCTGAGTCAGACTGATTTCTTTTCCCCTTTTTCTGTAATTTTGCAAACATACAAGAGAACATGGGTGTAGTAGAAATACACAATTTTATGAAAAAGAAATAAGGCCAACATTCTTATGGTTTTTGTAAATGTACATTAAAATGTCTAACATCAGTTTCCTTTCATAATCATGTTGTAATCCTGAGTTAGGGAAATGTATTTTTGTCTGTATAAATAAAAAGAACCAAGTCTTAATCACTGCGGTTTTGTCGATTGGCATTTTATCACTCTGTTTTTACATAACTTTTCTCTTGTGTAAGATAAGTCTTACAAATGGAAATTTCTGATATTTTGTAGGAACTTTCAAGCTCACGATAGAATTCACAGAAGAGTACCCGAATAAGCCACCTACTGTTCGCTTTGTTTCCAAAATGTTTCATCCAAATGGTGAGTTTTGCATCATTTCCTTCTTCCGGCACCGGAGTTGGTTGTATTATTCATGCATTTGCTTATTGTTAGCTTAGTATAAAACTTCTTGATTCATTAGCGTAGTTTTAGGTCTGCAGTACAGGGAAGATGCCAGAGGGGATGCACTGTTTGTTGGGGGGGAACCCAGCTGCTGTTGTTTTATCTTCCAGTCTATGCCGATGGTAGTATATGTCTGGACATTCTTCAGAACCGCTGGAGTCCCACCTACGATGTGTCTTCAATCTTAACCTCTATACAGGTACAGCCATATATCCGAATACTGTCTGAAATGACTTGTTGGCTGGTCCAGCTACTAAGTTTTACTGTTCAAAAAATAACCAGAATCCGAATGCTTTTATACATCTGAATTCCTGTCAGGACAGTGCAGGCTTCCTAGGAACGATCCTTGTGCTTATTCTAACAAGCCTCTTCAGAGTATGCGGGAGTTCTCATGCACGAGTTCTTTAAGTTACAAGAACAGAAAGCAAACGTTACATCGTAGTGGCCAGTCACTGGAGACGATTCACACGAGTAATCTGCTCCTTGCCTTGCTGTCTCAGTCTCTGCTGGACGAACCAAACCCGAACAGCCCCGCAAACAGCCAGGCCGCGCAGCTCTACCAGGAGAACAAGCGCGAATATGAGAAGCGGGTGTCCGCTATCGTGGAACAGAGCTGGCGTGACTGTTGACCTGAAGCCGTCCCCCACCCCCCCCCCCCCCACAGTATGGACACTACCCAGCTGCAAGTCAAGAGAGCAGTGAGAAGGAAAGCAATTAATCTTTTACAAAACGTACCAGAATATAAACACACATCATGCCCCCACATCTTTGAGTCCTCATCAGTTTCCTTCATATATCCATCTGTTCTGTATGGTAGAGTGCTGTTGTACTGTTAACTTTCCCCCTGTCACACAAAACCACCTTCCTGAACAAATGGCACCTTCATTGAAGTAAATGTACCTTGTTGTACTTGGGTTACTGACATTGTCTTTCTGTTACTGCTCTGGAATGGAGATGGTCTTTTACCTGCTTAATTTAAATGTAATTTTTCACTGTGTAAACACCACCTACGTTGGATGTGTGTCCATCTGTTTGAATCAGTCACACGACCGATTTTCATCGGCTGAGCTGTTTGTGTGGGGATATTTCTCGTTATGTGTCTGGAGTTTGTGTGCGCACCTGAACACCTTTAGATTGTTCTGATGTTTTACCCCACTATATGTGATTTTTTAATTATTTTTTTTAACGTGGGGATTGCAGCATTTTTGAGATGTCTAAGATGAGCTGTAATTCATGGCAGTACCCGCATATGTCGAAAGTGTGTTTGTTGTCTTTTTTCAGCACCGTTTAAACTTGACTTTTTCACTCACTGCTAATATCTCAAAACTATTTCATGTTCCATGAGAACTTTACCATTAGCCATGTGAGTGAGTGGTTTCAGGTTTCAGTCCATACAGTTGTGTCTAACTGTGCTCTTCAGGAGATTTGGAGTTGAGGTGTGAATAACAGTCTTATGGCTGCTGTAGGTCAGCGTTTCTCACCCTGGTCCTCGGGGACCTCTGGACGGTCCACTTTTTTGCTCCTCCTCAGCGCCCTGCCCGTAAGTCCTCCCAGCTCCCGGTGGGAGCAAAGACACGGACTGTCTGGTGGTCCCGAAGACTGGATTTGGAAACATAGCTGTAGGTGACGTACCTCAGCTCTTAGAATGAGACCTTCCCATGTGTCCTCCTCCTTTCTGTTGTCTGAGAATTAACGTGAATATATCAGCACAGAGATCGGCCATGCAAAGCATTCAGTGTGTGCTTCAGCAGAGCCGAGGGATGAGATGTGGTCATGGGGGTTTATATGTTATTTCTGTTCTGCCTGGCTGATTTCACACTTTTTCAGTTACTAAAGTGCCAGTTACACATATATTTGAAGGGATTAAGAGAAGAAAACAATCCCTGTGTGAGACGTTCATATGGCAGGCCAAAACAGTTCATTTGATTTAATGCAGACTGATGATGGCCTGTTGTCATTTTGAGGTAATCTTTATTTCATCTGAAACTTCTCAGTGATAGTAAGACTTTGCATTGGTAACCCATGTAAAAACTGTACATTTTATCAGTTCTTGTAAATAAAATGTTTAAAAAACACTTGGTTGTGTATAATGTGTTTTGGCGCGTTGGGAAAAACTTGAAATTATCTTCTGTTGTAGCATTAAGCTTCTGTGCTAATTATACATCTGAATAACTTCAAAATTAAAATATCAAAGGATTACCATAAGGAGCTATTGCAGTGTATGGTACCACCAGGACAAGCTCAGACCAGCTTCATGGGACCCTCACATGGAAATTTGTTGATGCTTATAAGCGTGGGAAGGGATTTAAAACCATTCCTAAGCGTTTTGATCTGGCCCTTTGCAGATAATATTGCCCACCCATGCTGTACAGGGTCACTGGAACCTATTCCAGAGATGGGGGGGGGGGGGGAAGGGATGTCCTTTGCAAACTCCACTCACTTGGAGCCATGGTGGAGACTCGAACCCAGGTCCCAGAGGTGTGAGGCAACAGTGCTAACAACTTATCCATCAAAAACCTGAATCTGATCCATAAATGGGCCTTTAAAATGATAATGATTGAAACATGAAAGCGAGTCTACAAAGGAGTGGCTGGAAACAGGGTGACGGGACGGCAAAGCCAAATTCTGTGGGGGACCTCACATGCAAGACACCCCCACCATGACACAGTTAACAGACTCCTGCATGGAGGAATCAGCAAAAATGACTCCAGGTTAGCCTACGCATGAAGTATGTCGGCTAAGAATTTTCTAGGGGTGTACTTACTTTTTCCAAATGATTGTATGTGCAAATAAAATCTACCAAGACCACACATATTACACAGCGGTGTATAGAACATGAAAATATTTATTCACAGTTAGAACATATTAACAAAAACTGCTTATGAGGCTCCTTAGAATTTTATTATGCCTAAAACTGACTGACCAGTAGCTTGTTTTCATACTGGTAATAATCTGCTCACAACAGTAATCCCAGTGTGCCGTTTTAGAAGTAGATTTGCCTGCATTTTAGAAAGGATGCCACTAATGTGATAGGTGAGTGTAAATGTGGTGACAATGACAGAAAAAAGCAGCTGCTGGTGTGTTTTAATGAGCTCCTTCATTTCTACACTAATACACCTTCTCCTGTTATGTGGAACACGGCACAAGCGGCGATTTCAGCTCAATATCTGTCCAAGTATCAAACTGATGCAAGAGTACAATGGGAATCTTCTGAAATCTAAATAAAACAAAGGAATGAGGACAGTGGGACAGAGAAACCCACAGAATGTAGTTTGTACAAGACGTGGTTGGATGCATCCAATGCTATTCTCTAATTCTGACTTTTCGGTATAGTTCACTAAAAGAACTACTAAGATTATTAAACTAGTGTTGGCCATGTATTATAAGAATTACACATTTCAGAAGCTGCTCAGTTTTGTCTTAAGTTTTTGTAATCACTGAGGGTTTGTAGGACAAGACATAACAGTGGTGAAAAGGTCAATGACCCCGTTATAAAATTGGTAACAAGACAAGTTAATGAATTTCCAGACTTCCTCTGGCTTATGGGTTTAAAAGCGGCTCTTTTGGATTTCAACATAAAATGATAAATCGGCAAATTGCTTTTCAGATTCAAACGCACAACCAAACAGGCAAATAAGAACAGCTGCATTTTAGAAAGTACATACAAAGACACACAAAGAAACCGCGTCTGCAAGGTCTCCTGATCATCAGGGCAAAGTTACCAAAGTGTCCCCTTGGATTGGCCAGGTTCAGGTATTGCCTGTGTACGATAAAGTGCAACCTTCCATTTCACCAACAGAAAAACACAAGAAAACTCGCTGTAACAGGTTTCTGAATGTCAGTCCGTCACAGCAGCTTCCTTCTCGTCTCAGTTTAGCTTTGGCATCATGCCTGCGGATTCACCAGCTCATACTGGCCAGCCTGGCCTTCCTTAAGAAGCTGCCCAATGAGCTGTTCAGTCTGTACCTTGCGGCTAACAATGAGGAAGCGCTTGGCGCCTCGGCCATACGATTTGCTTCGCAGGCCGTACTTGTGACACAGCTGATGGACCTTCTTGCGCTCTGCATTGTCGAGCTCGGCAGAGAAGCGCAGGTCATCACTCCGTTCCGAGGTGGAGTATCTCTGGATGACGGCCTCCAGGTCCCTCTGGTTGAGCTCATGAGCGGGCTTCTGCGACTCCAGCCCCAGCCCTTCCCTCTTGGTCTGCTCCTTGACATTGATCGGCTCAGCGATTCCCTCGCCCTCACGGCCCAGTCCGCCACCGGTCCAGCCCATTTTGCGCAGGAGCCGGTTCCCAACGTTGTCGTCTTTGATGGCCGGCAGCGCTGTAGCAGGGTCCGAGCGGCCAGCTATCTGCTCACGTGAGATTGTGTTCTCATTGCCCTTTTGTAGCGCCCTCTTCTTGACCACGACGTGCGTCTGCCTCAGAGAGCCAAGGGCCACCTCCGCTGCCATCTGCTTCACACTCTTCCTGGGACCCACGGCTTCAGCCACAAACTGGCCACCCAGAAACACTTCACACTTCCACTGCTGATCAGGCAGGTGCGTCAACTCATAGTCGACGGGCACCTTGTTGAATTGAGCCGTGTTGTTGATGACACCTACAGCGTTGGAAGCATTCTCCAGTATAACCAGCTCCTTCAGGTGTGGGTTGATGCTTCCGTACTGCTTCTGTTGCTGCTCCCGTTTCCACTGCTCCTCTCTGGTTGCCTTGTTCTGCCGCAGCTTCCCCAAGGCCTCCTCAGCCGCCGCGTGCTTGGCAGTCTTTTTGCTCCGCCCGTTTGCCTGTGCGACTGGCTCCCCATCCAAATAGACACAGCACCGCCAGAGGCCGTCCACAGGAAGCTTGTCAAACCTGTAGTCCACTGTCATGCCGTTGAGATCCGCGGAGTTACCGAGGATACTAATGGCCTCCTGGGCTTTCTCGACAACCACAAAATTAGACCAGTGCCCCCCCTCCTCCTCGTCTCCGCCACTGGGTGCTGACTTATGATCAGGGTCTCTCAGAGGTGTCACCAGTTGTCGGGCGGAGTCGTCCCTGGAACAGGCCACCATTTCATACCTGTGTCGGCGTCGCATGACCCGCACTTCCACCGGCATCTGAAGAAGTTTGACGGCCATCTCTGAGGCTCGCTTCCTAGCCGCCTTCTTTGTCCCCGCGTAGGCAGTGGCGATACAAACACTCTGGCACTGCAGCTCACAGGCATATCCATCACTGGGGATCTTAAGGCCCTCGGGCAGCTCTCCAAGTGACAGATCCCGCAAACTGACGTAACTGTACTGCAGGTTGCTGTTAATAGCCGCGAGGCTGCGATTCAGCACCGAGTTGTAATATGACGTGGACCTGGGTCCTGGGTTCCCCAAAGTGACAGCTATGGCAGAAGATAACCTGCTGATGAATTGCTGGCCTTTATTCAAGGTATCTGGGGAGATGGACTTGGGTCCACTGGAACTTGGGGGTAGAGAGAGGACACTGTGAACTGTGTGTGCTGCTTCTTGGTCTGTAAAGCCCAATCCCCTACGCTGGGACTTTCTCTGGCCTTTATTGACACTAGCTGGCTTAGACTGCTTCATGGCAGGTGCCTCAGTCCCAACTGAACAGTGTTGCTGAACGTCAGGCTGCTGCTCCCCAGCGCTGTGGATCCTTATGTCGCCCTCAGTACTGCTGGCCCAGGGGTCAAACACAAACGCTGCAGTGCTCTGCGGAGAAGAAGAGGCTGAGGCAGCAGAGTCTGCAGGTGCGACGACGCTCGTCCCTGCTGTGGGTTTGTTTTCATTTTCCTTCTCATCCACGCCACTACTGGCAACAAAATGCACAGGTTCGAAGCGGGGGCGGAGGACGTGCCGTGGGATCTTCTTAGAAATCCCCTCTCCTATTGCGATCAAAGAACACAGTCTGAATATTGACATGATAAATCATCATCAAATCGTTTCTACCATCCTACACTTCCAATGGTCTTCTTTTAATAGAACAATGTGAATTTAACCTGATTAATAAGAACAAGAGACCTGCTAAGAATGTATAGTACTGTGCTAAAAGTCATAGGCAGTCAAATAAATGGTTTAAAGAGCTTTTCCTGGGTAGTAAGTATATATTTGCTGGGGAAAAAAACAATTCGTCATCAGAATATATGAAAATTAGAAGTAACAAGAAAAAAATACTACAATCTTACAGATATGTTGAAGAACCATGCTTAATTAAGTTAAGTTAAATAATTTCAGGAGGTAGTGGATAAGTCAACAAATACAGAGGTATATGTGAGGTTAACAACAAATCCTGGGGTGACTTTTGGAAGGGGTTTGCACAGTATTGCAAAAGTTCATCTGTTAGTCTTGAATACAATCCTTAGGACAAACACATTTATTTGGATGTGTAACCTAGATACATTATAAACTGCTTTTAAGTGACAAAAAAGACCCACAGTACAGCCAAACTGCAGCCAAACTTACCGTCATGACAGGAGCCTGATCTCTTTTTCGATTCATCTGCAACCAGCTGGAAGTTGGGTCTCTCACCAACATTCACACTTTCAGCCATTTCCAGCACCTTCTGCATCAGCTCTGAGCCATACCTGCAGAGACAGAGAGGACGTCCTATTCAGCAAGTTGCACGGACGGTTCATGCTGCATTTTTCATGCTGCGATTCCTGGGTTGGGGGGAGGGGACTTTTTGTCATATTTTTCCCAAGCTGCATGAGGTGCATACTGGGGCGATGAGCCTGCAAAAGGAACTCATATGACATGAGAATAACCAGTAAAGTGCAAACGCGCTAGGCAGTGCTACCATGCATAGGGCTAGGCGTTGGGACCAGAATGACAGCAGAATGATGCTCTATCTATTTTTCTGCTCTCAACACGTAATTACTGTAAGCGCCTCCTAGGGGTGTAACAAAACATCGATCTGTATCGATATATCGAATCAACGGCAAACGATCCGATGCATCGATGTGACCGCATAAATATTGACACGTGCGTTTTTATTTTCTCGCCTGTTCCAGTATTGTTTTCATGATCCACTCCGACGTATACAGGGTCTACACCAGGGGTGCGCAATACGTCGATCGCGATCTACTGGTCGATTGCAAAGGTAGTGCGGGTAGAACGTATGCCATAAAAAAACAGGATGGATGATGCATCCAACCGCGTCGGCTGCTGCAAGCGACCAAGGACGTTACCTTAGCCAATCACCAGCGACTTTACATAAGATGCTGCATGCTTCTTAACTCAGGCGCTGAGATTTTCTCTTCAGATATTGGAGCATGGCACTGAAAGATAGTAAATTTTTTGATACTCGATAGGATTGGAGTATTTCTGTCGACGCCCATTTCTAATCATGCACCCCTACTTTTGATACTATTACTATCAATATACTCCCCTTTGGGTCTGGTTAGGGATAGGGCTTCCTCTGCTGCCCCCTGTAGGATGGGCTCCCCCTGCGAGTCTGGTTCTTCCCAATGTTTCTTCCTACTAGCTTCTCCTTGCCACTGTCAACTCTGGCATGCTCACTGTGGGCTTTGGGCAGGGAGAATATAAAGCGCTTTGAGACAATGCAATGTTGTGAAAATGTGCTATATAAATAAGATTGAATAAGTCATGCCTTCCTACCATCTAATCAACCCAAAGGTTTGCTACAGGCCCATCAGGTCAGAGGACACGCTAACATGGGTCTTCACCACACCCTGCAACACTGGATTGTCCATAAACATGTGCTGAGATTCCTGTCTGTGGATATCAGCTTCACATTCAACCCCGTTGTTACTACAAATGCCCCCACCGTACTCCTAAGAAACCAAAGGATCGACAGTCCGGGATTTTGAATCGTTTACATTCCTACAGACCCTAATCCATGTATCACTCGCTCATCCGTTTTTCAGTATGAAACCAAGACAAAAAAACGGAAAACCACTCGTATTTTCTGTTTTTGTTTCCAAAACCAAAACGACAAAACGGATAACGGCTCATTTTCCGATTTCCCATTTTGTGCTCGAATCAAAAATGGAACAAACGGATAACGAGCGCTCATGTCCGATTTTGTATTTTTTTAAAACCTTTTCATCGTCATGGTGGGCATTTGATTAATCTATAATTCATGTAGACTTCGCTGTAACGAGTCACGATCTCAACCTGCACTGCAGTACAGTAATATAAGGATGTATAGGAATGCATTATTGTCAATCGATTTCGATGTTGTCAATCATACAGTTACAAGTATCAGCAGATGACCAGCCACCTGATTTAAATCTATTAGCACTATCGTTGGTTATTATCATCGCAGACACCGAGTCGGTGTTAAGTAAAGGCATTTAACAGAGCCGCAGCGACAGGAGTTGGGGGCGAGTTACCTGCATCCCATAAAGACGTGGTTGGCCCACACCATGGACAGGGACAGTAAGTGGTCGATCTTGTTTTTCGCCTCGTACTCCGCGACATGCTTAATGATGAACTGTCTCCGGGCGGCCCACTGCTTGTCACTTTCGGAATGAAACTGGAAATCGTCCACACGGAGGCTCCTCTGATTGCTGTTCAGCGCATCGCTGCTGCGGTCGTCAGCCATGCTGCCAGCCACGCTTCTTCCGCTTTGCGTTCGCGGTGCATCATGGGAAACGCCAAGTTCTTGGGTTAGGGTAATAAAAAGTTAAAACGGGCAAGATTTTTTTTTATTTCAGAAATTCAACAATCTAATAATGGTCGTTTGTTTTCTAATAATAAATAATTTAGCAATATTATTCAGATCGTAATGTGCGCCCTCTGCAGTTCACGCTCAATCTGAAACAAATATCCTTGTTGAAGCATAATCTGATCCCCCCCCCATTAGTACGTGAAATACTTATACGACACTGTTCCTGCAGTTTATTTTAACCGCCTGCCTTCTATCCCATTAACCCCTCTCGTGGTAAACTTTATTAAATGTCTTATCATTCATTGTTTCGATTTAAATTAATCTGAACATTTGTGTTGCTATTAACCTTAAGTCCTTTGAACCTTAATTCATATTATACTCAAGGTACAATAATCCTCACGTGGTATTAAGTCATGATTTTAACACCAGAATTGGTGTTACAAAGGTAGCGATGATCAAGTCTGTGGACAAAACGTATGAAGCCGCGATATAATTTATGATTTATTGGATCTGACTTCCAGGGTCCTTTCTCTTCTCTTACCTTAACACTCGCAGGTGTGCAGTGAAGAGGGTGGTTAGGAGGATTCAGAGACCCTAAAAAATGAAACGTAACTAGATTGGTCTGAGGCACGGGGTCCAATATCTCTAGCAGCGCCCGTGGCCATCGACAAAAGGTTTCCATAAACAAGTTGCAGTAAGTCGTAGGCATGGTTTTTTAAAATATATATTTTTATTTAAAATTTACACCAGTGTAATGATCCTACAATAAAGTATCGTAGCTGTAAAATGGGTCAGAGTCATGAAGCACACAACAGAAAATATAACACTATGAAGTTTACATAAAGAATTGTACTCCAGATATCGGGTGGGTAGTTACTAAGCTTATTGGAACTTGACAAGGCATGTTTTTTCAAAAAATTAAAAATCAATACATTTCCTTTACTTAAATGTAGTAAAAATGACCATGAGGACACAATGATTCAATCCTGGTACAATACACAGTTCACTGTAGCATTTGGCAAAGCAATTTATAAATACAAGTGTGAAAAAAGCTCAAACCAGTTCTGTACAAATAAAACATCCAAACTCAAAACATAAATTACGTACAGAATCTATTTGTTTTAAGTTATCAGAGACAGATTTTTGCAGTAGCATGCAGATTGGATGTAGACAAAATGCATTATAGACCATGTGACCTGTAATATATAAATGGTGTTAAACTCTGAAAAATGCATTCATTTAATCCTTAGATACTTTTTGCTTAAATTCATTTATTGCATGGTTTCCTGTGGCTTCTGTATCTTTTCTGAATCAGTGCTGCAGTGCAAAATTGAAATAAGGCTTTAAGGTTCTGGCAACATCCCAAAGCCATCATATTCACCTTCTTCAATACCGTAGACTCATAGAAATAAATAAAAATTCACCACAGCAATTAGCACATGTATAGTTATTTGGAAATAAAAAATGTGGTATCTGACATGCATTACTATTTGGCTTACCCTCTTGGTTAACCCTCTGGGGTTAATACTTGGTTAAACAACCACATAACAGGTCAGTCGGCTGATTTTTGCAAAAACACTTAAGCACATTAGGAAATGAAAAAGCAATTATAAGAGGAAATAATACATACAAAATTATACTAGTTTTTTTCAATAACAATATTTTACATTAACCTCAGCTGTTTTGAGCAATATGTCCATTCATCTTTATAATTTAGAACCTACGTCCCAAACGTGATGGAAGCTTCATTACTTAAACTCTAAATTACCTTGCTAAGGGGGCAAATTAACAACTGCAGCCAAATGCAGTAAGGATCAGGTGGGGAAAAAAAATAAAAAATAAAGAACCACCGATAGACAGACCCACACACACACACACACACACACACACACACATGTTCCACAGACCTTCGGCGACATGCAGGCGGCCAGGCATCAGATGCCAGCCTACATTTTTAAAGGACCCTCACCAGATGCCACAGTTAGCAGGATGGATAACATGTCAGTGGAAGGGGCTTGGGGATCAGGAGAGAGACAGGGCAGTATGAGCGAGACAGATGGCTACTTCCAGGGAGTGCAGCAAATCCCCTCTTCAGTCAGGCAGCCAAGACACACTGTATTAAAAGAAGCTAGAAGGGGGGAAACAGAGAGACAGGTGAAGATTACAAGGGTGGATCGAGCGGGGGGCGGCTGAGCAGATCGAGCCAGAGGAGGGGGGGAGCTGAGCCTGAGTGGATCAAGACTGGGGGGGGGGGGCTTCCTCATCACCAAAGAAACATCCTGCCATAATCATTTTCTGAAAAGGGAGGGAGAAAATCTTTTTTCCTCTACATCACTGATATGGTGATAAATGAGTCTTAACAGCAGGGGGGATTCTAACACAGTTTAATATTCCAGTGTGTTAAACACTGCAGTCAGAAGTGACCGTCCTGCAATAGGCCGAATATACACATGCACCACAAAAAGCGACATTGATTATGTCACAATACAGAGAGTTTTTGTGTCAGCAAAATCTAACAAAAATGTCAGTTCACCCAAACCGCAACCCAAAACTGTAAATATGCAGAGTTTGGGGTTAAAAGACCAGACAGTCTGACAGTTTCCCAGGTCTGTGACAGTTATCAGTGTAGCTAAATAGCAGATGGAGAGAGACACAGAGAGAGAGAGAGAGAGAGAGAGAGAGAGAGAGACACAGAGAAAGAGAGACAGAGAAAGAGAGAGACACAACACAGAATAAACAATGTATCAGAGCTGATGCTGCAGATTTACTGGCCACTAAACAAAAGCAAGAAGTTCTACAGCAAGGTGTGAGGGGAGGAAACTGCAGCAAAACGGCAGGAACTAGCAGGCTGGGGTCTGTCTGACTGATACGTTGTGTCATGTTCTTTAGCATGGAATCAGTCCATTTTGCAAAGTGATGATCACTATAACCATAGGAATTTCCTGTGATTCTGATTGGTTAAAGTTTCCAACCAATGAGAAATCAGACAAGTTTGTTTGTAAAAAGAACAGTTATACAGCGTGAAGAATTTTAGATACCATTTGAGGATAAACAACACTATATCTACGGTATTTATTTGCACTAAGCAAAAGTAAAAAAAAAAAAATTAAGCATGGATCATAGCTCAGTCATACACCAAATTGGGGGGGGGGGGGGGGGGTCGGCAAATGGGCACCATGTTCCCGTTTAACTGGCACCAAAATGCCCCGGAGGCAGTAAAACAGTGATGCAAACAGCAGAAAAACAGAAGCTGTGTGTTTTCCCACGGATTTAGGGAGAAGGTGAGAGGAAAAAAAAAATGAGGCCAAGTGAAAAGCGCCAGGGACACAGACTTCTGATTAGCGGGTAAGTAATGCAGTAACACAAGGAGTCCGGCAGCAGGGAAGGTGAGTTTATTGCTTTTTATTTGCTTTGAAGAAATAGACTTCATCCAGATACAGAGCTGCTCCCTTTATTGTAATTTGCTAAAATTGTGCCTCAGCATAAATGGGGGGGGTGACAATAATGCTACATTTTACACATATATACCAACAGAAGATGATGAGGTATGACTGCAGGTAAATCCTGAGGAGTAACATTCACACACAGCATTGGCAGATTCAGAGCAAATACAAGAACATCTGCACATGCTTAGGTGTTAAACTCAGGGTTATAAAAGGTAAAAATGTACAAAAAGAAACTTGAGAAAATTCTTAATATTCCCTGGACAATGAAAGGCTCCTTGTAAAACTATCTGGGATGACAATGGGTATGGCAGGCTTCCATGTCCCCGACTAAGCAGGCGACACCCCAGTGCGTTTACGCTGCCGATACCATGCAAAACGAGGTCCTTAACGACTGCCTGCCCAGACGGCTTCTGTCTTCTGCTCTCATCTCACTTTGACAGCACTCCCACAAATAAAATAAAATAATTAAAAAAAAACACCTGAATCAGCAGTAGCTGCACGTAAAAATTTGCACCACACTGCAGCATGCAGGACTGAGACACAATGCAATAGAATAAGCACACAAAAAGTACATGTACAAGGACCTTGAAAGAGTCAAAAATGCATATATCAGCAGTCCCTTTCACATTTATGACTGGCTTCTTCCATCAGTATGGAATGTTTTTTGTAAAAGGGAGGGGGGAAGGGCAGTGTGGACTGGGCAGAAACGGGATAAGGTGGGGCCAGGCAGGGAGTGGGCCAAGAATTCAGAGGGGCGGGGTCAATAAGGGAGATGGGCGTGGTCAAGATAGGTTAAGGCAGGGCCAGGAAGGGAGTGGGGCGGGGCCCAATAAGGGAGTGGGGCGGGGCCGGGCAAAGAACAGGGAAGCACGGCCAGGGTGGAATTGCTGAGAAATTCACAGCTGGCTGGGGAAGCACTTTCTACAGGGAGCCTCAACTGGAAAACGAGAGAAAAGGACCATTAGAGGAGGAGATTGGTGATACTTTTGGTTTGCATCAGGTTTAGGGTGTTTGAAACAAAACTGGGTAATTAGTCATTTTAGTATAACTGAACAGGAACAGTTCAGAAATGAAGTGGTGGCAGTGAGTGTGACAAATCAGAAACTACTGTGAAACTGTTTCTTTCAGTGCCAGTAATTGTTTCCTTAAATGCTGAAAGTGTGAAGCTCGCAGGACAGTCCGGCACGGCAAGCAAGAAAACGGAAGCGAGAGATGGACCAGAGCTCAAGAATCAGTCACAGCCGCGTTCAGTGAAGGAGCCGCTCAAAGCAGACGGCTCTCCTTTGATAGATTGTAATCAGCATTATTTATGGACTGTGAGTAACACCCTCTGTCTGGCTACAGATTATTCTCTCCCTCAGACACATTGTGACAGAACTAGGGGCACCTTCCACCCCGCTCCTTATGTCTGCCCCCACCCGAGTCACTAGATGAGCAGAGGCCCCCACTGGTATAGCTACGTAATCTTAGCTCAGCATGACAGACGGATCCGTGTCCCTGCTGAAGGCTCCATAAGAAGGGAGAGTCAGTACAAAGAACCGCTATCAGCCTCGATGTGCCACGGCTCACAGGCTGACGGCCGATCGGGACCAAGGCTCTTTCTGCTTGGTGCTGGCTGGAAGCTACGAGAACCGGAGCTGCCATCTGCGATTCGTTTTCCAATATTAAAACTAAACGAGGCACCGTGACGAGGTCTCTGTACGCATGGCCTGCACTACTTTCTAAAAATAAGTTCTCATTTCCCAAGTTACTTTATAAAAAGATTCCAAATTTAATGTAACGCTATTATGCAAGTATTTTATGCAACTCTTGACGTTTTGCAAGTGTAAAGAAGTTATTCCACTTCTATTTATTTGGTACTTTAGCCAACAGTTTGTGTATTTTACTATAGCCAAGGTGAAGCTCGAGTTTACCTACTTATTGACCTAGCTTTCGTGCAGAGATGGGCTGGCTATATTCAGTTGTAGACTATTCAGCATTTCCCTTTCAACCCATTTAAACGAGTAGACTAAACGCGCCCTCTGCAGAGAGCGGACCTGAGCAGCGCCTGTTAGGTTGGCTGCTTTGAGGTCGGTGGGAACAATCGTATTATGGCTTAAGGGGGCATGCACAAAGGGGATGCGGAAGGGTGAAACGCAAAACGACACACGCCAAACCCGTGACACACTGCTAATGGCACAGATGCATGTTTCTGCAGTGCCACTGCACAGGACACACATAATGCTTCTGATCGGTTGCTGGGAAAACAGTGATCTGGAGCCAATTGGCTGGATATGACTGGATCACATGGGAAACCCAGACTGAATGTTCTGTGTCAATTTATAGTGGCTTTAAAGCCAAAGCTTACTGTCGTACCCAGTGACTTGTAAGCCTTTAGTACATAGAACCAGATAAAATGGAAATGGACACCAGAGAGAGCAGCGTTCTTCTCAGCACAAAGGTTTAGAGCAGCAGAAAGGAGAAGACGACTTTAGGGGAAATCAGCTCCATGTTAGAGAAATTATCAAATGAAATTAAAAAATAACCATGAGCAGGTTAGAAGGAAGGATATAAAAAAAAAAAACACAGACTCTCCTAGACCCAAAAATGAAAGATTGTGACATTGTAGATCTCTGTGGACACCCAATATATTGCATTAGTGAACAGACTGGCTGCATTTAAGACTAAATCATCCAGTTACCTTTGGCATTAAGTTTAAAGTTGAACAGAAAATGAGAAAAAAAAAAAGATTAAAAAAATCCAAACATACATCATGTTATGGAAAAATAAACTAACACACATTCACTACTGAAAATATCTACTATATCCAAGTTATGTATAATTGCGAAATTATACAAAATTACATAAAATCATAAGAATTACTTGCTGAACATTCTGTAGGCTATTAAACCCTAAATCTTCTTGCTCTGGATAAACACGGCTCCTATGCTCAAATATAGCTTAACATTTTTGAACAAACCAAACAAAGAGTATATAACCATAAAGAAACAATAATCTACTGGCAACTGCATGTGTGCTACGCTGCTGCAATGCGAGTTCACATGTTCGTAAGGGTTCACATTTACCTCGGACTAGTCAGAATCCATACGACCAACAGCTGCCCATTTTACACCACAAGTTACGCTAAAATGAATGGGTAGGTATTTACAGAACATGGACCCTTTTGCTGCATCTAAATTGCACATTATGGAAATAGTAAACTCCCTTTCTCCGTACAGTCAGTGGTAATCCTTCTGTAAGGGTATGTGGCCACAGGGGACAGGAGAGGGGGCTGCACCAGTATACCTGAGATGCCTAAAAGCTGGACAGGGTGACATCGGCAGCGATACTCACTTTTTCCTCTCCTTGTCCCGCTTGAGCGTGGTGGAGCCCCCTGCCTGTTGGGCCTGGGACTGCAGGAGCTCTGTGGCCGTCTTCCTCTGCTTGAAGGCGTTCAGCTCCTCCTCCAAGGATTTCTTCTTATCCTCCAGCTTCTTCTTCTCATCCTGGTGGAGCTTCTTTAGCCGATCAAACTTCTCATGCAGCTACAAAATCGTATCAGCAGGGGAATGAGCACGATTATGGCAAAAAGCGTCTTGCCGATTACCCAGATCACGAGAAAGACACGACTGAAGTGTCCTTGCATCACGCTTGCATGCGGACCCACGGACCTCCTTTTCTGCCTCCTTGAGCTCGGCCTCCTTTTCCTTCACCCTCTGCACGAACATCTGCCTCATCTCCTCCTCCTTCTTCTGCAGCTCACCCATGAACTCATTCCTCTTGGCCTCGTACGTCTCCTGCAGGCTGTGCGATAAGGCAGAGTGGAAAGAAAAAGTTACTTCATATATCAGGGGTTTGCAAAGTCCTGACTGCAGATCAGATGTTATATATTGATGCCTATATTGAAGGTTGTTGTAAATTCTTTACAGTTCATGAAATGCTGTTTTGTTATTGAAAATTGTTCTGGACCTCAGACTCTGAACAAAAATCTGATGTGGCCCATTGACTTAAAAGTCTGAAGAACTCCAGGCATATATGATAAAAACAGAAGTGTACACAGGGGCAGAGCCACTGGCCCCAGCTGAATGATGATTGGCTCTAGGGCTGTGCGATATGGCATAAAATTCATATTGCAGTAAAATTTGAACCATAGACGGTAGACTGTATATATTGCTGTATATGATTTCATCTGTAAATTTCAATATAAATGTTTTTCAAAGGGTAACATATGTCCATAGCAAAGGCATTGCAGCAGGAAGTTGTAAAATAAACTTTCAAAGTTGTCATGAACGTAGAATGACATACTAAAAATGAAGACTTCTTATTATTTGTGGAAATCTGCAATTATAGAAAAAATATGAAAACAATTCAAGTAACTTAAGCAGATCGAAGCTTTAAGTTTTGTAAACTATAGGTAAGCAGAAAACAAGACACAGAACTAGACTAGTGTCATAACTCTATATTAATATGTATGACCATCTCTCCCATAAAGGTCCTGCCAGGCAGAGTCCTGCACGGTTTCGGGTACCTGACAGGTGACCCGCAAATTTTGATGAGACGGGTGAAAAATATTCTATTGTGTCGGATACGGGTTCGGGTCGGATGCAGGAGAGCGCGGGTCTAAATTGCTGTTTTCAAAATAACATGTGCCAACAAAAAAATACCCTAGGGCTATATTTTTGTGACAAATTCCCTGCATTCAAGATATAAAATAAAATCCATATCAGTTTATGCCTGCACGCAGGTTCCCAGAAATCTCTCCCACTTTCATTTTCAAAAAACGCATGCGATCTCCTCCAGTTGTTCGAAATGGATGCTGAAGTAGTCAGTTGAGCCCCATCAACTGTGGACGATATCCTTAAATGTTTTATTAACATTTAATTGTAAGCTGGTAAGGCTATGTGAGGGCATGGCAATATCAAACATTATTTGAGTTTGGAGGTAGGCTACTATCATTTGTTTTGCTTATTAGGCTGTTATTACACATTTACATTTGGCTATGCCTATTCAACAGATGTTGCACATGTCACGGGTCGTTTGTTGTGCCAAACTTTTGTCTTTAATTTTGGCTGATTTTCATTTGGGTGCGGGTTGGGTGTCGGTATTTATTTATAGTGGATCGGGTGCGGAATTTTATTTTATTTCTGTCGGATGACGTTTCAGATACAGGTTTAAGTATGACGGGTACGAGCGGGTGCGGTTTGTCAAAATCAGACCCATGCAGGACTGCCGGGTGCAGTAATAATCATAAACATTTTTTTTTATATAAATCATAAACAATAAATTATTATTTGATGCAACTTCATTATGCCATTTTTGTGGACAAGGAGCGGAAAGTTCTGCGGTAGGACGGTATAATCAAAATCTCTCCCGCTGGCCAAATATATATCGTATACCGTTTATACTGATTATACCACGCAGTATTAATTAGCTCCCACTCACAGATCCTGCTCTCCCGTCACTCTCAGACTCAAAGAATATCATTGGCTAATAATGCTGGTCCCCCTGTATGAATTATGGGCCCTCTTATGCCCCATTATGAATATCATATGAACGGCAAACAGAATAGCGGGAGGACCACCTGAAGGGCTTGCTGTCGGGGTCCGTGTCCTTGAAGCCCATCTCCTCCAGCTTGCAGCGGCGGTACAGCTCGTAGTGGCGGCTGTGTGTCTGCTCGCGCAGGTCCTCCATGTTCACGCGGATCAGCATCTCGCGCAGCTTCACGAAGTCACAGTGGCTCTCGTTCTCCACTGCGAAGAAAACCACAGGCCATAGGAAAATCACAATGCTGTTTTAATGGGACAAATTCAGACTGTCGCTCATCTGTGTAAAAATATACACATAGCCAAAAATGGTGCTATCTGCCAAGTGCAACTATAGGCCAAATTGTTTTTGTTTATATTCAATTTTCATTTGAATTCCAGTTTAGTTTTATTTACTTTCTGCATGGTTTTATTCATTTTAAAGGCATTTCTATGTTACTAAAACAAGCTAAAATGTACATTTATTTCTAGGAATCGACTGAAAGTTGTAAAACTGTTTTATGTCTGATCTTCAGAGAGTCCTGCATGTAGACACAGTGAACACGATGTACCGACATCCTCAAAATGGCCAAGATGTGTTCCAGGTGTCATTAATGGTAATTAAACATAAGCAAGTCATTATTTTAACTAAATAGTATGAAAAATGGTAATGGAAAGTATTTGACATTTGTTTTAATTTTATTTCAATTAGTTTCAGAAGCAATATTTATAGTTCATAGCGTTTGTTTAATAGGTTTTTCCAATTTTATCATCAATTTATTTCAGTTTATGAAAGTGTAGTTTTTGTCAACGGTAATAGATGTTCCGCATTGCTAATGGACAGCTGCTGCCCCCCCACACACCCCCACAAAGCTGCAGTGTCATGTGACAGCACACTGGGTGATGTGGTGACAATGTCAGAGGCAGCACTGGGCACCGCCATTGTGTTAGGCCTCAGTGCTGTTGCCGGGGCGACCCCCCCCCCCACCACCACAGGCTGCCGCAGCGACGCACAGGAACATACGATAAATACATTCTATGCGTTCATGTGGCTCCACCTATGAAGCGTCTTCCATTCACAGACTCCCTCACTGAAGTTTGAGACCAGATTATCAATATTAGGGGCTCATTTAACACCCATTTTGGGATATATAGTTTTAAAATGACATCATTGTCTGACTGTTTAATTCATTGCTTGACTTGTATTGCACCAGTGCTCCAAAAATAGTTGTAGCTGTCCATACATATCCAGGGAGGTTTAAATGCCCAGTCTGCTTTTTTTTTTTTAAATAAAAAAACTGGTATCCCAACTCGGGTGGGGGGGGGGGGGGGGGGGGGGGGGGGGGGGGGGGGGGGGGGGGGGGGGGGGGGGGGGGGGGGGGGGGGG
>JABFEB020000038.1:6113311-6127267 GCA_019775895.2 Stomatorhinus ivindoensis | reverse complement strand
GGGTGCCCCCCCCCCCCCACCCTTTTTCCCAGGTTCAGGCGCCATAATCCTGGACCGTATATGCGCTCAATTTTTCATTTAACGCTTACGCTTTGTGCGAAAACAGCCTCATGCTGTGACAATTCACAGACTCCTGTGATCCAAAAGTGGTATGTATGAAAATTCCCGTAAACATCATTATTATTGCCACCTCATAAAATCACATTTCAGGTGGAACTTTTACTAAAGTCTTTCAAATTCTCCCCATTGAAGGGCAGATACAAGAAGATTAAAAGGCAAATATTAAACTGTTATGAATCTCCAAAAATGCTCATGAGCGATTTCCATTCTCAGAGTGTGAATGAAGCAAACTACACCGCATGAAGTAACGTCTTTATGGCGAAGCTGAAGTTCTCGCCTCCTAAGATCTGGGTGCCCTAGCTATGTCTCCAGCCTCCACGCGCTAGCTGCCCCAAAGTGCGGGAAGAATCGAAGAATAAGTGGAGCAGGGTCACATGACCAGATGAGCAGGCCTTCCTGTGTGGGACGTGTCGCCGCTCACCCTGCACGGTCCCCCAGGGGTACTGACGCGCCTTCACCATCTTGTTCCCGATCTTCACTTCCTCGGTGCTTCCGACCACGGCGAATGGCAAGTGTCCCTGTGAAGGCAGCGCAGTGGTAAAGCTGCTGCAGTGAACCAGACCTCGTATGGTAGCGTCACGCCGTAGCGTCGCTGCCAAGCCCCGGACACACAGCCGCAGTGGCTGTGGGCTTTATCACCCAGGCTCTTTTCCTTACATTACATGCTATATTTAAATCTCAGAATGTACAAGCTCTGAGGCCCCTTAGCAGAAGAGAAGCACACATTGGCTTTGTGCAGAATTCAGAAATGCCAACAAATGCAGACCTCCAAACGTACCAGAGACGAACCATGTTCTCAGTAAGCTGGTATCTAGCTTGGCTTTCTGCTACACTTCACATCCTAATGCCAATGAGGTCCTTAACCTATCTGGGACTACAGCAGAACTGAGCAGACGGAGCACAAACTGGAGAAGATTCTTTTGTCGCCATACAAGTGGACACTGCTTTCCCGGTGTAGGAGGAGGTAATGCAGAGACGTGTGCAAGACCCAAGAAAACAGCACAAGAAAGACATTCACCACATGAAGCCACGTCTGCTTAAGAAACTGGATGCAGAAAATAGAGTAGTTATTTGAGCAACCGCAACAAAATTAAGCAATGCAGTACAGAACGGGATACTGCAAAAAGAAGCGTTCTAGAGTTTCTGTGGTCCTGAAGGAGAACAAGGAACCATGCAGTGGTACGAGCAAATGGGCTCCGTCAATGCTGTGAAGCTGCAAGCCTGCATTTTAATAATTAACGTGTTGGCCAGACAGGACACTTTGGAGAGACGACTACATTTACGGCATTAATGACCTGGTGCCAGAAGTGCGAAGCTAATTAGATTAATTAGCTAGGCCCTCAACACATTTGTGTTACTTCAGACAGGCCGTTTTGTGCTTGTATTTTAGCACAAATGTGCCTTTAACAGTGACCCCCTCCCCTCCCCGGCTGCCGCCAAAGTGACGTTTCCTGCTTTGAAACTCACTTGGACCAAGCTTTTCACTTTACTTCCTTTGTGGGTCCATTTCCTGATTCTGACGGAATGTTAGACACAGATGGTTTCAAGGAAGAAAAAAATAGATTAGATTTTCACAATAACTGGAGCTCTAAAGGAACTTAATGGATTAGCCAAAGAAAGCTTTCATCTCAGCAGCCTGGCCAAGTCGCTCTTCCATGTTTAACGTTTTTACATTCTTCCGCTTCCTGAGGATCACTGGCGAATCCTTCAAATTATTGCTGCTTTCCAAAAAGTGGTTTTTAAAGAGAAATAAAGTGATAATTCCCCATGGAGTCCGGTTACATAACTAGCAGAGTCCGACGCCGAATCTCAGCAAAGCCAATGCGAGGCGAGCAGTGTAAGGCGCGACCAAACTGCCCTTAATACCTTACATTCATGGTGGAGTTGATTTCAGCCACAGTCTCGTCGTCAGTGGGGAACTGATAGATCTGAACTCCGTTGCTGACCAGCTCACTTGTGATCTTGATCTTAAATTTGGCGAGTTCACTTTTAGAGACGGCGTCCGACTTGGCGATGATGGGAATGATGTTCACCTATGGCAGCACAGGAAACGGGATCTAAATCAAAACTAGATCCGAACAGCTGTAAAATCGGACTTACTGTATACACCACATACACACATGCACCCACACAGCTCCATTATACAGAATGTTTAAATATATTAGTGAATTCCAGCTCATAAAGATCATCATTAATGAAAATTGACATTGTCCAGTTTACTGCAGTTAGCTTGTGAAATAAAGATGAGGGTGAAATATTCAGAGAGAAACTAAGCATGCAACCTAGCCGACTGCGTGTCGCTTGGCCACAGACAGCCTACAAGCCCACGGGAGACACACAGGATGGGTAACCATGGTAACAAACATGAATCACTCAGTCCTGATGAGAGTACAAGCGAACGTCGTCTAAAAAGACTTCCACTGTTTCTGCCATTCTCTTCCTTCCAGAACAGATACCAAGCAGCTAAAAGCTTGAGTGACAGAATTTCACAGGATGCAGAGCTGAGAACCACGTTCCCAAGTGCTAATCAGGAGCATGGTCTTCACTGATTATGAGTCTATGCTGTACTTGGCGTGCAAGCTGAATAAATCTGTGCGCCCAAGGGTGTAGCATAGAGCAATCAGCGAACATTACTGCTGCTTAAATATGGCACATACAAAGCGGTAACATGCCAAGCCATTGTCAGCTTCGGGCTGAAGCTTTAGGATCACCAGTAGGGGCTGCACACCTGGGATTTCACCTCTAGGGGCAAGAACCACACTGCCAGGACAGTGTTACGCAAAGCAAAATTTTTTCATTAGCCAGATAACTTAAGCCAGAAGTAAGGACTGGCCAATAGGAATGCTGCTTAACTCTCCTCCTATTGGACAGTTTCCATGTTTGGCTTTGGTTATCCGGCTAACTGGGAAATTCCGCTTTGTGGAAACCCCCCCCAGATGTGCTTACAATGCACTAGTATTTCGCAAATACCAGCATGCAACAGTTACTGAAACATCCGACTTCCACGTGTAAAGAAACCCCATCACGCCCCCAAACTACCCTAAAGACCCTTGCAGTTATCAGTTAAAGTAAACAAAGAGTAAAGTAAGCAGGAACAACAAAGAGCGCCAAGGCCCAGCGTGATGACAGCTCCAAAGGCCAACGAACCGTGAGGACACCATCTTTGGAGGAGCCCAGGGTGCTTATTGATCCCTTGCAGATTGTTCTACAGTACAGCTAAAACAATACTGCCACTATCACAAACAGCCAGGAACAGGTTCAGAAATGCAAATGAAAACCAAATGAATTTCAACACACAAATCAGTAACAGCTTCTTTGCTATATCTAGGGAAAACAGCACTGCGAGAGTTCATGGTAAAACTGAAGCTTGCATTTAGATCTTAACCAACCATAATTCTACTACGAAGTTTACAGCTCAACCAGTGTTTCATAGTTGCACTGTGATCTGTTGTTTGACAATGAAATTCACGTCACCTCTTGTGGTGTTTAATAATTCTGGCAGCGAAGTTAACAGTTCGACTGTAGATTTCACAGTAGGCAAGTGCCAATTCACTGTAAAAATTCACGGTTGAAATCTGAAAAAGCGTAACAAAACTGTCAAACAGGTTTTCAGTTTTGCTATGAAATTTCAGAGGGCAGCGTTTCCTGGGATACCAGTCACTTGCACCAAGGTATCAGCTGCAACTTCCCCATCACCATGTTACTTCCCATGGAAGCAGACCGGCATCTTTGCTCAGCACTGCCGCCTAACCCTCACCTTGCTGTCCAGCTTTTTCATGGTGACCAGGTCCAGGGACTTGAGCGAGTGACCAGTGGGGGCGATGAAGTACAGGCAGGCATGGATGCGCGAGTCGTGGTAGCTATGCAGCGTGCGGCGGATCTTCAGCTCTTCCTGCAGGTACGCCTCAAACTGAGTATCGATGAACTCCACGATGGATTTGTAACTGCCAGAGAAAGATGGGAAATGGGGAAGGAGGTGCTTAAATCACAGGCTGGACCACAATGCAAGGCTCATAAATGAAGGGAAAATCCACAAGTTAGTAAAATGCTTCCTGAAAGCTAATTTAACCCTCATGTTCAAAGAAATCAGCTGTTTTTCCCCCCATCAGCCAGGCTGTATCTGATGAGTTAATTAAATGCTCACAGTGGTGATTTCAATAATTACAGACCTGAGAGCTAGTTTGCATTAAAAGTCAACTACCACAAAATGTGGAGATTTTCTTTAACAGAGTTGCCCCGCAGTCAGTGCAAAGTGCAGCCAAGGAGAGACAAATAGTTTCAAAGTAGGGAGGCAAAGACCACACAAGTAGGTGTTTCCACAACAGCACAAAAGCCATTTCCCCAACTCTGAAAGGTGGCACTTCAACGACATGCCACCCGGCTCCAAAACCCATCCATCCAGCTTTCAGCCACTTATCGTGAGGAGAATCTGAGATCGGAGCACGTGGAATCGGGTACCCGCCAGACGGGATGCCAGGCTGTTTCAGGACACAGACACAAGCTCCCAATCACACCTCATTGGAAGCGCACAGACCGATTAGTCTACATGCCTTTGTATCTTAGTCGGAGTCCTTCATGAGATGAACAAAGGAGAATCATCACAGAGCAATGCAGGATTCAACGTCCCATCTTGCAGGTGTGAAGGCAGTGATACGGACTGAGGCTTAATGCCAAAATTAAAAAGCAAATAAAGTCTGTTCTACTTCTGCATGTCTTTTAACAATCTGAGCAACATCCAAGACCAAGGGATTGTTTAGCCTCAGGAAGCTACAGAAGCGATTTCCTTCCTATTTTCCCACTGCGTATGTATGGGGCAGCATGTGGCTCAGTGGACCAAGCCTCCGTGCCTGTGATCAGAAGACCGCCAGGTCTAGCCCAGCCTCCACACAAGCGAGACGGCATCTGGCATCTCGCTATGGTCCTACATGAGAGAACCCTGAGGGACCAACAGCGGCCAAGGATACCACAACCAAGTCAGCTCACTTTTAAACCCTCTGCAAACCTGTAACATACGTCAGCTGTCCACAAAAAGGCAAAAATCTGTGCCAGTTGTCAAAAATGGGAAATGGGCACAGTTAAAATCAGGAAGGCAAGTGAAGTCAGAATGGGTGATGATGTATTCAGACTGAGCCAATACATAGCTTGTGTGAGCGCGCAAACCGCACTAAACCTGAAGACTCATGTTATGCTACTGTTCACTACGTACTTCAGATTTCAAAACTATGGTATTTTATAGCCAAAACACCAAGTTAAAAGCCACATTCATCACACATGAATACACTGGCACACTGAACCAGCTGGAACACATTCCACACACCCTGAAAATAACCAGCCGTTTTAAAAGCCAAAAGCAGTCAACAAATAATGTTTCAATGACATAATAGCGGTTTGTAGGGACCATAAGTGCGAACCTCTGCTCCCAGTTTAGCTGCTTCATCAGGTCAATGAGACCATAAATGCACCTTTAAATAGGGACCAGCATTCCAGATAAGCTGAAATACCTGATCTGAATACCTGATCTGAATACCTGATCTGAATACCTGATCTCCGACTGGTGGGAGGAGCTTAACTTTGTTAAACATGATTGTATAGTACTTATGACAAACTTTGATCATTAAGTGGAGAAGACAACCGTCTGCAGAAAAGAATCTGTAAGGTAACAGACAGCTATAGATCCTGCATTAGTTAGATTACACTGATGTAGTCCATCCTGCGGCCTGCCTGTAATCTAAGATTACCTGTCCTCCTTGTTGATCTGGTCCCCGAAGCCCACGGTGTTGACCACGGTCAGCTTCAGTCGCACGTTGCTCTCCTGCAGCTCGTAGGTGTTGGACTTCAGCCGTACACCAGGCTGGTTGTGTGTGGTCGGCTCGCCCTCAAACTTGGTGTTAAACAGAGTGTCCATCAAGGTGGACTTTCCCAGGCCTGTCTCACCTGGGGGGGCGGGGGGATATCAACACAATCCATAACATTACAGGGGCTCCTCAGTGATTTATATTTCAAATAACACGACTGAGAACCAGCTGATCACTTGGGTTGCCATTTATGATGTTACTCTCATTAGTGCAGTGGGGAGTGTCCTGGCATTCCACTACAGGGAGGGCTACATATTGTTGGGTGCATTGACGAGTCAATTCTATTCCATACATGTGCCCAGGCTATTTTTGGCCCAAGATTTAACCAAAGGGCATTTTCACCTTTCACGTTAAATCCACATCAGCAAGAATTCATTAACATACAATCAATCAGACCTTCAAGCTAAAATTTGCTTTGTGAAAATCTGAGTAAATCTAAAGGACCAAGCACTGCTCAGCTGAAGAAAAGCAAGTATTCTGACAGAGAGACTGAGGCTCAGGATGGCGAGACAGGCTGATGGTAGCCGGGAGAGTGATGTCAAGCATCACAGCTTATTTCCATGGTTACCAGAACCCCGTTCAACATCTACATGCCGCATTTAACAGTAAACATGTTAAAGTAGCAAGTGAGCATCATGCGGTTCAGGAAGGACTGTGGTCACCCTTCCCTTTCTAAGTCCGATAAATTTATACCGCAAAAGCTCTGCGGGGGCAGTCAGATGAGTCCCACAGCCCCCCAGAACTGGGCAGGAACTGAGAGCAGGACTTGGCAGAGTCCCAGTTCTTTTCTGAAAAGGTGTCTTGGAACTGGAACAGATCTGGTTCCCACAAAAGCAGGACAGCGAAGGCGGTCAGGCCTCACGGAGGAAAATGTGCTCCACGCAGGCGGCCATGCTGGATGATGTTAGTGTTGGCAGTGGGCGTGGCCTGAGTCCTACAAGCTGTCTTTGCCACTGGGGAGTGTATGTTCCCCCCCCCCCAGGTCAGGCATGCCACCCACGGATGTACTCCTCCACCCCTCACGTTGGGCACGGTCTTCTGCAGGAATTCCTCCCACAGTCCAAAGACATGCTAGTGGTCAAACTAGTGTCTCTAAATGGTCCAGTGTACTATAGTGTGTGCATGTATGCATGCTGCGATGAGTCTTTATGAAAAAAAACTGGCAATCTGAAAAATAACACCAGAGGAGGCATTTCGATATCTCGCGTCTGGTTCCCATTGGATTTTTTCCAAGAACTTTACAGTTAACTGACAGCATTACAGAAGACTGGATCAGAGATAAGAGTCTATTTCTATGCAATTTTAAAATCAAGATAAGTTGCAAACACAAGACCAATCACACATTATTTCATAAACCTCTCTCTCACACTCCTCACACACATCCTTTGTGGGGACTATTCATTCATTTCTATGGCCAAAACCAGAATCCCAGCAACGATGTGAATCTGTACTATTTATGCGTTTTCCATTGTATGCCACGGTCTGTGCTATAGATCTATACATGTGTAATATGAACCTGGATCCTTTTTACACATCATATTTAAAACAAATTACTAGACTAAGACTAACAGACTAAGACTTATTACAGTAACTGATTTTTAGGACCTACAATAGCTGTCCATTTGGATGGAAGTGAAATTAGGGCAGAAATGATAATTAAAATGGAGTAAATGAGTAGGAAAGGGAGTGAGATGGGAGAGTGCACTTCACAGAAGCCGCATGAGTGACTCACCAACGCAGAGGATGTTGAAGCAGAATCCCTGGCTGACTGACTTGTTGACCAGCTGGTCTGGCATGCTATCGAAGCCCACGTGGCCAGAGAGCGGGACGGGTCGCACACCTTCACCCTGTTAAAACGAGAAGCCCTGGGGGTCACTGTCTGCTGTGAACCGCATGTTTCGGTCGGGTAGGAACCTTCAATAAACAGAGCACTCAGCTCATTGCCAGAGGAGAGGGACTGATGGTCCCGCATTTTCGGATCCTAGAGTTGTGGCCCACTTAGTCTCACTGGCAATCAGAGCATCACGCTGCCAATAGCTCCCTGGACAAAATCACGAAGCTCGCAGTCAGCTGTTCGTACAAATCAGCAGCGAGATTTGCTAAAAATCTCACACTGACGACGTATTTCTAAAGTGTTCTTCAGCTTTGGATGACTTAGCCTCATGCAAATCTGTTAATTTATCTCTTTTTTACAAAGATAATGACATTTAAATTCAAAAATGACACACTGTAAGCAAACTTCTGACTACCACACTGCAGAACCATGTGATCTACACTGTTGACAGTAGACCAGCTGCACTGATACTCCAGTGTTGACACTGCTACCGAACTGCACACACAGAAATCACCAAGCACCTTGAAGACCAGTTCCAAAGCTTACATGTTCCTGGCAGCTTGAGAGTGAGGGAATGAAAATAAGGTGCTATGCAGTGAGGAGCACATTCATCGACTCCACTGCACCGACAATAACGCCTGTCGGAATGGCAGCCATCACATAAAGACACGCCTACCCAACCTAAACTGCACCCATTATGCTTGCAGGTGGCATTTGTATCCCACACAGTACACGTGCAAATACAGGGGAATGGTGACACCCCAAGTGGGAAAAATATTTCAAATAAATCATTAATTTGCAATCCTAAATCCCACACCGAGGTTACACAAACACGCTGACCACCCAATTACTATGGGCCTTGTTGAAATTTAGTTCTATTAAAATAAGTACAAGGGTATATTTTTAAAGGGACTACACGCCTTTTCTGAAAGATTTCAATTTCAATTAAATGTCAATAATCTATTCCAAAATAAAGCTGATAAGAGGTCAGAGGCGTAGGAGAGAAGCCGTCTGTAATATACCAGGAAATATGTTGCTCACTGGAATCTTTCAGCTGCCAGTTTGTGTGGGATCGCATGAACAAACGCAACGCTGTGATCACACGGTCATGGCAAATGTTTCATTCCCCTTTCCTCCAGTTGCATTTTCAGCAGCATCGCAAAAGTGCAAGTCTGAATTATAGGAAGCGTCCTTAGCAGATATTTTACTGTAAATACTACGCCTCCATCAGAGATCCATACGCATGCTGCTTATGGCGTTTCGCATGATCGGTCCCTGCATCCAGCTCGAAGCCAGCTTCAAAGTGCCCGTGCAGCGCGGCCACTTTTTTCCCCTTTTTTGGGTGGAGGGGAAATACGCAGGATCCTATTTTTTCAATGAAGTTCATCAGTCGGTGGGTAGACAGACAACGCCCAGCAAGATAACGGAGCCGAGGTGGGAAACAATGTAACCGCCTGAAGCGGAATCGCAGCTGGGGAATGAAGCGCAGCCGCGGATCCGAGGAACCGAAACGCTTCAGCTCTGCGATTAACGCGAAATGCATTATTATTGTCCGATTAGTGCATGCGAAGACACAGGCCATTCAGAAAAGCCATTGTATCGAAATCGTAACGTACTCCGTGAAGCTATTATTATACTGACTTATCCTCACTAATCGGACATAAAATATACAGCCAAGCATAGCTGGAGATCAGAGCATATGATTAAAATATCGCCAGATTCTGGAAATTTTTACATGGATCTGCCGTTTGGAAAATGTACCCACTGCTTCTCTAACAGGATCGTAAAATAATTTTACAATGAAAGAGACACTGAAGCATAAAGGCGTGGGAAAATAACGTATCTGACGGGTACATACACGGAAAAGCTGCACGTTGTCATAGGTCTTGTGTTAATGCAGACTATGTCAATTTCTTACAAAAGGCTGACATTAAGAGAGCATCCTGTGAGGGACTCACCGCTTGCCGAGCTATTTCAGTGGCCGCCATGGTCAGCTTCGTGATAGCAGCCTAAACAGGAAGCCAAGGGCAGCCGACAGAAGGGTGATATTCCTGCAGGGAGGAGCGTACCATTCCCTGGAGAGAAAAATCCACCAGTGACGAATATAATTCCGCCGTTTTCATTTAATCACTTTAACCTCGCCTGTCATATCTTGTTCTTTTAACATATTCATTAGGATAATATTGCATATAGCCTCCACTGAATGTCTGTGGAAGCCCCCACGTTTTCACAAATGGTTCTGTCTTATTCCTCAAATATTGGACGACAGCCACGCGCAAATTAAGATGAGAAAAATGGGCGGAACTTGCGGTGGCCTGCTATCGCGTAACCTAGTACATTTCTTTATTTTAAAATATATTTTTTAAATGGACAACCCAACTGCTAGTTCTAAGAAATTAAATATATATTTTAATAAGTAAATAGACTAAATGAACATATATGAATTAAATAATCACATTACAAATAGGCTACATGTGAACTGATAATTACAGTTGGTCACCCAGTCCCTCGAGCCATACTTGATGCAAGTGACAAATAAATGACGTCCAGGTGAGACTCTGTGAACCCATAAACCTTGACAAAGGGCCAGAAATTACAGGATACATGTTTTTATAGTGTATACTATAGGTGGAGTATAGCTTAGGTGGAGCTGCCGAGCGTGTGTGTCCTGTGATGGGTTGCTCTCGCTCACTAGGCATGAGACGACTGCATCGAGGCATTTATTTGTGTCTTCTTATACAAGGTTTTTGTTACGGGTTTTTCCACCGTGCAAATATATTAAAATAATATTATGAAAATTCATAATTGGGCAAGAACGCCAGAGATGAGGAAAGTTATTTGATTGGACTTAAACTAGCTTACTAGTTTAACTCACTTTCTTTTGGTAAAATAAAAGAGTGGTGTTCTGGAAAGCTTAACTCAGCAGGCTGACATTTGCAACAGTTCATACACAGAAACAATTACAAGACGTCTCGTGTTGCCTTCCTGATGGAAATGTCAAGCTGGCAGAATGACATGCGTGATGGTGTTCTGGTGTTACTGATGAGACATGAATGCTCCCACACCTGAACACTCCTAAATATATATAATTGTTTGAGATACTAGGCTGGTATTTTCAAAGTTATTAACTACATTAATGTTCATTAATGTTCACAGCTCAGTATCCTAGGATATTAGTAGTCCTGGTTAAACCTTTCACATACAGTATACTGTCTTGCTGTCCATGAGACAGACAGGTGAAAGCAAGCTTAGGGTGAGTTGTTTGTGTGTCTATGTGTGTGTGTCTGTGTCTATGTGTGCGCTCACAGCTGTTACAATGAGGGGAGTAAATTAAATGTTGTGATTTATGTGAACTCGTGTTTAAAATGTGTTTTTCCTACACTTGACATCAATGTAAAGACAAAAATAAAGAAATAAGCTTTTCACAATGGTATACATTTAGGTTACATAGAACTGAGTTGTTACTCTTTATAATGATTGTAAATATTGATGACTACCTGAAATACATGTAATGTACATATAATGTAAGCATACAATGAAAGAAATTAAAAATGTCTTGTCTAGTATCCTACTTCAACAATTTTCTTCCAAAATATAAGAAATGTCCATCTAAAGAAAATGTTGTTTACCTCCACTCGACGTAACCTCCGATGTTTATATTGCATCAGGGCCTGGATGCTTTTGCTATAGAGAAGCCTTATCCTGCATTAAGGGCCTAAGAGACACGCTCTCAACAGCATAATAGCGGCGCTTCCACCAGCAACGGAGCACCACAGTTCCAACCTACTTCAAAGCGACACATTTTCAGGGTCGTTTGAAAAACTATTATTTGAATGTGCAGGATGCTCAATAGAATTGCAAGAGAGAATTGCTTAAATGAAGCAGTTGAACCATGTACTGATTTAATAAAACTCTGAAACGCAATACATGTAAGAAGTACTGCAGACTTGTACTTGATCTTATTGATGATTTTAAGGAGGATCCCTTGTGTAATGTAGCTGATCCTGCTTCTGTTTTTTTGGAAGGAAATGCTTGAGGCTTGAATGCAGCTCAGGTAACTGGTTTCCCTTGGTACTTGGTACCAAAATTCATACCGGGAAGAAGCAGGAAAGAACAATAAGGTAAGCTAGTTGTGTTTGTGTGTTTCTGCAGATAGATAGTAGAGGATGAAAGAGCTGCTGCATTCTACCTGCAAAGGAATGAGGTTCTGGACAAACTGTCACCTGAGAACAGCCCCGTTCTGCTGTTTGGGTGTAGAAGAGGTGGAGGGGGACAATTAGGGGGGTTAATTAGGACACAAGTAACTTTGAAATAACCTGTCATTAAAATTTTATTGTCATTCAAACCCATATTTTTTCTCTACTTTAGCAAAAATCACTTTTGAAATATTGTAAAATGTGCTATTTTCTTATCTTCTCAATTTTTTTCTGGTAGATTCTCTCATTTCACCCATACATAAAAGATATGAGATCCTTTATCAGCAAAGCTTCCAAGCCTAAGCGATGCTATAGTCTAATAACCTAATCTGAAAATAATAAAAGGAACATTTGCAATCTTTCTTTATTTTACATTTTTTTAATTCCAGATATAGATTTATATTTCAGCAATTACATAAGACGATTAACCATTTCAAATGTTATAAACTGCTAAGCTAACAAATGTATTTATATACAGTACAAGCTGAGAGACATCCATAAAATATTGCTGAAAGATGAATAATTTCAACAAAGCATAATGCTTCTACGTAACAACAGCTGCTTCGTCATATGAGCTTCGTCCACAGAATTGCAGAAAGACAGTTCCTTTTCGCTCAGAGTGCTGAGGCCCAGCCTTGGTGTCGCTGAGCGTGGGCAGCTAGCTGGATCTCAGCAGTGTTAACAGGAGTACAGGCAGGAGGATCAGTCCCTGGTGCTGCAGTGGGGGGCCTCCGTCAGGCAGGCCCGTGTCTTCTGTTACGCACGAAAGACACATTTAGCCTTGAACAACTTCAGCCACTACTGTTTTCATAATATTACTTCACCTTTCTGTTAATTGCTTTAAACACTTAATATATTTTTACACAATTAAATATTCACATAAGAAACATTTAGCATTAGTCTCTTTCAAATTAAAATAATTTGTGCTGCACTTTCATGGAATACAAGCACAAAAATAAAATAACAAACAAATAAATGAAGCCTTTCCTGTTCCTTATTTTGCTAGATCTGGATATCGATTTACACATCCACCATTTCCTAATCACATACAGAGATACAGTGAGCCAGCAGATTATCTTAGAAATCACTGGGCATGAATTAGGGTACAATCGGGGTGTGGTGTTAGTCCACTGTGAGGCCCACACACACACACACACACACAGGAATGAAACCTGCGATCCAGGCACTGTGCTGCTCCTGGCTTGTGTGTATTTTTATTATTAATTTTTTTATTCTTCAACTCACCTCTGGTCAGTGATTCTGACTTTATGTTCACCCAAAAAACTGTCTTTTCCTGAGCTAATGTGGCTCTGAAAAACATAGACACAGAGGCAGTTAGAAATAAAATCACCCCGTTTGTGCCCTTAGAGCACATCCATCAAATTTTCCGAACCCAAGTTTTTGCAAGGATATAAACATTTTTGGATCAATCCTGACTGTCTGTCTTCTTACACAAAGTGGATGTGGTCCACTCCTCTGGGAGGTATCCAGGTGTACACAGTGTTGTTGTCTTTGACTTCGATGTTGGAGTGGGTGATGGCTCCGTGCGCGTTACCGGAACACTGCAAAACACGTGAAATTGGTGCCGTGATTAAATTGGGAATAAACTGGCGATATTAGAATATCGGAGACTGTTCGGCCTAGACCGATTATTTGGCAATGGTCTACTTGCGTGTAAATATTTAGTGTTAGCTGGGGGCGGCTGCCAGGTCCCCAAAGCTTCAGCACGGCTGCCACTCTGAGCCCGTAGCAGCAGTCCTGTGTAGTTGGGTCCCTTGATGGTCACTGAAATGGAATCAAGGGAAAAGCATTTTGTGAGTGATCAGCAGGAGCCACACCGACATCAGGAAAGCCATCATTTCCCATTTATATGTAATTCTTTGTATACTGATAGCTTTTAAAATTCTAATGTTGCGCATCCGTCCATCCATCCATCCATCCATCCATCCAT
>JABFEB020000038.1:6100239-6113211 GCA_019775895.2 Stomatorhinus ivindoensis | reverse complement strand
AATTCTTTGTATACTGATAGCTTTTAAAATTCTAATGTTGCGCATCCGTCCATCCATCCATCCATCCATCCATCCATCCATCCATCCATCCATTTTCCATACCTCCCATTCAGTGGTAGCAAACCTATTGTAGGAAGCGCAGGGCACAGTGTACACCCTGGACAGGAATCTAATCCATCAAATTATGCGTACAATACATATGTGAAGTACAATATTATTTAACACTACTTAATATGATTAGGGCTATCAAAGATAACATGCTGGCGTCACTTTTAAAGTCATAGTGCATAAATATTTCTCGGATGGCGTTACCGCATGCAGTGTCGTGACACCCAAATGGAACGACAGTATGAGCAAAGATTTCATTAGAGGCCTGTAACATTCATACCTGGTTGTAAACTACACGAGAGCTTCAGTTGTGTCATTGCACATTCCCAGAATTCACAGCTAAATTAAAACATTTAGTTTGTGCCTCGAAGAGAAGGTGATGGGGGAGGGACATTGTTACTTCTTTAATTTTGTTTTTAAAAATGCCAGATGGCTTAAAGGATGAAAATATTGTCATATGCAATATTTGCTTTATTTTACTCAGGTCTAATACCTTAAAATGAAAATCTTTCCAGATTTTGAGTGTACTTTCAAGCGGTGCCCAGTTTCTGCTTATAGAGCCATTTGGCAAACACATTTTAAACTGGGTACCCCTGCCCCCCAAGCTGACGGTAATAATCTAGCGAAAGCCAGCAAACAATCAGCTCTCCTCCCCTGCCGTCGATCGTGAATATTTGTGCTGTAACACATCGGCGCGATTAGAGGCGACGGCCGACTAACATCCTAATCAGAGAGCTCAGTTTTGACACTGATTCCGTATCAGTATGCTTGGTAGGCCAAAACAGCACCAACGGGGACCAAACCAGCCGTGTTTGACGGTGCCAGACACACTGGCATGACTGGGAGTCACCGACTCTCACTGACAGCCCAATACCTTTCCACAGCTCCTAATAATCAAAATTGGCTTGATGTGTTACAGGATTTTCATTTAGATTTTTTTTGCTCCTAAACATTCACCCTTTGTTTTGAGAGCATTATCATAAACTGAATGAAAAGGAGTTTTATTCCATGGTGGATATACTGGATACAGTGAAGTGAAAGGCGTTTATGTCAGAGCTGCCTTACATGATCCACACAGCACTGATTGGGGCGGAATGTATCGCTGCGTTCATTTTGAGACTTCTGCTTGCAATAAATACATTTCTATACTGGATATAAATCCTTAATTCGATGATATTGCAACATTCTTTGTGATCAATTGCTGTTGAACGAGGTAAACAATGAACTGTGGTCATTTGAGGAGACCGTTTCCTCATTCAGAAACTTCAGATTAAGGATGTTTTGTGACCAAGAGGTTAAATACAGCCCTAGCATATTTACACATGTCCCCTCTGACAAAAGATTCAGAAACAGAACCCAGCGACACGAAGGTGTTTCCTTTTTTGGAAACCCTCATGTTCTCCGTCCCTGAGGAACGCCTGCATGAGCTTAAGCAAAAAAGTCAAGTAAAGACTCCTAAAAAGCAGTACTCACTTTTCACTCATTATATTTATTGTATAGGTCTCTTGGGTATTCAGAAGTTCTTGAATACCTTTGAACCGGTGCGCCATTGAGTATTCAATAGGTGTTGAATACCTTTGAATTGGTACTTCACTGGAAAGTTCTATCATAGCCTTTTTTCTCTTTGCCGTTTCTCTGTCTAGTGCACAATATAAGTAAACCTGAAATCTTGTAACCCCAAAAAACAGCAGGAATATTACAGATATTCAGTATATATTACTCCAGATTACTCTATATGTGTCCCACAGAACCGAACGGACCCGGTCACACCTGCAATCCGAACGGAATTTGAATAAAACTGGCAGATTTTTGGGGCGGTTGGTAAGGGTGGCGTTTCTTACCTGTGACCGGCTCGTCGACGCGAAAGGTGTAGTTGCTGATGTATATGGTGTAGGGGGCTGGGGCGGCCTGAGCTTGTGCCCCCCCGTGGTGAGGAGTCATGTCCGCACAGGCAGAGGCCGGAGCCCCCGTGGGGTAGCTCGAAGCGAGCAGGGGAAGCTGGAGGAGGAAGGCAGCGAGCAGTACTTCTCTTGGCATGGCTGTTTCCGCAGAGGTGTCTGTAGCAGTTTGCACACACGCAGCCCCGGGAGCCCAGCGGATACCGCTCTGGTGTCAGCGCAGGTGGGCCAGGTGACATATACGGCCAGCCAGACAGCTGGTTTTCCATTACAGCTTTTGCTGAGTCACTGAGGCACAAAAAACTCATTATCTTCTCTTCCCAAATAACCCCTCCATTTTCCTCTGTCACTGCCAAAGATCCCACCCCCTTTAGGCTGTGCTCGTGCACTCGGACCGCTTCCTGTTTAATTTGACAGTAATGATCACCTTGCCATTACCCAGGCATTTCATGAATAATGAGAAAATCGTCTCCGTGGCGTTAGTGATGATACACTTTCCACTGAAGAGGTCAGAGAATTTTTATTTCCAGCTGTGAATAGTGTTCATTTACACACTACTGGTTGATTTACACAGAGAAGTATCAGCATAAATAGTTAAAAATTCTATTATTATGTTAATTTTACCTCTTATCAGCAAAGCAATCAGTACAATAATGGAATTTCAAATGTTTAAGTATTTTTCATTGTTCAAGAAATTATATAACTCATACATCAACAGAAAAGAATGGACCATGATTTAGAAAATTCTAGTCAATAAGGACAAATCATTTTGTTATTTTGTAACCATTAGTGTTATTTTAGTTCTTCTGTTTGTGTGGAGTTTGTTACCAACAGCAAATCAATGCATCTGCGCATTTGGTTCAAATGTGAAAGTTCAATTTAAATGAACAATCATTACTTTTATTCAATAATTAAATAAGTATTTGGTCACCAATTGTTTCCTGCAGTCAGCCTCTGCTCAGTGAATGAGAAAATAACTGTAACAGTATAGCATTGTTATTCACGTCATTATATACAATGATGCATTGTACAGTTATCCAGTCAGTGTCTAACACATACTAGGAATACTTTATACACTAGCTGGCCAGTAACTAGCAGTGTGGAGACCTATCTACACATCCAGGGGCGCTGCCACACATTTTGGCCCCACACAAGCCCATCATATCGTGCCCCCAAACACAAACCAATCGAATCATGTTCCTAATTCGTTAAAGTCCTGCCTCACATGTGTATATTCTTGTTGACCCTCCCAAGCCCAAAACAGGGTGGCTATCCCACCCCCTAACCGGGGTCCTAATTCCCCACCTGCTGCGTTCCCTTAGGCTGTAATCTGGCCAGGGAGGCTATCCCCCCCAATCTGCGGTGCTAATCCCTCACCAGCCATCCAACCATGACTCCTTGCTGAGGCCAGCAGTGAGTAAACCACGGGGGGAGGGGAGGGGGATAGGGGTCACACCATATATTTGCTGAACTTGACCACTAACACTCTGTTTGGCTAATCAAAATCTCATTAAATTTATCAATTAGATTAATTAATTAAGTGAGCTGGTAGTGAAATTTAACAAATACATATAAACGACTGTGGTGCCTGCAGATCGGGATAGACTAGGGCAGTGTTTCCCAACCCAGCCCTCAGGCACCTCCAAACAGTCCACATTTTTGCTCCCTCCCAGCTCCCAGAAAACCTGGATCAGGCATTTGATGTTCTTCATTGGCTGGGAGCTTGGTGGGAGGAAAAATGTGGACTGGATCTGGGGTTCCCTAAGGTCCGGGTTGGGAAAGACTGGATCAGGGAACCAAAGCTGTGTTCTTCTAGCTGATCAACAAGAAGTCAGTAATCACTTTTAATGATGTATAAATACTTAATTACCTTTTACTAATATACATTTTATAAAACAAAGTAGGGTTCTGGCAGACTTTTACTGCATAGTTAAAAACGCTTCTGTGACTAATGAAGTCTGATTCTAGAATTAGAATTAGGGTCGAGATGAAGTCGCAATCAAAAAATAAAGGTGCATTTGATTCTTAGTATATACCACTAATTTTGGTTACAAAATCTTTTTCAGCATCATGATTCTGCTCCTACAATAACTCTATAGCTCAACTATTAGACTATATTGAAAAAATTGAAATGATTAATTATAATCTTCTGCAAAGCTATAGGTGTCTGTGATGTTCTGCATTATCTACAATGCCCGCTCACTTCAGCTGAGCTCCAGAATACTGCATTTCTGTATTTTCACTTCCTAGTGACCTCCTGCAACATTATTAGTGATAGACAGAAGAAGTTCAAAAAAATCCCATAAGTAGATTCTTCTTAACACGTTTTTGTAATTTCGTGTTTTTGGTAGCCAGAATTACTTTGTTATAAAACAGTCAATGAAGCATTCTGACAAATTACATTTTTTTTGTCAAGTTATTAATCAAACGATAAGAAACATCGGGTGCAGTGTTACATTAACTGCACCTTCATAATGCATACTGTGTGAAAATGTTAATAAACCATATGTTTTAATTTGAAAATAGAAAAAAATAGAAGAAAGATAACATATCAAATGTTAAAACTGGGATTTTTTTTTGTTTTAAGACAAATATATCCTCAGTTTGAATTTACTTGGGGTAGAGATGCTTAGTTATAATGTGTGTTGTATAATAGGTATCACAATTTCGACTTTGGTTAAATAAAAAGCATGTCTGGCAGAAACTGGCATGTTTTAACTAGTAATAGTGATAATTGTTGATATCGAGAAATAAAATTTTAAATGGTTGAAAATCCAGTTTCTGATATATAAGCAGTTATAGTTAAATTTTAATGGTAACTAGTTCCAACTGAATTCCTGATATCATATTAATAAAAAGATTAATTTTAAGCAGCTTCTTTGTAATATTACAGATTTAATGTTTACTTTCCCACTACAAAATATACACTTCCGGATGCGTAACATGCTGGACAGATGTATTCTTGCTCCTAAACACAAATTCAGGTGTACCCAGGGTGGCAGCGTGCTGATCACAGCGGGATGGCGTCCTGGGTCGCGTGCATTTACCGGCACTGACCTCCCCAGCCTACCATGCAGAATGGTCGCCTAGGAAACCGCTGTACACAAATCACCAAACAGGATCAGTTAGCAAACTAGGGGCACCATAAAATTTCTTTTTAAAATAAAATTGAAAGTCTTTTAAAATCTTTGTTCATATCGCATTCTTACATTGGAGATGTTCTACCGCATTGATATTTCCTTTGAATAACTACCAAAAAAAGATCTGGGTTAAGCGTGTTTTTACCGTTAAAACCACAGCTTAAATTTAGACGAAATGGAAAACAATTCCTTAAAACATGTCGACGCTTCTGAAAACGTGAGATGCATTATTGATAACGCGAGTTTATCAACCGAGTCGGAACAAGCAGGAAAAGGTACGTAGGCTGCCTGCGTATGCACGTATGATCTGATCTGCTGGCGTCCGTAAACATACTGACAGTCTGCTTTTCACTCAGGGTCCATTTATGAAATTAAGAATATCAACTGGACCTCTTGTAAGGACTTCACAATCGAGATTGGCAGTGAGCAGATAAAAGAGTACATCGGTGTAAGTCACGTTGATGATTTGACGATGTTCAGATGACTATTAGAGCTGAATGTGGTTGTTCTTTATCTCAGAAATAGCCAGCTGCCTGAGATTTTTTGCCTACTGCGGTGTCTGAAGTTTACAGAGAATGGTGAGATAAACGCATCCAGTTGGTGGCAGTTCAGTTGCAGGAAACAGATTGTTCATGAGTTGGGAGGAGATTGACCAGGCCCAGCAATGATAACAGGAAGGGCAGGAGCACGAAAATGACAGCTCACCGCAATGGTGGTCTAAAGCCTTGAATTTTAATTGGTTCTGGTGACAATATGGAGTCCTACCTACTTAACAGAGTGACCACTGAGTGAATATTACTGCTACTTAGTAGCTGGCATGGATTTGCCTTATGCTAATATTGAATGATATTTTACTATGTGATTTTAGTTCACATAGATTACACATCATCAATATTTCCCTGTTCATAAAAATTTATGTTATACTTTAAATGCACCAGTAGAATGTAGCTATTAAGTTTAATTTCTTAATCATCACTATACCTTGCTTTCACTGGAACTAGATTTTGGAAGTAGAACCATAATTCCAGTCGATGTTAATCGTCCCCAATTTATTTTATGGTGTTTTTTCTCAGACATGGGAACTTCATCCCAGTTGGTTGTTCAGTATAGAGTTTCAGGAGCTGAAGGATATTGAATTTCACAAAGAGTATCACTATCGAATCTGCTGGAGCATCCCTACTTGGTGTACGCCAATCCCCAAAGCTACTGCGTGTGTCTACTTTGTCATCGAGATCTCCAAAGTTAAACCGCAGGTGGTCTTCTTCCTCTAATTTGCTCTGTTCTGTGATTATTTGTTTGTACAAGTATGAGCCTATTTTGAATGGGTAGTTTTTTCACTTTTTTCATCTAGTTTCCAAGTAAATGATCATCATTGGTACTTCATACTGCAAACTGTAATGCAGCTATAAAATACTCAACCCCATTTAATATACATTTTATATAAATATAAAGTAGAAATAATATTGTTTTTAAACTGCTGGTTCTGTAACTAAAGGTGAAGCAACCTTACATTTGTCAGATGTCTGATATTAAAAGAAGGCAATGACTTTAAACAATTGTAAATAGAAAACAGATAAGCAGTAAAATATGGTTCTTCTGGCTCTGTTTCTTTCACAGAATCTCCCTGTGGAGGTGCACTATCACGTGGAATCCAACCGTCTTAGACACAGGTGAAGATTAAACGTTGTTTAAAATCATAATTCACATACTGTGTGAATGATCCCCTTGAGGAAAAACACGTGATTATTGTCCCCCCCTGTGTTTCAGACCTGGAAAAACACGCTTCCGTGAAAAATGGCTGAAAGATGTAATAGAAAGCAAGCTTCGCTTAGCAGTATTATATGCCAATAATAAATGACATGCTAAACTTTGAAGGCTCCACAGCAATCAAGAATATGTATTTTACCACTATAATAGTGACACTCTTAAATAATGTGGAATTAAAGTCACTATCACAGTTATTGAGTCAAAAATTAATTGAAACTCTAAATGGATTTACATTATATAGAGTGTTACAGCAGGGCATGGTGAAAGGAAGAGGGGTAACTCATGGTGTGGCTCAACATAAAGAAAAGGCTTCACTACATTCAAAAAGGGAAACCAGAAAATAAGGGGACCGTTCAAGATCGTGACCAAAACAGGTAATACAAGAAAAGTAAATTAAATCGCAAAGAAAATGAACACTAATCAGGGAACTTGAGTGAGACTGGGAGACAAACACATGGTAACATCTACAATAAGTGAGGAACAGGATAACGGCAGGCACTTAAATACACTCAGATGACAATGGCTAACAAGGGGCAGGTGTGAACTATTACAACTAGGGGCAACAAGAAACAGGTGGAATAACTTACAAGTAAAGAGCATCTTTAACAAACACAAAGGAGTAATGATACTAGGAGCGACTAGGAACACAAGTACAAGCGAAATATCATTAAATCAGGCACAGACCAGATAGACCAAAAACATAAAGCAAAGAGAGAGAAACAATATAAACTCAAAGGAAGAAAATAAAACCAAATTAACAGCCTCAAACTCATGAGCCACCCATTTCACCCATTGAGCTACAAAGCAGTTCTGGGAGCCAGTAGATACACTAGGGCCTGAAGGGCTACAAGACAGACAGAGGGGAAGCAGGATGACCCATGACACCTTTTGGCCAAAAGGGACACAGCACATAGGACGGGGTCGTCCGGACACCGACCTTGACAGCAGAGTGCAGGACTTACGGTGCCATTGTTACTAATACTCTTTCTCAATGGAGTAGCTATTTTTGTTTTATCCTTGAGTCTAATTAACTTAAAGTTTAAAAAATTTACTGTACGTGGTTTTTATTTAAATGAAATAAAATCTTGTATTCCTTATCCTTAATTTTACTGCAGATAATTGCATAGAGGATAAGTAGGTCATTTCTTTCCGTTCCCACGTTACTCCTGGTTCACTATAAAAGAACCTCGCTTTTCCTTGTAAATATGGTTTTTCTTGAAGGTTAAGGAAATTGCACAGCAACCATTCTCCTAATGCTTTCGGGTTTCATTTATTTTTGTTTTGGGTTTAAAATAAGTGAATGCATGCAAGACTTGTGCAAATGTAACCAGATTAATAAAAAGAATTTCCCTCTTCATTCATCCATTGCCTGACTACTTATGTAATAAAGGCTGGTAGCAGTGGCTGTAACATATCACAGGCTGCTCATTGCACAAGACAGGAAGGTGTCTCAGGTGGGATGCCTGCCCAGCATAGCTCTAACACAAATATGCACTGTGGGAAGTTTAGAAATGCTGGTTTGCCTGAATAATCAGTAATTTCAATATTCATGTACATTCTGATTGCTTGCTCATGATTTACATTCTACATTGCAATGTTTCCTTTTTCTACAGCATGTAGGTTTTCCAACCAATGCTAAGGGTCATATTCTATATATCATATGTTCATCAGGTATTCAGAATATTTCTGTGTCTAGTTCCGATATTGGTATTTCTGATCAGAAACTGATTGAGTTCTGCCTTAATTATTCCCAGCACAAAACAAGGCTAAGGATTGCTCTGGCATTTTGTAAACTGTAACGTTGCTTCGAGCATTGTGCCTTCTACATTGAAAACTGCTGCTATCACTCATGTTCTCAAAAAACCTGGGACAGGCCCAACTCAGTTAAATTCTCATAGAACCATTTCTAATATTCCGTTTATGGTGAAGGTATTGGAAAAGCATGTTGTGCACTCAAAGATTTTACCTCTCCTAAATATAATCTTCTCTGCTCCCAAAACACAACTTCGCAGGGACACAGAGTACAAACACTGAAAATGAATGGGAAATAAAGATTGATCAAGAAGATTATGTTTCAAGGCATTAAATGCAAATAATTTTATTGTCTTAATGCAAAAATATTTAGTAAATTATTGTACTATGTTTATTCATTCTGAAAATACCAGTAAATGACCAAGTGTAAATCATACAAATGAACAATGTCTGAAGTGATTCAGATGATGTCACATTCTGACGTCAAAGGAGGCAAGATCTGTAATGAAGACAAACTGATAAGGGATTTATTAAGGGCCAGGGAACAGGGCAAACAGAAGACAGACCACATGGGGTCAAAGAAGAGGCACCGCTAGCAAAAGCACTGGAGCCAACAATAGGGCAACATCACTGGGGACTTGGGGGCACAGGACTGGAAGGCACTCTTATACTGGACTAATGAGGGAGCAGACGAGGAGCAGCTGCAGTGATCCACATGAGGGCTGGAACAAGAGGTAAGGCCAAAAGACAATAGAGAAAAGTGTATGGATAAACATAATTTTGAATAAGTGTGCACTGGCTTTAACCAGATACTTTTATTTAGTGTCCCTGTTTTTTGGCAGCTGTATTGAGTTGCTGTCAGTAGAGGGTGCTAGACATCCCACACTTCATTACTTTGAGCTGGATCTTTAACATAACCAGAGGAAATGCTGTGTCACATACGTTTCATAAAGTTTAGTGCATTATAAATTGTGTTTTCATGTTACTGCTGCAAAAGATGTGTGTTCGCCAAATATTTTTTATTCACTAAACAAAGAGAACCCTACTAATCACCATTGAATATGCAGGAAATGGTTGCGTAACATAGGAATCCATGGGAAGTTACCAAATTTCAGATCTTAATGCAAAAAGGCATTTCATTCATTTTACTCAATATAAAAAATTTAATCCTGGGGTTTGTAATCACAGAACTTGTGGGGAGGAATGATTTATGTAATAATTGAAGCTTTCGTATTCAATATGGACCAAGAAATATGATTGTTGCTGTTTGGTTTTGCACATGCAGATTACATTGTTGCTCAGTTCTATTTACAACATGCCAGTTTTTTACATAACGTTTGTTAACAGGTACAGAAACCTTGAGACGAATAATGCACAAACAGTAACCCAGCAATGTATAGATATATTGCATATTTATTGCATGCTTATGCATATTCATATACATAAGTGTGTATTATATCTATGTGCATGTTTTAGCTTGGTATGTCTCAGGATAATTCTAACATAAATTTTCCTGCTACCAGGAATAGCTTGATTAGTACAGCTTAAACTAAGTTTAATTAGTGTGACTAGGATAATTACTCACATCTCCTAATGGGCAGAGGAATGCTGGTTTATTGTATAATCTGTCAATATGAGGTTCATTACTAATTAGAATCCTTTTTTAAGGGTCTAATTCTTACTTAATTGTTTACAGATAAGTCAATCGCATTCTGTTTTTTGCACAATTCAGGGCCAGTTGTATCATCAGTTAAGCAGATTGACTCCATATGAACAACTTATGGTTCATATACGGTTACCAAGCATTTTTCTGATTTCAGCTGCAATGACAATGCATGATGTTTCTAATATGTTCATTGCAAATCAGTGTTATTTCTTATATGATTATGGCCACATTCATCCCAAAAAGAAAAAAATATTCATTTTTACCACACCTGATAACAGATCGCTTTAGCAGAAATACATTTTTATTGCTTGTTGTTTGTTAATAAAGAATTATATTATTCTAATGAAAGACATGTGTGATCTCTCAATTGTTAGTTGCTTTAATTAGACATTAGAAACGTCATGTTTTGTTCTCAGAACACAAAGCGAACACATCATCTGAAAAGGATGTTTCCTTTTCAAAATTCTCACTCTAGTTGTGTGGAATCACCGTCCATGATTCACCTGAGTCCATTCAAAGGATTGTGCAAAAAACTAATACTGACATACCATTCATGTAATATGCGTGTACATCAAGGTAGAATGTATGTGTTTGACAAAACATTAATTCAATATGTCTTTTACTTGAATAAAGGACTTATATGACTAATTATATACATTTAATATGAATTGTACATGAATGTAGGACTTATGAAATTAATCTACCATCAAACATATGTATTTTATGTCAATAAAATATCTAATGGAGCGACTAGGAACACAAGTACAAGCGAAATATCATTAAATCATAAATATCTAATGACACATCTAGTTAATCTGAATTGTACATTTATATGACTTGAGTAAAACACATAACAGTAATGTGTTATTTTAAAGGAAACTTTATCGTATGGGACTTTCAACAGGAGAGTGCCGTGTGTGGTTGTGCGATTTGTGATCATCATTATGCGCTAGTCATCCATCACAAGAAACATAAATCAACATTGAGTGAAATCATGTTGTAAGATATAGGACTGGAAAAGCAACAAGGTCTTGACTGTTGAATGAAGCGTGGGTGAGCAGACGCCCCCGTGAGACATCTCCAGTCCGCTTACGCCCTAATCATTCCAACAGAACAGGAGTCAGCGGAGAGCGGTGGTCAGCGCTTATGCCCCCAGCTCCCTCCTGCTCCGCCTCCACAGCCGACAGCCTCTGCAGGCTCTGGACAGTTGGCTTCGCTCCGGAGATCCACGATGGATCCTTGCCAGAAAGTCATGCTGTGGCTTCTCAGAGATGAAAAGATGTGCACATTAATAGGATCTCTAATCCGACCAAGGAATTTCAAGACAAAACTTTTTAATGCGGAAGGTGTAGGCAAGAATATAGCAGTAAAAAGTCTTAAAATCAACTCATTGTCTTGAAGTGGCCAGATCTACAACACCTCAGGGAGAAATGTGTGCAGTGTTGCTCCATTAATAAATGCTGAAGGGGAACCTAAAATGGTTCATATGTCTTTAATATTCTCTTTCGTTATTTGCTCCCTCTGGGGAGCAGCAGAAAGTGAAACCTGGGTTGGAAGCTTGGTAGAATGTTAAAGTCCACTTTCAACGCTCACAACCCTGTCAATTTCTCTCTGGTCTAAAATGTTCCCTTAATGTTTTTTGGAGAAAAGGTGGCCCTGATTTTTGTGAGGAACAGAAGCCCCCACAGTGAAGCCCCCCCGCCAGTAAGCTGCCATCCGACAGGCCAAGTGCTGAATGGTCCGAGATGACAGCAGCAGAGGTCTGTATCGCCGAATGTCCTCTAAAACTCGGGATCGGCGACTCGTGCCTGTGCTTTCCTTTGCTTCAGCATAAATGCAGATGTTAAGGAATGGCCTGCATTCCTCGGGGCCCCTGGGGACGGACCTTCTCCTGTCCAGGGAAAGTGGTTTGTTGGGACCTTTGAGCTGAGGATTCAGCCCCTATGGCAGCCTGCCGGAATCCTCTGAAAGCTGTTGCAGGGTGGCGTTATTTCCGTTATTCTTCCTTTTCCCTGTATTATTCTGTCTTAAGCTGTAAATTGTAACGTATCACAACACGCTGATGTAAAGCACCTTGGGTTGACTCTGTTGTGAAAGGCACTATATAAAAATAAATTGAACTGAATTTCATAAAACTATTGCTTTTCAGACGTAATGTTTGTCTTTTTTGCCCATTCTATAGTAGTAATTCTTAGCTTTTGCCTTGCTCAGCCTTTTATATATTGGTATAAGCCAAGCGTTTGTATAGATTACCTTAATGCAGCTGTTTACCGTAATTAAATTCATTTTATGGACAACCCAAAACATGCCGGAACCAGCTCCATGCCGACCACAACCCTGTGCTAAGAGGAAGGGGTGGAGGGATAACTGCTTTTGCAATGACATTTGATGCAGTCAGGTTACCATGGTATAAATGATGGCAGTTATTAACTCAATAACACCATCAATCAGGGAACTAATACTGGTTGGTACAGGAACACCAGTGTACAGTGCAGCTGGCTGTATGAAGGTGTGTAAATCATTTACTCATTTACAACACTACAGTGTACAGTGCAGCTGGCAGAATGAAGGTGTGTAAATCATTTACTCATTTACAACACTACAGTGTACAGTGCAGCTGGCAGAATGAAGGTGTGTAAAT
>JABFEB020000038.1:6053829-6065261 GCA_019775895.2 Stomatorhinus ivindoensis | reverse complement strand
CCCCCCCCCCCCCCCCCCCCCCCCCCCCCCCCCCCCCCCCCCCCCCCCCCCCCCCCCCCCCCCCCCCCCCAAAGAGGTAGGCAGCCATTGCCAAAGAATATCTAGTCAAGTCTACTGGTGAAATTAGAACGTATTCATGATCAAACCCCACACACACACACACACACACACACACAAACAACTACTAACTAAGGCAAGCATAATCAGCACCAATAAGTATGGAGACTGAGGTGCAGCTGTCATCTTCTGAACGTCGAACGCAGTCACCTATGCACCTTCTGAACGGTCAGTAAAACTCAGTATGAAGTGCATTCATTAACAAAATCCATCATGAGGAGCCTGACACAGCAGATCAGGGCTCAAATGGCATTTTCTGCTGAAAATATTTGAAACATTTTTAGTGTTAAACAGCGTGAAATAAATGTGCATTCAGGCTAATCAGGAAGGATGGTTCCCTCATATACTGGAGAAAAAAGGGAATTCCACCTTTGAATTTGGGTTCAGCCACTTCAAAACACAGAGGTCCCATTGCTCAACAAGTAGAGCATCATCCTACCAGCTCTAAGGTTGTGGGTTTGAATCCCAGGAATCACATGAATTTTAACCCTTCTCTGTACTGCAAGCATTTTGCATAAAACCATCAGATAAACAAGGCAATGTAATGTCTTGAGCAGAGAAACAAACCTACCGGTGGTGAAAGTATCATTGTGAACAGTGAAGGGCACACAGAATACAAAGGTGCGAATAGTAAGGATGATCAGTGACGTGGTAGGTCACATCACTTTGGCATATGAAGTAGCTGAGGGTCACATCATTTTGGCACATGAAGGAGCTGAGGGCCACATCACTTCACACACGAAGGAGCAGGTGGTCACATCACTTCACACACGAAGGAGCAGGTGGTCACATCACTTCACACACGAAGGAGCTGAGGGTCACATCACTTCACACACGAAGGAGCTGAGGGTCACATCATTTCGGCACAGGAAGGAGCTGAGGGTCACATCATTTCGGCACAGGAAGGTTCTGAGGGTCACATTATTTCGGCACAGGAAGGAGCTGAGGCTCACATCATTTCAGCACATAAAGGAGCTGAGGGTCACATCATTTCGGCACATGAAGGAGCTGAGGCTCACATCATTTCAGCACATAAAGGAGCTGAGGGTCACATCATTTCAGCACATAAAGGAGCTGAGGGTCACATCATTTCCGCACATAAAGAAGCTGAGGGTCACATCATTTCAGCACATAAAGAAGCTGAGGGTCACATCATTTCAGCACATAAAGGAGCTGAGGGTCACATCATTTCAGCACATAAAGGAGCTGAGGGTCACATCATTTCGGCACAGGAAGGAGCTGAGGGTCACATCATTTCGGCACAGGAAGGTTCTGAGGGTCACATCATTTCGGCACATGAAGGAGCTGCCCAGCGAGGCCTTCCAGAAGGACTGACTCATGCTGACCACCTTTAATTCTGACTCTAATCAGCTCAGCCTAGTAGGTTTCCCTGCAGCTGTGCAAGATTCCAAAACTAACAGCAGGCCTGTTTAGCAGGTACTCAGCACTCACCGTTAGCATGAGCCATGCTAACATGCGCCGCGTGCAAGTGATTCTTCAGCCCTTCCTGGGAAATTTCAGACAGTGAAGCAGTGGAATTATTCTTAGTCGTGGCTCCTTCGTTGAATTACAGATCCAGCTTCATTCCGGTCAAACCCACAGCCACGTATAGCTTTAGTGTCATTGGCTACACCGGTTAAAGCACCCAAATAAATCTAAGCAGAGAAGACATACACTATTTGGACAAAAGTATTGAAACACCCATAGTAATTACAGGAACTGGGCACATATACCACAGCTATTGCTGACATACAGGTGTGTAATTAAGCACACAGCCATGCAATCAAACAGTGGCAGCAATTGGGGGTCACACAGAAGAGGTTAGTCAGCCGAGGACCGTCATTGGACACCATCATTGGACACCACTGGACACCTTTCCAGCAAGTCGGATCTCCACGTTTCTGTCCTACTAGAGCTGCCCTAGTCAACGGCGACTGAAGTGATTGTGAAGTGGAAACATCTGGGAGCAAGTTCAGCTGCGAGGTGGGGACCACACAAGCTCACAGAGAGGGGCCTGATCACCCAACATCAATACCCAACCTGAATGGCAGCAGATCCCACCAGCAATGTTCCAGCATCTAATGGAAAGCCTTCCCAGAAGAGTACAGGCTATTATAGCAACTGAGGGTTAGCCGGCTTCATATTACTACCCTTTGATTCAGAGAGAGATGCTGGACAGGCTGGTGTCCACATACTTTTGTCCATATAGTGCGACGTTAAAAAAAAAGCACTCACCGCTAAGCTGGGCTAACGCAGGATATTTTAAGATCAGCTGTAACTCAGAGTCCAAGATAGAGGATAAGTCATTTATAGAAGATCAATAAGTCAACAACAGTCAACTAAAATATTTATACTACAGACACTGAACATCATTCTCAGGAATGGCTAATCATCCAAGTGCAACAGTCAAACCGTTGTTTCCAATTCGCAACAAATACCTCTGTTAATAAACAAGAATGTTAGTCTCGGGGCTGAAAAACAGCGTTACTGCATCCAAAGGCCAAAACGCCCCATGGTGAAGTACTAAATAAATATGGTGCATATGCCATCTAATTCAAAGACTAAAAAGGCACTGAAAACCACCCCCATGATTTAATATCTGGTGTCTCTATTGCTCTGGCAGCCTCTGCTGCAGCTATATCAGGACCTGTGTCACCAGTCTGCATCCTCATATGATATCTCACACTTTATAAACAAGTGGTAAAGAATAAATAAGTACACTGCTGCAGCTAGAATAATGTGTCATCAGAAAAAGGGAACTAAATGATTTGGTTCCTTAGACGATTATTCAACATCCATACTGAAGTACCTGGAGGAAACCCCACAATGACATGTGGAGCCATGGTCCAAGAGGCGTGAGGCAACAATGCTAAACACTGCACCAACCCAGGCATTCCCACCCCCTATAACTTTTGGATGAATTTGCCATAAATCATAATGGATAAAGCTAGACACCGACACACAAACAATATTAAAGGCATCAGGGAGTGCAAAAGGGGAAGGTCACTGAAGAACGCCTTTCACATTCTGTCAGCTGATGAAATGTCTCTCCTGCAACTAATCTTCATTCTTGCAGTTAACAACGATGGTAGTCAGCTAGCTATCAATGTCGTTAAAATGAAAAGTAAAAAAGATGCAAATTGAGGAACGCCTACATTTCTTTTGACTTAAGGCAGCATTCTCTTTTGCAATTACAAATCACAGAAATCAAAGGGATTTTATTTCAGATGCATGCCGTAAACCAGGGCTGGGGAACGTGATCCACTGGGAGCCGGGGTCAGTCCGGGATTTTGGGGTGACCTCTCGATCAGCCAATAACAGTGGGTCCCCATGACTGGAACTGAGAACCTCCGTTTTATTACTGGCTGCCCGAGAGGTCATCCCAAAAGCCCACACCCACACCGGTCATCTTTGGATCAGGTTCACTACCCCTGCCTTAGACATCAACCAAAGTTAAATAATTTTTAACAACATCCACTGATACGTAACAGCATTCATGAAAATGCATAAATATAGGATTTACTCTCTGTAACCAAGTACGCATTTGCAATAATTTAAAAGTTACTTTCAGAAATGCATATATTAGCTTGAGGAGTATGTGAAATAATGTTACCATAGTTATACAGATGGCCTTAGATAATTAAGTTTCAGGAAAAATCATATGTAGTGTTATACTTTAACTGCAAGTAAACATTTGGAACACGGACATCTTTTGTTATGAATGTTAAAAGCATCAAATAATTAAGGACTAAGAACCTGCAATGGAGTTAAAAGTATTCACAGCCACTTCATAGTAGACATTAAAAGTGGCCATGAAGTTGATACAGATGCATAATTTATTCTGTGAATGGACCACATTCACAATGCGCCATTTGAGTGCTGCATCTCTGAAAAGAGAAAGTAAAAACAGCAACACCTTCAGGATCTCCTGGTGACTTGCGTAGATACCGCAGCGTCTTGGGACCCCAGGACCTGGGCTTGCTTACATCATTGGTATGACATATCATTTTTCCTAACATATACTGAACTCGGTAGGGTACAAAAATATCCACAAGGCAACGCAACATAAAAACACACATTTAGAAAGTGTGCTATTAGCCATCATATTTGTAAGTTAAAGTTTGAATCGAAGTCCACAAACCGGTATTACATCTAGGCTTGAGGTTGGTGTTGACAAATATTTTAAATGCTATTTTGGTCTGCGCAAGCTAACCAGGCAAGTATGACGTTTTGAACTCCAGCAGCATTTGCAAAACTTCGAGCTTTTCCGGTTAGGAATTTATCCACAGAGTAATTTAACCACTACAGGCCAAAGCGGCAAAGAGAAGCAAGGGAAGGACGTTTACCCAGAGGCACAAGATTTTACCATATGAGCTGTTATTTTAGCAATTGGCGTGAATCTGAACAGATAAATACTAAGTGTTTGTGACCTGTGTCCTGATATTTCTGCAGATTCCACATGACGGACAAAGTATATATATAGCCAGAAAGCACGCCTAGAGAGTATCCATGTAACAATGATAGGCAACGGGACCCCCCCCCAGATAAAGCGGCACCCCGGACCCCGCCGTTGTGAATGCAGGGGTCCGACCCAGCATGGCCAAAAACCAGAAACGGATTCTGGAGAGGTAAGAAAAGCATACGACCACCCTGATTGACCTGCTTGCAATGACCATAGACTAGCAATAATGGTAAATTCATTAACTTACAACTACGGTTTATAACATATTGGTGTTATCTAGACTTGTCTGTAAAGCTGTAATGCTTGAAATCTAGCAATGAACAAGTACAAACTTCTTTGAATATTTATTGGCACACACAAACTAGTACACACCCATTCTCTCTCAAAGGGTTTACTATTTACATTATGTAACATACCCTTATCAACCTTTTTGCAAAGTATGAAAGATTATCAGCTATGATACTTAACTTGGAGACCTTAACATGCCCGTTCAAAGCCTCATTTTGAAAAGTGGATCCTCTAACATTAAAAAGGATTAATTTGGCCTAAAACCCAAGAATTTCTTAAAACAAGTTTACAGCGCTTTGTGCTTAACGTGCAATGGTAAGAGAATCGGTGGAAGGGATGAACTAGTGGCTCGCAAACTTCTTTCATTAAAACATTTTCCATACTTTGACTGGTGACCAATACAATTCATAGCTAAATATTAAATCCAAACAAAATCACCTTCAAAACCCTTTTTACACAGGATATTTATCTTTTTGATGCCAATGCATCGCTTCATTGGTCCTGTGTTGTATTAATTATCAAACATGATTCTGTTGGGTTGATATTTTTTTCCAGACCAACCACCCAGAGAACAATGTTAGGACAAGGCTGTAAACACAAACCAACTTAAAACCTAATAAAATTTGGCACAGTTTCCACTTAATATCAGTAGAAAACTAGAATCCACCAATGTCCAGACATCAGAAGTAACATTTCGCTCTCATTAAACATGGCATGCTGGTGAACATCTCAATCCCAGTAGATACTGTCAAGGACAAGCTGGCTTTCTTTGTTTGGTTAATCACACTTAACCCTCTTTTGATTGTTAACATTCTGGATTCTACTGGCTCAGCTGTTTTAGTCATGGCGTCTCTTTATAAAATAGTCACTGCTCCCCCTCCCCACACAAAACAGCTGCAAAACAAGTCTGATACACTATATATTATAAAGCACAAAAACTGAACTCTCACGTATAGCACTCAGGCAACAGAAGTGAACAGATTAACAGTGAAGGGAGGAAGGGCAAAACTGATACACATGAAAGGAAAGGAGGGGGCATTTTAATTGGAGGCAATGGGGAAGGTTTCAGTTCTCACAGACACAGAAGCCATACTTCGCATGGTTTGCAAAGCCATCAATACTGCCGTTTACAGGTCAGCCAGCCTGCTAGGACTGTTCAGCCTTATAGGTCTGGAGAACAGAAAAAATGTCAAAATGCTTCAGGGTTGCCCATCTATAAGTACTGAAATGATCAATAACCGTAATCCAGATTACAAAAAAAACATGGTTTAAGGCTAGAACTACTTTCTTGTTGCAAACTGCAACTGCCAATGTTACTCTATTTTAAATATTCTGTGATAGAAGACAAAGATTGCAAGAATCCTTAGCAGCGTGAAAAATTAAATGCTGACACTTTAAAAAACTGTACCAAGAAATAACAATTTTGTTCTATAAACCCAGATATCTTGAAGGAAAGACAAACTCAGAATTCCCAAAACCTCAATCACCTTTTTTTCTTGGGGGGGGGGGGGGGATTCATCCCAGATGGAGTTTCATTGAAAGGGGACTGTGACATCAATAATCGAACAGATTAATGTCAATTTATTCAGTTTCCCCTCTTCTTTCACAAGTGATGAGAATAGTTTCCTTTTCACAAAGTGATTTAAAAAGAAAAAGCACCTTAAAAAAAACAAAAGAAAAAAAAAGCCATAAACAAGCAAAGTAAGTCGATTCCAAAATAAATACTTTTTCCGTTTTCTTAAAAGGGCCTGGTCGGTTTAATGTGGTCGAGGATAGCCTTGAGTTCTGTGTATGGGCGATATTCTTTATTGGGCATGCAATCCGCCGGAACATTCTGCCAGCCAAGCCTTGCTGCTCAGTTGTGTGTGGGGGGGGGGGGGGGGGGGGGGGGGTGTGTGTGTGTGTGTCCATTCAGATATCGGTCACCAGGTTGAACAGGGTAGTAATAACATCCACTGAAACTCGGGGAAGGAGCCCAAGTGCTCTGTACTGATCCGTCGCCCTCCTCTACGCCACGTAGTTGTACTGGTTGGGATTCTCCTTGTCACGCTCCATGTAGTCCCTGTCAATGAGTGATTCTATTCTTTTCTTTAGGTCAGCAGGCTGCCAAAAGAGCAGGAAGAAAACAGCAAGTTCCCCCTTTTACATTTCTGTTCACATTTATTTATTTATACAGCAGATTTATTTTAAGTGACAGACAGCTGGGAAAACAAGGTCAGTTGGCCCCCGGAGTAACTGGGGTTAAGGGCCAAACAGTGGAATTACTTTTAGTCATGGGATTCGAACCGGCGAACTTCTGATCAGGGGCAAGGAGTCCTTAACCCACAGAGGCAATGAGAAACCTCAAGTGCTTTAAAAAGCGTGGTGAAAAAGTGAGGATGCTTTCATTCATGAAAACAGCACCCCCACCTGGTGTTTAGCCCCACGGCCTTCTCAAGCGGACCCTTCACTCACCTTGACGGGAAATTTCAGCTGGTTGTATACTTCCGACACCAGCAGGTTGTGGCTAAGGGTCTTCCTCATCTTCATGATCCGCACGATGGCCGCGTCTATCTGGTACTGCCGGTCCTGGAAGACCCGTTCGGTGGTGCTGGCTTGTTCTTCCACCTGCAGAAACGAGATGCACTGTGAGTGAATCAGAAACGCCACCGGTGAGAGCTGGGCATCGCTGTTAAAAAGCCTACACAGCTAAAAGCGGGCGATTTGGGAAGAAGCGGCACACCTCGCCAACAACTACGGGCAAGAGGGCGAGAGAGAGACGGGGAGGACAGGCCAAGAGGGCGAGAGAGAGACGGGGAGGACAGGCCAAGAGGGCGAGAGAGAGACGGGGAGGACAGGCCAGCAAACCGTTTCTTTCATCTGGATTTGGTTGATCTTTATCCTGAAGAGTTTGTGCTTGAAGTCGTCGTTGCAGGTGAATCTATCACCGTCCTCCACATCTTTGCTTTTTGGTGTTTTGGAAAGGACCCGCGCTTTCCCACAGGCCAGGGACTGCAGGGTCCGACGCAGCTCGCTGTCCTCTGCGCATGTACAAACCAAAAAAAAGAAAATACGGGTCCCTCTAAGCGTGTTTTCCTAAACCCAGTCCTTGGAGACTCCCAGATGGTCCGCAGTTTTGCTTCATAGGACTGTCCGGCAGGGAGCTGAGAGGAAGCACAAACGTGGACCGTCTTTTGGTCCCCGAGGATCGGGTTGGGAAACACTGCTTCGAAAGACCTGATAATGGGGGGGGGGGGGGCATCTGTCTGAAATCCACTGTGTAACATAGACAAATTCCCACAAAATGATAATATGCCAAGGAGGCCACTACAGGCAGAACGTCCTTTAAAACCGAAGCCAGAAAGGCCAAGGACATGCAGATGTAGGTGCTGCTCACAAATGTCTGGCAGCCGGCTGCATGGCAGTTACCTCTCCATTCACAGAGAAACCAAAAACACACATCTGTCTGGATGAATGCAGAAATTTCACCTTTGTGTATTAGTCAGGACACTTTTTTGCATCTAATAAAAGAGTAAAACGTTTCCGAAAAGAGGACATTTTAGCAAGATGCATGCAGTCTGTGAAAAAACACCCACAAACCTATTCCAGTTGCCTGTTTAATTTCTTCCAGACTGAACTCTTCTCCTTCATTAAACATGAGAAGCACCAGTGTTTGGAACAGGGAAACCTGAAGCTCTTTTTTACCCTACAAGGAGTTGGGAGAAATATTGTTTAGCACGGTATGGTATCCCTCATATTGCAGATATAAACAGTCTATGATCCCTGAGTGACAATTAAAGTGCAGCAGTGGCAACATCAAATTAACATTCAGAGGAGAATAATATACCAAGAAAGACATTACCTCCTTAAATTCAGCTTTCAAGACACAATGTCCCAGTGTCGACTGCCACTGAAGTTTTCTGCCACTGTGCTTGCCAAGATAAAAAGTCTTGAATATCTCCTGCAGTTTCACCATCTGATAAAAAGGACTTTTCTTATTCGATCCATCATATACATTGACAGATAACATAAATGGACTGGTTATTAAAAACAGCCATGTAGCTTGAAACAGACAGACCTCAGGAGGTAAAAGGACTTCCATAGGCACATAGGTCGGCCAGTATCCCATAGTGAGGATGTTCACGGTCAGCTCAATGTTGCCGGGGATGTTCTGACATTGCATATACTGCAACAGGGACAGACATCTCATAAGAACCCACCTGCCAAGTTTACAAGACGCAGTAGAGTCACACACGGGCCGACTCACCTGTTTAAACTGCACCATTATGTCCTTGGAGAGCTCCATGTCCTTGAACATGCCTTCCAGTTTGCTGGTGAATGCAGCACCACATTCTGCCAGCAGGGGGCAGAGTATTTAAAACAATGCAACGCAAGAAAGGTGGTCAACCAGACCCACATCCCTAAGAAAACTGGCTGCTTTTTACTTATGTGGTGTCTCTAGAAAAAGGGTCTAGACCAGCAGAACATGTTTCTGAGCACCTAGCTGGTGGTCACATCCACCTACAGCATTTACGCGAAATTCAGAAGCTCCATTTGGGGGGTGGTACTCACCGTGCTTTAGTTTGGACAGCATGGACTTCTCTGCGTCCACGGATGCGCTCTTCCCGACCAGCAACCGCTTGGCAAGATCCTTCTTGTAAAAGGCTTCGAATACGTCTTTTCCTGTTCATACGATGGCAGCCAGAGTGAAAACCCAGCAACATCAGAATCACTACAATTAAAAGCAGCAACCGGGACGACTCACCATATATGAATCTGAATATAATCATGATTTTGTCCAGCATCTTCTCCAGCTCCTCATCTGTGGCTTCTTTGTTTCCAGCCCTAAGCTTTGAATCCACATATTTAGCTGAAAATGAAATGGAAGAAAAGAGAATAGTGAGGTTTTGGGAACGGAGTTTCTTTTGTCTTCAAGATATCTGGGCTCATAGAACAAACGTTTTATGTTAATTCATTTGCAAAAAATTGGGGATGTGGTAACCATGAACAACGATGGGAAAGACATGTCTTTATTAACACCAAGGAGCTTCAACTGGCTTAAATGCGATGTTCAGAGTCAAATAGAAAGATCCTGCTTTCATTCTGCTCTTACAGCTAAAATTAAACCACCACAATCTGGAATTATACCACCACAAATGGTACTGAATGGAAACTTAACCAATAAGCTCCGCAGGTTTATTTGGTCGTTTGTTTATGAAGGTCTCAAAGGCCTCCTTCATGGCATTGACAAACTTCTCATTCTTCAAGAAGCAGACGTCTATTATGTGATCCACTTTGTCCTTGAAGTCCAAGAGCTCCTGCACCATGGTCTTATCCTTCTCCGGGTTGATGACTATGGTACTTCCAAAGGCCTGAGAAATGTCAACAGCCAGCTGAATCTTTTGTTTTAGAATGACCAATGTTCATTAACAGCAAGATGTTTAAGCAATTATATGGAACCTGAAATCACAAACTGACATTACCTTCTGGTAAAGGTTTCAAATTTATCAAAGTAGCTATGATGGCAACCTTTCATTGCCGAAAACCACTTCCAATACTAAGAACACAGTACAGAGGACAGTAAAACTCCCTGGATTTTGGTGATGCTCCGCCCCAAATATCAAGGAAACCAGATATCAGCTACATCCTTGGCAAACGAGTCCAACCCCATGAAGTTTGTCTTTGGGAAGCAAGTTAACAAGAGAGCTCTTGCCAAGTTCAATCTTTGCGTTCTTGGTATTAAGAAACACCCAAACACAAGCGCCCTTCGCCTACCTTAATGTACTCTATCCAGTGCTGCAGCAGAACCTGCACACCCCCTCTTACTCGGCTGAAAAGCTGATATAGCAGTGACAGGTCCTGGATTCGGTTCTCATCTAGAAGGTGGTTCAGGCCTGGATGCGAGCAGGAGAAATTGCGGGGGGAAAAAAAACAAGCAATAGACAGTAGGTTAAAAAAAAAAAAAAAAACCTGGCACAAACTTAGAGAAAAAGATGCTAGCCGATGTTAATAGCAGAACTTGTGAAAAGACTAACGTGCTTCTGAGAGACGTACCCTTCTGGAGAGTTGTGGTCAGGTGTTCACCCAAGAGCTGTTTTTCCACAGTTGCGATCAGGGGTTTTCTTTGTAAGGAGAGAAACACGACTTAAGTTATCAGAATAACAAACACATTCAAGTCATTCTACTTCAACAAAGGCCTGAGAAAGAGACAAGCAGGCAGCAAGCTAGCTTAACACCTGATGCCTTACTGTGTGCTCTGGTCTAAATACGTAATGACTCTGTCCGCCTCCTCTTCCAAACGTTTGTTTACGTGGTGCAGATACTCCGGAACCTATCACGTTGCAGCAGAGGGAGGGAGACATTAGCCTGTATACTTCATAAACGCAAGGCTTGTGCAGATACTATGCAGAGGCCTGAGCCCAAACCCTTACAAAACACAAGTCACCTCTCTCTCCTGCATAAGGCGCTGTCCCTCTGCAGCATAGAGGCGGTTCGTCTCCTCCAGAAATCGCTGCTCAAACGAGTCTTGGTAGATCTGCCAGGGGATGGGATCTCATCAATAAACTGCTTTCAAACTATAACAAAT
>JABFEB020000038.1:6025803-6044259 GCA_019775895.2 Stomatorhinus ivindoensis | reverse complement strand
TGGATATTCCTGCCTCTTCGCCTTGTTTACCCGACGCCGCTCGCATCCAGGCACGCTTGCACCCGCGATCGTGACAGCTCAAATCATCATTGTAAAAATCCACATAAAAAACTGTTATTACTACAAACCCTGTATTGATTGCAAATCACTCCAGTATCAAATAAATAAAATTATTCAGCCAACCTCTATAACAACTTACTTTACTATCACCCTGCATCAGGTAACTATTAAACATATATAATATGCATATTTAATAATGCATTACTGGATTGTAAATAGTGAAATGTGTTTGGCAGTCCAATGCAACACAAAGAATGGCAAAGTCAATGAAAGGGTCTTTCATTCTTACTGAGCTGCTCTTTTCTCTCCACAAAAATTTTAATTATGTTTAACGTTCACAGTATGTAGCAGAACAAGAAGCCTGATTTTATTTTTTTCCCCCACTAAATAACATTACACATATCACCATTTGCTCGCTGCTGTACATCAGACCCAAGGTCATTGTTCTATCATTCCTAACAGCCTTTCATGTTCTATTGTCCTGAGCTGGTTATTTTCCATTTCTACATTCTTTGATAACTACCTGTTGTTTTGCACAACAGACAAGGTGCTGGATATACATGAAAAACTGACTTTGGATTTGATCTGCAAAAACATTAAACAATACCTTCTGTTTGAACAGCGTGCTGAAGATCTTGCTTTATATTTGCATAGGGGCTTTGTTGGAAAGCCAAACATAATTTATTGTAATTTCAATATAAAATCTGGTTAAAAAACAACTAGTGCCATATGCTCACTGCAGGGCAAGGCAGACTTTGACCTCCAAACAGCAAAAGGCTATAAAAAAATAAAAAAGAAATTCTGGTTTGGACAATAAATTTTGTGTAGCTTGATTTGCATACCTTCAAAAAGAAAACATTGTCAAAAACAAAACTAAAATACTTTCATAAGGCACGGCCAATCCTTAGTGTATAAAAAAGTCCAACAAGTTAAAGCGACTTGAGACTGCAGTTAGTCGCAATCAATCATTATCTGACCCCTCAGGAGGCAAGATTAGAAGAGAGTCATGGAAGTCGTGCCCATATGGCCGCAGCCTGTACACGCCGAACATCATGACCTGCATCTGTTCAGGGGTCATGCCGTTGAAGGTGACGGCCAGATCGGGACAGCAGCTGTGCACCACCTCTGCGGGATTCTTCGATAAGCTGTCCGTGATGAGCTCCCCCACGCTCTTGCTGTTGAAAAGCCCCTTGCCCAGTGCGTCCTCCCCGTTCTCAGCAAACACCCCCGTGTACTTCAGGCACACGGCCAGCTCCTTCTCCTCAGTGCGCTTCCACAGCGAGTGGCTGTTCAGGGGGCACTTAAGCTCATCCTGGAAGGCGAGCATCAGGCGGCTCAGAGCCTCGAAGCTCAGCACGATGCCGCTGCTGTACTCTACGTACTCCAGGTCCCCCGACTTCAGCACGTTGCCGATGTAGAATGGCTGCTCGGGGTCCTTGTCCAGCACGAGGTACTTCAGGTTCTCAATGATGGCGAAAGTGGTGGGTTGAGCCACAAAGAACCAGTGCAGGTCGCCAGCATTATTGTAGGCGTGCGTCAGGGCCTTGCGCATCCTCACCCACTCGTCTTGTTCCTGCAGATCTACCGCCTCCATGGCCTTGGACGACTCCGAGGTGTAGAAGACCGCTCTGTCACAGTGCTTGCTCCACGTGTCTTTCGTTGCAGCCCAGCTAGTGAGGATCTTGGGCCGCACCATGATGATGCAATACACCCGCACACTGTGGCTCATCTCCAGCTTCACAGAGTCCGACGTCTGGATCAGCGCCTCCTTGCCGGAGGCCTTGATGTGATGGTGAAAATGGTGCCTTATAGCAGATGGTTGCGCTGGCTGCCTGAGCTCAGTGAAGTAGGAGAACATCAAGCAGAAGAGGCTGCCAAACAGCACTCCTTTAAGGAAGGAACTAAACTCTGACAGCATTTCAAACACCTACCAAAAGAATAACAAGTTCAATGAGAAGGACCCTTTGTTCTAGTATGGAAATTACAGCTTGCAATCCCAGATAAAACAATTAATTTGTACTGAAATAAATTATCATTCATTTCAAACAGATGCAATCCCTTAATGTGTATTCTATTAATATGATTTGAATCAGTAATTAATTAACTGATTACGCTCTGAGGTGAACTAAAGGACTGAAACGACAGCAGCGATGGACTGGCGCTTCATCCTGGGTCATTCCCTGCCTTGCGTCTATATATCCTCCAGGACAGTGTCCGGACCCCCGCGATCCTGAATATGTTAAGCGGTTACTGAAAATGGATGGAAGGTTGAAAGGACAGCGATTGCATACATTTTAAAAGATCGTTAAAAAGGCCAACTGACCCGGAAAAACAGGAATACAAATCTCCGACTTTAAGGCAGGTGTAGCAAAGCGTAAGGCAGGATGCAGGTATCGGCCAACTAGGCAGTGACCTCGAAGGGGGGTCCAGACATGGTCCCCGTTGGGTGAGTGGATGGATGGATGGATGGATGTATTTGTTTAGCCGCCAGTGCCGTTCTTTAGGTCTGTTGTGTTACGGGTGTTTCCCCCTGACACGTGAAAATGTCGGTCAGGTTGCGCAATAAAATGTCACTCCAACAGTTTTCGACAAACCTTGATAGTTTCGCGTAGGTGTTAACGTTGTTTGGGATCTAGGAATGATTGATAATTTTGAATAAACTACAATTTTTGGAAACCAATATTTATAAAACCCTACCTATGTACGTTCGGGTTAACACCAATGAATTTTGTGGGACAACCATATTTACCAGGAACCTTGGAACTCGAACGCCTTTTAACTCCACAGATTCGGATATCGAATGGGTCTGTCGAGAAAAATCTAAACTGCAACACCACAAAACAAAACACACCCGCTAAAACCTGTACGAACCGAGACGCGTCTCCCCTTCAAACGACAACCCCCTCACCCCTCAACCCCTCCCCCCTCTCCACCTGCGACTTCCAGTATGTTATCAGTTCAGATCAATTCAGGTAAAGCGCTAAGAAATTGTCATTTCATGTTTATTGCTTTTATATTTGTCCTTTTCAGTTTATTATAAGTGTTTTATCATTAGTTAGGTAGATAGGTTCAAATAGGCAGTGTTTTGGGAGTCTGGAACGGATTACATTGATTTACATTATATCTTATGGGGGAATTCGTCTTGAACCTCGACCAAATCGTAACCCGACCAGCCTTCTGGATCGAATTAAGTTCATGTTCCATGGTACCACTATGTAAGAAATTAAAATATCAAACCTTTGCCCATGTACAGACAGAATTAACACGTTTTTAAAGCTGAGCGATTCTTGACTGACATGTTTCGCAATGATGCCACGTATGACATTAAACCTTATACTGTATCAAGCCTCGCACACCGATGTCCATAATGTCTTATAAAGTAATATTCTCCCTCCCCACGTAAGAGCTGTTGGCCGTATAAGCTATTATATAGTTGAGGATCTGTAATTAAACAGCTTTAACTTAACTAAAATGTTTCATTTTTCATAAGCGAAACTACTTCTCCTTCCTCGGAGTCGTGGATGTCCTCTTTTAAGAACATTTCTATTTACAAGGTAACAACACCCCCCAATCTCTTTTCACGTCTAACAGGAAACAGAAAATTACTTTCTGACTCTCCAGTTAGCAAGAATGATGTATGGAAACTTTATAGGAGTCAGCTAAATGAACAAGACAGAAATCTGAGAGGATAAACTCCTTAGGGCGCATAAAATCCGAACTATATGCAAAAAAACTATTTAACAGTGTTACGTACCTAATATCCTGGCGGTCATGAGATACATGCAGCACTTCCCCTATTTCTGCGCTTGTTATATACAAGCTATTTTATGTAAGGCTAAAATAGGTATTTGAAGCTTTTCCCTTGTTAAAGACACACTTGAAAATGTTGTTCTGCTGCACTTAATGAAATATATGACTTAAAACTGAGGTCTCTGGTTTTAGGATAGATGTAATACAAAGTTCTCGCTACTTACCCCGGCGCTCGAGCAAACCCCCTACCTGTGCCTTTAAGTGCGCGAGACGCCTTCAGCTGACTCGCCAGTAAATACGTCAAACTTCCGGAAGTTTTGCGTCATAACATGAGTCTGTCGATCTTTGCTATGCTTATAGTATAATGCTGCCTTATGACTGACTATCCTGACCTTCAACATATACACAGCCATGAAACAGTCTTCGCAATCACTGTTCAATTATTCAAATATTTTCTACACATTATCTGCAAGCCCTGAATGCTGAAGGAAAAACATTATTGAAAAGGGTGGAAAACTTGTTTGACAAAGTCTGACAGGAAATGTCAGAAAATGCAGACTTCAGTTTATTGTCCTGTTTGGATTAAGGAAAACTTAATTGCTTCCGTTGTTTCTGCAGGAATACTGTTTGCTAACAGGTTAATTTGCTTTGTCCAGGGTGGTAAAGTGAGGACATTGACCAAACCAAATTTGGATGTAAAAAAAACCTAAGGGGCTGCAGAAATGGCGTTGGTGAGTTTGCAGGGGGCAGAATGTGCTCTGGAATGAACTGCTTGTGCTGTGAAGAGGGTGTTTTCTTTTCAATGGTACAGTAAGATCATGTCATCTGTGAAATTTCGTCATTGTTGTGAACGTTCGTCTTTGTTCGTATTTCCTCCATCATGGTGTTTCGCATTAATGTGTTCAGCAGCAACTGAGTGGACTAGATTTTTGATAAAAGCTTACTTGTCGGGACACAAATACTTAGTTTTAACTCAGTTACTTCTGAAGTATAACTCATGAACAAATATCTTAGCTAGACAAAAAAAAGTCACAATTCATTAATGTTGAACAAACATGACAGTCAGTGTTTCAGTATTTCTTTCAGTAGTTCCTTAATAGTTCTTTCAGTGGTTTTTTCAGTATTTCACGAAAGTTTACGGAGTATACTAACTGCTTAGTTCGTGCTTAATTAACCTTGGGGAACCCAGACCACCTTATCATTATCATGAATATGTCCATTGGCTAAAATGATCATACAGACCCAGTGAACTCAAAAACAGGTGTTTTGTAAAAATAACTGTTTTCCAGTCCATGTTATGAAATGTGTCAAATACGACCCACTGGATTGTTAACTTGTTAATTTCGCCTATGAAATAAGGACAGAAAAGAAGGAAAAACCAAATCTTTGCAACATTCTCATTTTCAAAATACATTTATTGAATTTTCCTTTTTATCATTCACCATGTGCTGGCAATAAAGCACATGCTTCAAACATGCCAACCCATCAAGAAGTGAACAGACCTGCAAAAAGCTGTACTACACACAGAAACTTTACTTGTGGTGGGTTGTAAGGTCTGGTTCACCACCTGTATTCCCTCTGTTTTTGTCTGAGGCTGATGTTGAGCACATGATCTCCACAGTTGCCAGAAAAGTTTCAAAACATCCAAAACCTCGGGGTACATGTTCTATAACATCTAAACATTATGCATTTCTGCCACTTACCTATTCACAGCTTGACAGGTGAATATTTGCAGCATGTACACCAACAACCTCAAAACACGTTGGGGGGCCATATTTATTGTGGAAAAAAATCTGGTTAATTCACCCATCTATCCATCCTTCCAAAATCTGAAATACAACGGCATATTCATGTTCAACAGGTTTGGGATCTGGGGATCTGTTGTGCAGCATCATTGTGGGATATGAATGCCATTAGAAATAAAAACTTATGAAAAGGCTGACATCTCATCCAGGGTATTCTGCTGCCATTTGCCTGATGCTGTCTGGGATGTGATTCAGGCCCCTGTCACCCTCTGCTGGGTAGGTAGTTGGAAAATTGATGTTTGTGTAATTTTAGACCAAAAAGCAACTGCCTTGAGACAAAGTAGATTTAGAAAAGTAAAGTACTGATTTTAAAGGTTGATACGTTAACAAAACGTGGGCACAAGGAAGAGGGAAATTAAATCTAAAGACTATTTTAAACCCAGAGAAATGAACAAATACCCATGTGTAAAAAATACACCCCCAACCCTGTACTGGATAAGTCTGTGGAAGAAGGATGGATAGATGGTTGGATGGATGGATGGATGGATGATATTGGGGCAGTAACTGCATTGCCTGTGATTTTATTTGGAATTAAATTCAGAATCTTTAACATTAAATCAAACAGCTTGTAATTTATATTTCCTGAAATATTATTGCAATATAACTTGAGAAATTCACAAAGCATTTAAAATATATAAAACATGTTTAAGAAAATGTGTATAAAAGGTCAACTACTTTTGCACCTTGACAGTGGACAACCATCATGGTCACTGGCATTGTTGTCCAGACATGGACAGAAATGGTTTTAAAGTATTTCATCATCTGTCTAAGACCAGACTAAATACTAGGCTTTCGAAAAGCTGCTTCTATTGCAATTCATTGATATTAATCGCAAATCACAATGTGTATGCATGCAAGTAAGAATTAAGAAATAAAGGTAACAAGTGTATATTTACAGCATTTACACCCCAGGTGTGAATTTCCTTTTTGCAGGATTTGGTAAGTTGTAATTCTGCTGGCATCTGTAATGGTTTGCCAATGGTTTGATGGGTTGCTAATGATATGATATTTATCATTTTTGCTTGCCAGCCACAGTCAGATAGGTCATCTCAATCTCGACATCTGCTGGGCAGGTTTGCGTAAACTCGTCCCTCTCGTACGCATTCCTCAGGTATCGCCACACCCCTGTGAACTGTATGGGGATTTCAAAGCCACAGAATTTCTTGGAAGCAATCTGTAAGAAGAAGGCGGTGGGATATTAACCATTTCTGTATTTATGTTGTTCCTACTCGTAGTTGTTCTTCTAATGGGCATATGAAGAATGCTTCACATTCCACATTCACCCACCTTAATGACATGGAGTTTGGGCAGTAGGTTGCAGTCAGCCAGGGTCAGGCGGTTGCCATCCAGGAACTTTCTGTCGGAGACTATGATGTTCTTGGTGGCATTTTGGTGAATCTCTTCTGGGAGGGGCGTGTTCAGATAGTCGTCCAGTCTCTTGAACTCACGTAAAAGGGCCGTCTCTTGATCTGGTGGGAAACGAAGAAAAGATTAAGAATGATATCAGAGAATTCGATAATGCTTCTCGTTAACTGCACCTTCATGATGCCTTTATAATGTCTTTGTAGGACATTCAGTGCACCTTCATATGGCATTCATAAATCAGTCAGTGTACCCTCATAATGCATTCATAGATCATTCAGTGTACCCTTATAATGCATTCATAGATCATTCAGTGTACCCTCATAATGCATTCATAGATCATTCAGTGTACCCTCATAATGCATTCATAGAACATTCATAAGCAAGATGTAAGTATAGTTTATAAAGCATTCATAGAACATTAAGTTCACCTTCATAATGTATTCATAGAACACTCATAAGTACAATGTAAGTACACCTGAATGTCTCAAACAATTGCATTCATAACACACAGTATTATTTTACTTGGGCGAGTGGGGGTCATAAATAATGGACCCTCAAGTAAATGAACAAGACATGACAGTTATAAATTCTTATTAAGATACACTGAATGGTCTGTGAACACAACATGAATGCATTATGACAGAAAATTCTGATATTGGGATGCTTTCAATGATCCTCCCAAATGATGTTTAATGTGTGTAGACTATTAAGATAAACGCACATATTTTTCAGTTCATCACATTTACACAAACAACCCAGCAAATACAATGAAACCATAACACAATATTTGATGTGAACCTCACAATAACAAATAGGGAATGTGCTCCTGTCTATTTTCCATTCATCACTTTTTAATAGCTATTTATTGTAAAGTAGAGTACACGTGCAGGGCATTCATGTACTTGGACAGTCACGCAAACTGTCAGACTCTGCCGTTACAAACAAGACAGAGGTATAATTACTGTGGTTTCATTTTACTCAGTCACATTGTCCTCTCCCAATCTGTTCCTTTTGCAATTTCACTGCTCCTACAAGTTTTTCCTGAATGTACTTTTACATCCCAGATTTTATATCTAATATATATTGCGTGACTATGTACGCATTGGGCAGTGTGGGACACTGCGCTTCCCTGTTCTCTACAACAGTGTTTCCCAACCCAGTCCTTGGGCACTCACAGACGGTCCAGGTTTTTGCTCTCTCCCAGTGGAGCTAATATGAGGACTATCTGCAGGTCCCAGGAGGACTGGGCTGGGAAACACCGCTCTACAGAATTCCGTCACTCATTGTCACTCACATTGGTTGTTGGGACTGTTCTTGATATATGCGGAAAACTTGGCAAAGATGTCTGCGCCTACATCAAAGGATTCCTTGTTCTGGGGGCTGAGGTGCGGGTACCTAACAGGCAGAAGGGTATGATGGGAAAATGAGCTGGGGACAGTAGAGGCCAGACCGAGAACGTGGATACATAGCTGTAATGCACCTGTTCTACCTTGGGGGGGCTAGCATTGTCTCCAGGAAGTCCTCGATCTTGATGAAGTCTGTCTTCAGCTCCCCGTTGTACAGCAGAAAGGGAGGGTTTGTCCCGGGGGCCAAGTCCTTCAGTTCTGTGGGCTTCCTACAGGGCAAAGGAGCGGGACAGAGGCAGGGAGGGGTGCCTTACTGGCAGTATGCCATGATGATTAATGATTCCTATTGAATCACTATGTTAGTACAAAGGCCATGGGTGTGACCATCACAGTCAAGGGTGTGTATATAATGCATCATTTTTAAATGGTGTCTGCTTATTTGTTCAGTGACAGAACCGCTTACAATAAGGGGGAACAAATACTAGCAGGATTAGATTAGATGAGTATTTATTCAAAACCTCTATGAAGTCTCTGTTCTTTTCCAGCAAGGGCTGGCGGTTATCTGAAGCCGTTTGGATCGTGTGGAATCGTTAGCCTCGTCCCTTGTTCTTAGGAATAGTCGCCTGTGCGATTGTCTTTGAGACTGCAGAGGGAAGCGTGACAGTCTACGCACGGTCTCTGGGCAGCTCTCACGCTTACTTTTTCATGTCGACGGTAGTCACTGTGAACTTGCCTCCCTTCAGCCAAAGCACCATGAAAAGCCTTTGGCAAAACGGGCAGTTCCCCACCTTCTGGCCGTCATGTCCAGCCTGGGAAGGAGCGCAAATGCTTTTACCTCCTGAAGACTACCGTCAGCTTTCCCGGTAGTTCAAGTTCCCCCATATTAAAAAAGACCATGTAAGCCATCAATGTTTCTCACGTTTTGAATTCAGTACACCATCATTTAAGGTCTGAATAACCCCTAATAGTCCCCCGTTAGATGCATAGTTGCTGAAATATTTTATGGACCCATAAAGGGAACAAATAAAAACTGGGGAAGATAAGCAGGGATGTAAGTTGATATTCTGGGCCCCCTGACAAAATACCACCACTACCCCCCAAGGACCCCCGAGTCTGCCAGGGTATCTGTGCCCCTCCCTGATTATAACACACAGAAGCCTCACACTGCCCTATTTCCACCTCTGGACAGATAACATTGATAAAACTGTGATGCTGCACCTGCAAAGTTAATCATTGCTGAGACGGAGAGGCGGGGTAGTACAGTACACAGTATGTTTCAAAAAGGGTGTGTTGCTATGGCGTGGAGGATGTAGGGGCTGATGGGCAGGGCAGTGGTGCGTGTTTGTATCTGTTGGCATGGCAGCGTGTTTAGTGGTCCTTCAGTGAGTGCGTGCGTGTGTGTGGCTGTGTGTGTGTGTGTGTGCGTGTGTGTGTGTGTGTGTGCGTGTGTGTGTGCGTATGTGTGCGTGTGTGTGCCTATTACTGCACAAACCTGGTAAACATCTGTCTAAATATAATAAGACAGATTTCACTGATGCATGTCACATGTCAGAATTTTGGGGAAATTCCACAGGCAGGGTTGCCAGATTTGTGGTTTTCACACAAAATTTGACTGTTTTTTTTTTTGGTGCTTTTTGGGCACAGAATAAGATTTGCTTTTAACCAGGATGACCGAATGTTCAAGTGGTTATGGCAAAAACACACATCAGGCAAAGGGCAGGTGCAAGTCAGGCATAGTATACAGTGCCCCCCCCCCAACCATACAAGCTTAGGGTGGAAATTTTGCCATGACCTGGCAATTCGGTCCAGAAGACATCATTCTCAATTCCTGTGTAATCTCTAGTGATCCATTCTGTAATTTGTCTGATATTGTAGTTATTAGTCCTATATTTATGTGGAGAAATTAAGAAATTATACAATTCTTAGGTATTGAAGCCTGTTAAAAACATTTTAAGATTAGCAAAACCTGAAACGACAGATTAGAACAAAGTTACCTTTACGAAGAGCTCAATATTCGGTTCGTGTCCCAGGTCCATGGTGTCCGTAGAGATGGTCCAGTAGGTGCACGGATCGGCGCCCTCACTCTGCCACCGAGAGAGCGAGTGAGGTGTTGGGTGTCACTCTGAGGCTCTTAGCTGCAGATGGCAGTGTGGGGGGGTGGGGGGGCGCTTCTGGACTGTCTGCACCCGTGTGGATGTGCGCAGGAGAGCCCGAGGGACTTCAGGAAGCACGTGCCTGCGTCTCAAACAGGGCCGCCTCCTTTAAAAAGCCAAAGGGAGGGTGCTGGAGAGAGGCGTGGGGGCACGCACATATAAACTCACTGCCAGCGTCTAAGGCTGAAAATAGAACCTCTTTAACAGATATTAATGTCATTCACGACCCATGAATGGAGGTTACTGATTCCACTGTGACATGAATCAGCTGTGCCACAACACTTTGATTGACATGTTCATTTAGACCTTCAAAGTATGTCCTTCAAGGCATTTTTAGCTGGGGACTAAGCAAAAATAAAAAAGTTTTTTTCTTTATTGTACAAATAGCAAAAGTGAATGGTTAGCTTTGTCATTACATAATTAAAATAATTATAGTTGATGATTTCCCTATGTGATTGTCTTCCGCTGGACTGGATAAGCAGATGGAAGCTGGATGGGTGACGATTTGATGAATGTTTATTTTCCAAGATAATAAAATGAGCTAAACATAAAACTCTGCAATGAAATAATGCTGAATTGTCATGTTTAACCAAATTTTTCTTAAACGACTTTGAACAACAAGAAACGACATTAAATGTATTTTTAATCTAATTTAATGAATAATTGATGTAATTTTAAAGAATTCTACATCATAATTAAACAATTATAAGATTAATTTGACATTTTAAAAATATTTTAGAATTTCAGAAATAGCTTTCAACCATTTACAATATTTCAAAAAAGGAAACTTGGAATACATTTAGGCCTACATCATTTCTAAATGTGTTTTTTTTATTATCTAAAAAGGTGGGTTTCTGTTTCAAATTAAATTATAACTCCACATGAAAATAGCAGAACATTTCCATAAATCTTTTCTAGATATTTCAGTCTGTTTAAAAAAATAAACAAAAATGAGACCTTTAAAATATATGATTTTTAACTCCTGTTTCCAGTGTATCTTTGATTTGACTACACATATTAAAATTCATTTTGAAAAATAGATTAAAAGCATTTGTCTCTAAATGACTGTCACACTTCGAGGCGAGGGAGGAGGTGAACCCCAATATGCAGGAGAGCCGTTTATTCAGATGAATAGGATCGGGTACACCAACGTCGATAGGGAGAATCCAGTAGAATAGTCGGGTTGGTCGCGGAGGGTCAGATGCCGGGGAGATCAGTCCTACGTAGAGAGACGGGACGAGGAGACGGAGGCACGGGGAACACGAAGAGAGACGATGGGGCAGGCGCCCAGGGAGACAGGATCGAGGAGGCAGGCAGGATTGACGAGGTGGTTTAGGCAGGCGAGATAGCAGGGCAGGACGGAACAGGCAAGGCAAGCGGGAGAGACAATAGACAAATGAATGCTTGGTTTATGTTATGGATGGCAACAGTACTTCGCGATCTGTCTAGTGATTGCATCTGTTTTATATAGAACCTGTCGTAAGGTGATTATTGCCGCTGTGCTGCGCCGCCCCTGTGGGCGTGACAATGACAGCTCGCTATCATCATGTTTTCAAAAGTAAAAAATTAAAAAATATGCACAGCTAGAAAAGTCAGCGTACCCAGTGTTCCAGGCAGGGAATATCCCGTTTAAGGATGCTAACGTACATTGCAACTATTATGTTTGATTAATTTCAGTTTGCTTTTTTCATATATATGGGAAATTTACGGGGTAATTTTTTTTATCATGCTTCTGAGATCAATCATGGGTAGCGATGCAAAAAGCATGAAATGCTTGTCCGTTTCCGTGCGGTTGCCATGTCAAGACGGAGAATTCATCAATTCATCCATCATACATTACGACCCACTTATGCAGTACAGAATCATAGGTGTGGCAGGCAGCAAGGGACACAGGGCTCACTGAATTCATTCTGAAACTGCTATTACTAATACTTTTTCTATATTGAACTAATACTTCCTGCCCTGGAGCCTGCAGTGTATCCCAACCTGCACTGGGAAACACCATGACCAGGATGCCAGTCCCAGAATGGGCTGAATCGCACACACTATGCGGGAGATACAGAGATGGCAGCTAGCCTAGCTGTAGGTTTTTGGACTGTGGGAGAAACCCAAAGTAACAACATAGAAATCCCATCCACACAGAAGAGCGAGATGAGACACTGTATTGAGAGTAGATCATTAACAAAGAGGTACATATAGGAATATGCCTGACTGAATATACAATACCGTAACTAATTACAAATAATGGGTGAGAAGAAGGTGTCGTCATAGAGACTGCTGACTGAATTATTTTTATACAGCCCAATGATACTGTGGAGCTCTATAGACAAAACATCCCTTGAATTAGACCACAAGCGATCTTAAAACACATGAGAGCAGCATTTTATCCATGGGGACAGACAGCTTAGCCTGGCTCTCATGAGAAAGGCCAGCTTTATATCATGAGAAATGACCGTGCTGTGTGTGCTGTACCTTATCCAGCAAAGACTGGCTGGGGTGATGCAAACAAAAAAAGGATTTACTGGGTGAGTGCATTTAAAAAAATGAGTCACTTTTTAAACAGCATAAGTACAGTGTATTTATTAAAATTGACAGTTAATTCTTTCCTAATGCACTCTAACGTTTTGCATTGACACTCTGACATAATAATTCTGTTTTGCTTACATCTTTGTGGGCTGCCAACAACTTTTTTTTTGAAAACCAAAAGCCAACACATTCAGAATCCTAAAAAGTTAGAGGCGTTATGTAGACATTTGTACAATAATTAATTAAAAATTTGTGGTAAATACTATTTACTTATGGAGCCAGATATGGCACCTGGGTATAGAGTATTTTCCTGTAATCACACAGCTAGTTTTGCCTGTCTATTAACAGTTCAATATTAATGTATTTTACTGTTTTATTAAAGCCCCCCTAAAACAGGCCTAATGATGCCCCTGGAACTCACAAAACCCAGTACCTAATAAATGGCTGGAAAGTGGATGGTTGGATGGGTAGGTGGATCCAAACATCTTCACCTATTGTCTGGTTGTAGCTGTGTGTCCAACATTGATATTGAGCAGGCAAGTTGTGCTGACTCATAAACCATGTTTTTCTGTTTTTGTGTATCATACCAAGTGAACAGACCCAAACCTTTTTCATTGATGTCCTCAATGGCCAACACCAGTTCATGCTTTTACTTACCTTGCTGAAATGACTCCATATTTTTATTCAGGATCGCCAACCATGTTGCCTCCATCCTGACCCTGCTCTACCACTGTATCTGCACAGGCTGGGGGGCACCCTGGACGGGGTGCGAGTTCATCACAGGACACGAGGCTGGGGGACACCCTGGACGGGATGCGAGTTCATCACAGGACACGAGGCTGGGGGGGCACCCTGGACGGGGTGCGAGTTCATCACAGGACACGAGGCTGGGGGACACCCTGGACGGGATGCGAGTTCATCACAGGACACGAGGCTGGGGGGGCACCCTGGACGGGGTGCGAGTTCATCACAGGATACGAGGCTGGGGGACACCCTGGACGGGATGCGAGCCCATCACAGGACACATACACACTCACAATCATATCATATGGGCAATTTCGTGACACCATTTAGCTAAATTCATGTCTTTGGACTTAAGGAGGAAACCCATGCAATAGAAGAAAAATGCCACTAACAGAAGAGAGGGATTCAAACACCCGGCATGAGGTCACAGCACTATCTACTCATCGGCTGTGTTGCCCATTCCTGATTTAGTGCATGTAATTTTTATGTGAAAAGAACAATGGGGAGGCTTAATGAATTAGACAGAGTTTGTTATGCGTCTTATATGACTGATGTGAAACCTATACACAAAGGCCCACAGCGATTTTGTTTTGGTCTTTCAAGCTGGTAAAGCAAGCAGAGTAGGAGAAGGATACACAAAGCACCGTAATCTTCTTTTAATTATTTTAAAGGAGTGTTTGTCTCTGGTTTTACTTTTACCCAACGTTTAGAGTGTATTTGCTTACAGGAACCATCCAGGATTTCATCATGTTTGCACGTTTCTGCTGCAATTCTATCTGTTTGTTCCTTCGCCCCACTGTGCTTCTCAGCAACAGGCTGTAAGATATACTTAGGCTTCATGCTAGCTGGGTATCCCTGTTGTCAGGATTTCGCTTCAAAGCGACACGCATCAATAGCCAGCTGTCCTAGGTTGTCATGGACTGGGGCAGCCATGACCCCTGCCTTTACGGAGAGACGACATATTGATGCTGACAGGATTCCTTCCTATCACCTCCAAAAGGAAAGAGAGACTGAGAACCAAGAGCATCGTTGCATTAGTATTACTACCCAAATACTGCTTTCATTGATTGTCTTTACTTCTACTTAATGTTTTGTTGATTAATTCCTATTATACAGTATTAATTATTTCAAGTTTTTAATTATGGCTTATATTTTAATATATTTTGACCTTTTCATTTTGTTTTGTTGTTTCGTTTATTGTATTCCTATTTGTTTTTCTTTTGTTTTTTGTTTTTCATTATTATATCTCATTCCTTCTTTCTATGATTCTTTGTCCTATACCTTAGTTGTGTATTTTATGATTCTCTATCTTTGTTATTTTACTCCCAAATGTGAAGCAGTTTGAGCGGCATCTCATATATAAAAAGTGCTACATAACAAAAGACTATTATTATGATTATTGGTAAAAGCCTGTTATTTTGACCTTGTGGGGATATTTTTTTGGTCTAAGTCAAAAAACTAAATTTCCAAAAGTCTTGTAGTTTGGTTACTTATGCTTAAGGTTAGGGCTAAGTAGGAGTTAAGGTTACTGGGATTCGGGTTTTAGCCATAAAAATGAATGGAGAATCCCACAAGCATATATATTCGTAATATGTGTGTATGCATCCTGTGACAGACAGGCATCCTGCCAAGGGTGGATCCCTGTCCTGGAGGCTGAATGTAACATAAAATATGTTTTTGCATTATGAGACATGTCCTGGTGAGACTGTCAGGATATGGGACACCTTGGACGGGATGTTAGTCAGTCACGGGATGCAAAAACAAAATCACACGTACTTAGGAGAATATAAAGGCACCGATTCACCTAACAGGACGCTTCCGGACTACGAGAGGAGGCTGGAATGCCAGCAAGCGGAGCATGGAAACACCACACCCATGGAACTGAGGTCAGATTAAAACCCACAGCTCGGCAGGCCTGAGGCTACACTTTGAGCCACGCTACACACATCAAAATGGAGTAGGTTTCACTTCAGTAAAGTAAAAAATTAAAATATACACAAAACATTGTATACCTGGCGATAATTAATTATTATTATAAAGCGTAGACGTCTATAGAATTCTGATTAATTTAACCACAGCATGCTGACCACCAAATTTTTCATTGATCTATTTTTGGAAATTCGTTTGGAAATTCTCTTAATCACAAAAATAGCATAGTGTTTAACATGTTCACGTTCTTGGTGTATTAAAGGAATTAAAATACCTTATTATTATACAACTGAGTAAATGGTCGTCCTCACTAGAAGGCGCTGTTTTTATGCAATACCCTTCCACGCTGTCTACGCCTCATGCCAAAGACCGCTGTTTTGCGAAGACCCTTGACTCGTAATTATGTGGCGAGGTCGCTCATATGCTTGACAGCTTGTGAACGACTCGACTGTGTCTTTTTTTCCCCAGTATTTCCTTTATGGGAGTTAATGAAACGGTGGACCTCGGCAGACGGTCCTAAGGTCAGGTTACGGCAGAAACGCCAAAACCCGGAAGTGCGAGTTTAGTTACCGGTCTTGTTTCACGGCGTACTGTCTTTAGTTTGAGTGCGGCGGTTACTACGGCTAACAGGCTAACTGCCTAATGCGGGGCCCTGGGCGGTGCTGTGTATCTGCGCTGAGAAAAACACGTCGCTAAACAATGTCAGACAAAGCCAAACTGGGCTCCGCTTGACAACTAAAATATGTATGGCTCTTTATTTTAATTTTCACGAGTGACTTATTGATTGCGTCGGGTTAAGAGCCGCACCGAGGCGTCCGCGTCCACATCGACAGAAATCCCACGCCGCGGCTCCCTCAGTAGCTAACCAGCCCTCGGTACTGTGTTGGAAAGGTAGGTTACCAACCAAAATCTTTTTTTTCCGCGCCAGCTAGTCAGGACGCCGTCTAATGAAGTTATTTTGCTCGCATTTAAACTTTTGATTGACGGGCAGCGGTATTTGGACGAGCCCTCAGCGCTGGGGGCAGTAACTAGTTTCCGAAGGGCAGTTCACGTTTTAGCTTGCTAACTAACTACTATGTCAGCTGTAGCCGAATAATGGCTATATTCCAGGTTAGTCATATTTAAAACCCCGCACTAGACACTTCACTTAGATGTCATTGGCGACATTGCAGAGTGATGCTGCAGGCTAACTTGTTTGATTTTAAGAGGGTAGCTATTCGGCCACATCGCTTTCTGTGAACTCGGAGAGGTATATAATGTACCCAAAGTTTGGTAACAAAAATAGCATTTAATTTCATGACAACGTTTTGTGTACATTATAATCTGACCTTGGTTGCATTTTTGTACGAAGTTGCACCGTTTTGATCTGTACTGCAGTATTTTTTCTCATACATAATTTCATGCCTTTTTAAAAGACATTAATATGGACAGACTGCAACTTTACTAGCTGGTAGCGATTTCTTGGGTGACCGTGTAAAAGTTGAACAAAAGGAATATTAATATGTGTGTATTGCTGTGGAGTAAGCATGTAAAATTCATGCTTGGCTCTGTTTTCAAAGATATTAAATTTTATTTTGTTTTTTCACTTAGAAACTTTCAGATCTTGATTGTACCAGTACAATTTAATGGTGTTGCTTTCAATGGCTGCGTATGCATTGTGTATCTCCATACTGTCATCTACAAGAAAAGTAACAACCAGGGGTACATTTGCCTCAAACATTGCTTTGCTTATACACTCCAGTCTAAAATCTTGCTAAATATCCACCCATGCATGCATGCATCCATCCATCCATGCATCCATCCATGCATCCACTGTTTGGCATCACCAGGTTTGGAGGGGACAGCAGTCTAAGCAGGGATGCCCAGACCTCTTTCTCCCCAGCCAACTCCTACAGCTCCCCCTTGGGAATTCCAGGGTGTTCCCTGGCCAGCCAAGAGATATGATCTCTCCAGTGTATCCCAGGCCTCCTCCTGGTTGGTCATGCACGAAACGCCGTGGAGAATTCAGAACGCATCCTAGATGGATGCCTGAACCAACTCAATTGGCTCCTTTGGAAGTGGAGGAGCAGTGGTTCTACTTTGTACCCCTTCCGATTGTCCAAGCTCCTCACCCAATCTCTGTGCCCAGACACCCTGCAAAGGAAACTAATTTCTGCCACTTTTTCCCACAATCTCATTCTTTCAGTCACTATCCAAAGTTTTTAATTGTAGGTAAGGGTAGTAATGTAGATTGACTGGTAAATTCAGCTTTGCCTTCTGGTTCAGCTCACCATGATGGAATGGTACAATGTCTGCATTATTTGTGATGCTGCACCAATCTGTCTGTCAACCTCCTGCTCTCTTCTTCCCTTACTCCTGAACAAGACCACAGATACTAAAATTCTTGCTAAATAATGATACCCCAGTCAACCCCAGTGTTTCTTAATCAAAGTCCTTGGGGACCAACAGACAGTCCAATGTTTTAGGAAGGAGCAAAAATTTGGACTGTCTGGGATGGAGCAAAAACATTGACCGGCTATGGGTTCCCAAGGACTGGGTTGGGAAACACTTGTAACTACCATTAAAGCTAAAGTTGTGTGATTATTGATTATGCCATTATAGAAATGATCCCTTCCTGATTAGTGTATTGTGCGTCAACTGTCATTAGTTTTAAGCATTTGAGCAGTGTTTGTGCTTCTGAATGGTACAGTATTGGAGTTAGACTGATGGGGGGGGGGGGGGGGGGGGGGGGGGGGGGGGGGGGGGGGGGGGGGGGGGGGGGGGGGGGGGGGGGGGGGG
>JABFEB020000038.1:6003937-6018199 GCA_019775895.2 Stomatorhinus ivindoensis | reverse complement strand
ACAGCCCGTGCTATAACGCACGTAGTCACTAAACTTGTGTTGTTCTTAGACTAGGAAATACTACTACTACTACTACTACTGTATATTTAAAAACCCGCGAAGTCGCGAATCCGCGATAAGTGAACCGCGAAGTAGCGAGGGATCACTGTACTGGTGTCCTGTAGCCATTTCCACTCTCATGATTACAGTGTACTGGTGTCCTGCTCCTGTAGCCATTTCCGCTGTCATGACTTCCCGGTTCCTCCTTCCCATCAGTTTCCAGGAGCTTGACCTGAGCACAGAAGCCTTCTTCTACCTGGACTCAGCCCGAGAACAGCAGTGGATGGAAGCTGTGGAGCGGAGCCTGCATCCCAGAGCCAAGTACAAGCAGGTGAGGGGCGTAGGTCAGCTGGGAAAAGACTGTCAGTTTACACTAGGAGGTTGGGAACCACACGTCAGTGCCGAGTCAGTGCCAGTGTCTGCTGTGACATGTATTGACTCCTGATGCGATATGGTGATCCCATATTGTTGAAACAGAAGATTAACAGCTGCAGAAGACTAACACCTGTTAGTATACAGTCTGATTGAAAAGCAACACAAGCATTTTGTGATTTTTTTTCTTTTAATTTTTGAGGCAAGTTATAAAGCAAATTTACAAAATTTTGCAGTTTCTGTGTAAAGGTTAGTAGCTCTGCTTCATCAGTATTTCATCTCATTGTAATCATTTATTTCCTTTATTTCAGTTTAATTTACTGCCTAAAATAAAAATCAAGACACTGTTTGCCCTGTAGATCCGTCTCGTCCGGCTAGTGGGCATGATGCTGCTGGTGTACGTCAAGAAGGAGCACAAGAGCTGCATCAGAGACGTGGCGGCAGAGAGCGTGGGAACGGGAATCATGAGCAAAATGGTACGGGCCGGTTGTGTGCCTGACCTTGGGAGTCACCTAACCTCATTACCTACATCGGGTGCTGGGCCATCTCCTGTTCCCCTTTCACCATTTAGACCTGTGGTGGCTTTGTGTTTCCAGGGTAACAAAGGAGGCGTGGCTGTGCGCTTCGTGTTCCACAACACCAGCTTCTGCTTCGTCAATTCCCACCTGGCGGCGCATGTGGAGGACTTTGAGCGACGCAATCAGGACTACAAGGACATCTGTGCGCGCATGAGCTTCCACCTGCCGGACTGCCCCCCACTCAGCATCGTCAAGCACGAGTGTGTTAACCTTTGCCCTCTTGTTCACCAGGGTTGCACACTTATGGCTCAGAAATGACACCTTATCAAACCTCAGCCATGCTGCTGACACACAGTAATGTCTTCTGGTTTGCTAATGTTATTGCACAATGAAGAAAAAAATGGTCAACGATAGACTTGTTGTAAGAGATGTTTGTGTTTAACTTTTCTAGCGTAGTAATCTGGCTAGGAGACCTGAACTACCGTCTGTGTATATACGACGCGTCTGACGTCAAGAACCACATCTCCCAGAAGGAACTAAAGAAACTTCAGGAATTTGACCAGGTGAGAAGATTGGTAGGGATACCTGTTCACCATGCAAGAGACGCTCCAGCAGGCCAGGAAGCTGAACGGTGTGGAACAGTGTGCGGGGCTGTGCTTTTCAGTGGTTATGGGGTGGGCACTGGGTTAGGGATTGGCTTAGGCTCTACACTGGCTCAAAGAGAACAAACTCATTTCTGAGAGATGGACCAGAATGTCACGGACAAGCACCTGACTACAGACTATAGCCCTGGAGCAGAATATCTCACGCTGGTTCCTGCTCCTGTGGGAATGAGCGGCACGTCACCCAGGTCACTTGACAACCTTAGTTACTGAATTGAAGCATTCCCTTCATGGCGATTTTGTATCAGCAGAAAAATGAAAAGTTATACCTACCGGGATGGATTTTGAAGCATAGCTCTCTCTTTATATGGCATTCTAAGCTGAACATCCAGAGGCAGACGCGGAGAGCATTCACCGATTTCATAGAGGGAGACATCAGTTTCAAACCAACCTACAAGTATGACCCTAAAACAGATCGATGGGACTCAAGGTAACCTCTTCAGCTTCTCTGTCCGTCTGAATCTGACCCTTTCTGCTTTGCCTTTGCCACACAGTATGCCAGTTCAGCATTCAAGGACTAATTTCTGCTGCGTTCTGCTGTCACCTGGTTGAATAGGGTCTTTCTAAACGACTTGTGTCTTCCGTTTTTTATGGCTATATGCTTGTTAAATAGGATGTTTTAGTATGTCCAAGGTTCCTTCTATACATCTTTAGTAAACACTTATTCAAGCAGAACATATAGCTGTCCCAGACCTTTGTACAAAGTGCAAAATGCGTCTGAAAATCTTAAGTGTTAGTCAACCATGTTAAGATGGCCATGATGAACAATTACAAAATGAACAGATTGAGGTTGAAGGTGGACACGTCTTTCTAAATGCACTCTCCGTCATCAGTCCTACGTTCTTAAATACAGTCTGTGTGTTTTGCTCACTCCTAGTGGAAAGTGCCGGGTCCCAGCCTGGTGCGACCGCATCCTGTGGAGGGGCAGCAGCGTGAAGCAGCTGCACTACCGCAGCCACATGGAGCTGCAGACCAGTGACCACAAGCCTGTCAGCTCGCTCTTCAGCGTAGGGGTGAGCCTGCTGACCACTAAATGCTACAGGCTAGCTGCTAACTGCTAAAGGCTAGCTGCTAACTGCTAAAGGCTTAATGTTGTTTGCCTTGTACGATTTGATAATTTTTTTGGGCAAGAACAAATTTAATTGGACCCTGGGTGTTTTAAAGTTAGTTTTGGGCGTCCTTTGTTCAAATCCTCTTTCCAGTTGGTATAACTAAAATAAGAACCTATGGGCTACAGCAGCTAATTGTATTACTGATTTTTAATACTATTTGATGGGGGATTAGCAAATCTTGGCCCGTGACCTTATCTTGTTCTAGCTACATCCTTATTACGAACTTAAATATCAACATATTTAAAACTTATGAAAGTAGCATTACGTCTGCACACCACACCCTAAATTTCTCACCCTAGAGTGTCATTTTTTCGATGGAAATAGCTCTTCACATGCTGTCAGGTTTTGCCCACTTGCCTTTGCACATGGTGGGAGGCGGTTAGGCCTCAGTCTCGGGTCTCCTCCTCAGCCTCGGAAATGCTTTTCTGTGATCGGTGGAAATGGGTGCCCCTGGTCCTTCACGCCGTGACTCGTGCCCGTTTCATTCTCTTGGCAGGGGATGACACGTACCCTATGAAGTCATTGACCATATGACTGTATAACTTTTGCAAAATTGCAAGATGCCATTTGTGTTCTGTCATCAGTCCCACCCAGCTTCTTTCCCTGGAACATCGTGGGGGGTGTCTCCTCACATTTGGTCATGTTTATGTTGAATATTTGCAAAAGGTTGTTACAATATTTAAAGATGGTGTCTATAGATCCTGTTTGCACTGTGCTGTCTTGCCTCAGGCTTTAGTATGATGATGAAACAGTACATTCACCCTCTTAAACTCCAATTCCAGTGAATATTCAGATCTGCAGTGTCTCCTTTCCAAATACTTAGTTGGCTTAGGCTACTGCGTCATGATAGGTGCTTAGTCTGTGCTATAATTAATATTCAAATATCTTCCAGTGATACATGTTGTATTATAAACATTTGAATGCCTATTATAAGGGGTTTCCCAGCCCTACTATGCAACCGGGTCACATTGATTCGGAGGCAAATAACAGGCTGTTGCTTTTGCCTCTTTGTGAGTGAGGTCCGACGATAGTGCTCTGCATTCATGAAGTCGCATCTTAGCCCAGTTGCATTCATTTGGCCGGCACAGCAGCTCAGCTCAGGGAACGTTAATAGCACCTCATCTGTTCGCTTGACCTAGTCCTGAGTGTGACCTGCATGGTCCTGTCTCCCAGGTGAAGGTGGTGAACGAGCAGCGCTACAAGAAGGTCTTTGAGGAAATTGTCCGCACGATGGACAAGATGGAGAATGACTTCCTGCCGTCATTATCGCTGTCTCGGAGGGAGGTGAGTGGCATGTCCTCTCTGGCCATATGTTGGGCGCTCGCTGAAGGACCTTGAATCATGCTTCTGTGATTCATAATCTGCTGGGTCACAAAAATAGGGCTTAGCTAGTCTGTGCCCTTCTACGTTGGTTTATCTTGTAGGATTCCTCTGAAATACCATTAACCTGAACCTCATTTGCTGGTTAAGCTCTTACTAGGCAACTAGGCAGAAGTTGCAGGTGTCTAACAAATCGACCACTCAGTGTCAGTTTGAGGTGTGACATGCTCCTTGATGTTCTTTGCTTTCTGTAGTTCGCCTTCGAGAATGTGAAGTTCAGGCAGCTTCAGCGCCAGCGCTTCGTGGTCACCAACGACGGGCAGGTCCCCTGCCACTTTGCCTTCATCCCCAAGCTCAACGACTCCCAGTACTGCAAAGCCTGGCTGCGGGCTGAGCCCTGCGATGGCTTCCTGGAGCCCTGTGAGTCCGGGATCGCTTAACCGATGAGCAGATTGCCGTCTGCGTTCGGGTGGATGGTGGTGCTGGTGCTTAATGTTTTTTACTGGTTCACCGTCATGACCTGAGTGATCCAATTTCGACCTCTTTGTAGACGAGAAGCTAGAGATCAACCTGGAGGTGTACGTCAGCAAGGACTCGGTCACCCTCCTCAATTCTGGAGAGGACACCATTGAGGACATTCTGGTGCTGCACTTGGATCGGGGCAAAGACTACTTCATCACCATTTCCGGGAACTACCTGCCCAGCTGCTTCGGAACCTCTCTGGAGGCACTGTGCCGCATGAAGAAGCCCATCCGTGAGATCCCTGTCAGCAAGCTCATCGACCTGGTGAGTGTTAAGTTTAGAGTGAGGAAGCCAAAGTAGACATTTGGGGGAGGTCTCCAGGCACAGATTGGCTTATTTCTTCTTGAACCATAGCAATATATGCAACCCACTATTAGAAGACAATGCTCCATATCTGCTGCCCTTAAGCAAACAATGACTAGGAGGCTTGACCAATGTGCACTTTACCATTGTTTCTGTAGGCTAGAACTCTGAAATATTCTACTGTCACGCTTTATGCTTTTGACCTGCTGAAAGGAAGTGGGTCTGTTTTTAGGAAGCTGTGGCTACGTTTTGGCTGACGCATCTTTCCTCTCTGATTTCCATCACACTTATTGATCTGAGGAGCTTTTTCCTGAGTTAAGCAGGAAGTCAGGCTGTGCTGAGTCTTGGCTGATCGTCGTCTGTCAAGCCTTGAAGCACAGTGGAGAACAGACTGCGAAACTGGTTTATTTTATTTGTCCAGATTATCCTCACATGTCCAGAGCAGCTCCACAATGATAGCCTGTAAAGGCATTTTCGAAGACGGCGTCAGAGTTCTGCTTTTCCCCCCACCTTCATCTTTTTCCTTGTGGTTCTTTTGCTGTAATTTTGTGTTGGGGACTGAAGTTCTGCAGCTGACTTTCTCTGTGCTACCTGATTGTCAGTGACTTTCTTTTTTATTTTTCCTCCATTTCTTTTCCTTTCCTTTTCTTGTCATGATCACTCTCTCCCTGTTTGGTCTGCGTGGTGCTCAGGGAGAAGACAGCTTCTCAGAGAAGGTAAACAGTTTGGTGCAATCCAGTAGCTCTGAATTTTCTATGAACATAAAGCTTTTCTGCAGAGCTGGAATAAAATGTGTTCGCACATCAGAATTCTATAGACAGGGTGATGATCTTTGGAAATGGATTATTGCTGTAAAAGGAAATCGCCACCGCACTTCTGTTTAGTTCATTGGCCTCTGTCCTCATTCTTAACCCACAAATATTGATTTTAGCTATATATATTTCTGCTTTGGTGTAAGCAGGCCTGTTGTAAGTTACACTTTATTTCTGCAATTCGCTCTAGTTTTCGTAGTTTAAAAAAAAAGGATTTTTTTTAAAGAGAATAAGCTATTCCTCAAGTTTTGAATGGAAAATATTGTATTTTATATTAGACTTTTAAATACACGAATGGAAACACTGTTTCGTAGAAGATCTGATTAGCAGGTGCATTGACCGGCTTAGGAAATGAGGTCAGGAAATGAGTGAGCCAGCCCGTTACATTAGCCCTGGCTAGCTATTACAGTTTCCTTCTATCGGGTTTCTCCTGTGTCTGAGCGGTATTCCTCCCGCAGTTTATTTTTAGCCCATGCTGTGTTAGCACTCGACTTACAAAATCTGGCAGAATGTGATACTGTGATGTGGTTCTTCTCCAGTGGGCGGGCAGGGGGGGTCCTTGTTTTTAACACTGCCTCTTTGTAGCAGTAAAAAACATAAAATCTTTTTATTTATTTTTATATATATCAGTGCAAGCATGCTGCTGAAATAATATAGCATGCTTTATAATTGCTTTGTAACTGTAGATGGCTAGTTTGGGTCCGCTTTGCATATTTATGATCGATATGGCACTCTTTGAAAATAGGAGAGGATCAGGATGAGCTCCCTCCTGGTAGACCCCGGTGGGACTGAGGATAGGCCCCTGAAGATCCCCAAGGAGGTCTGGCTGCTGGTGGACCACCTGTTCACCAAATCCTGCAACCAGGTGAGCTACACGGATGAGGCCGACCTTCCAGCACAGAGAAGTAGTTTTAACTTCTTACCTCTGCTCATTGTCCCATCTGGTTCCAGGAGGACCTCTTCCAGACGCCTGGTATGCAGGGCGAGCTTCAGAATATCATCGACTGCCTAGACACCAGCATTCCTGAAACCATCCGTATCCTTTCCAGTCTGAACCTACTTTCTGTTTCTTTGCTAGTGTAGACGCTTCTACAGATGACTGTGGGGACTAACAAAGGAAATGTCCTTATCGCTTTATTTCTTAACCTTATTTTATTTGAGATAATACAGCACTATTTCACTATTCCTCTGTCTGTACACAAGAATCCCTGTCTCCAATAGTTGAACCCTTTCTTAGTCCATTATATCTGGCAGAGAGCAGGGGGTTGTATGCAGAAAATGTTTTCTTTAATCCAAATGCATGTTCCTTTTTAAATAGGGCGTTTGTAGCACTTTAGGGCTTCATTATGGCCCATCATGACAGTATGCTGACAATATGGTGCCCTTGTTCTGTGAATTCATAAAGTGCTGTGGTCTTTTGCAGAAAGAGCACCACCAGCATACTTTGCATCTGAGCAGCAAATGTCTGCAGAAAGATAGCTAAACTCCATCATTACGACATTGACAAAAAAGCAAACGGGAAAAAGACCCCAGCACCTCTTTTTGACATTATAGATAAGCTCTGAAGCAAACTGCAATGTATTTGGATGTTGGTTTTTTTGCAAGCATGTTGGGGCTTTTTGACTGCGAGTCTCTGGGCCTCGATGGCAGCTGCCTGCTAGCCCCTTGAAGGCGGCATTTACTCCTGCCTCCTGTCTCTTGCTTGGTCGGTCACCGCCATGGCTCCTCTGTGCTGCTGTGTCTGCTCCCTGACTAGCTGGCCGCAGCCGGCAGTAACCACTCTGTGGCGGAGGCCCTGCTGATCTTCTTGGAGGCCCTGCCGGAGCCCGTGGTTTGCTACGAGCTCTACCAGCGCTGCTTGGAATGCTCTCACGACATCCGTCTCTGCAAACAGGTGCGTGAACCCCTGGTCCTCCTCCCCCCACGCTTCTCTAATGGAAGATCTCATGTCTCTTGTGATGCGTACAACAGGTTGGCCATTCATTCTATTTTGTGAAGTTCAGTGGCATTTTTCAAACACAGCAGCCACTCTCTGCGTCATTAAAGCTCTCGGTGATTATCGTTTTACTTTGGAAGCGTTCAGTGCTCAGCACTGCTAACAGATGTGATGGTCGTGTGCCCTGACAGCTGGTCTCCCAGCTGCCTCGTGCCCACCGCAACATGTTCCGGTACCTCATGGCCTTCCTGCGGGAGCTGCTCCGCTGCTCCCATAGCAACAACCTCACAGCCAGCCTTGTAGGTCAGTGCTCACACCCCCGGTCCTCCTGAAGGCCTCGTGCGTATGTTCAGAAGTGTCATTGACTCTGACTCTTCCTGTCCCTCTTCAGCGACGCTGTTCGCCAGCCTTCTTATACGGCCTCCGCCCAACTTTGTGGGCAGGCAGACACCATTGGACCGCCAGAAAACCATCAACTTCATCCTGACCTTCCTCATGGGTGGCGATGAGGAGTGAGGGCTTCCTGGGTGGGGCTTTGAGGCCCCCATTTCTCCAGCGGTCAGGACTCTCTTCACTCCACCGAGGGTCAGATGTCCTGCTGTCTGGCCCCCCTGGTACTTACAACAACACTCTAGGAAACATTCGCATCATATGGATTTTCTGTGCCAAAAGAAAAACTATATCATTTGGCCTGGATGTTTGAATGTGCCCTTCATCACTGATGATGATGATGATGATGATTATTATGATAGCGATTTGTTGAAGCACTAGTGATGAATGACACTAACGACTGTGTATAGGGCGCTGGTAAGCATTGAAACCTTGTCAGACATTTTTATACTCATTTAACGCATAAACTCATATATGGACATCAATGTTGAATCACATATGGAACTACTCGCTCAGGTCCATTTGAGGTGAATCAGACAATTCACTTTTTTTGGATCATCAGTCATGTAATGAGTGAAGATCATCAGCGGATGCTGGGATTCTACCTGACGTTCCTTCTCCCTTCTGCTCCAGGGGACGTCACATTTCATTATCTGTAGCATCGTTGTTGCTCCTTTTAGCAGCAGTTCGCCATTTCGACTTAGGAGTTTTTAGCAAGCCAGTTTTAAGAGTATATTTATTTTGATTTGCTTTATACGTGTTTGTGTAACACGTAGCCCTTCATGTTTTGTATTTTCAAGAAGTGTAGCCATTGCAGTTGTGTGTTCACAGTCAAATGTTTAGCTCTGTGTGTTGCATCTCTGTGTGAATCCTAAAATCACCACGGCAACCCTTCATCACAATGGCCGGCGAGTGTGTCCGTGTGGTCCTGGCTTTCACCCCACTGCTCGTCACAGCTCATGAGATGCGAAGAACAGGAAGCTGCCATTTATCTGCCACGATTTAATTACTTATCAATGATTTGTAGACGTGACATTGATCATTAACCTCACTTCACGTCTGCCTTCTACATTTCAAAAACCGATCATGTGCACTACAGTCTTGGCACCGCATGGAGCTGATCATACCCTTCAGCAGGAATGTCTACTGTTATCTCCTAGCTAATGGTGCACGAATGACGTTCTCCCTTCTCTGTATATTCGTATGTAGGATTATGTATTATGCACACTAAGGTCTTTGTTCAAAATGCATTCTCAAGTATTTCCTTTTCAAGTATGACGTCACAGTATGGCGTCACAGTATGCAAGATAAATTCCCAGAAGTCAAAGAGCAGCAAAAAAAAAAGCTTCCCCTTTCATAGAACAGATGAATATGATTATTGTGCAGACTGGCTGTTGGCCCTGAACTTTGTCCTGCTGCAAACATTGACGGCTGCATGGCTGTCGCTATACAGTTCGCCTCCAGCTTTCCAATGCAGAGAGGGCTACAACCTTGCAAAAGCTGTTCTTGTAAAGCAGTCAGAGTTGGAATGTCCCCACAAAACACTATCAGCGACTCCTGTCCACTCCTCAGAAGTGCTCATACGATACCTTACTCTGTTGGCATAGCAGCATGCACCTCAGCACAGTATTTGAATGTGAGGTGGGACTGTCCCCCATTCTGAATGCTATGCGAGTCTAAGACGACGGGCCGATTTGTATCCTGGCAAGTTGTGAACCATGCTGCCGTCTCCCACTGCTTGTAATTCATAACCTCCAGCGCTTGCTGTCTGCCAAAACCGATTGCCAAACGGTGACTTGCAGTGAAAATAATGGTTTGCTACAGCCACTGCCTGTCTCTTCTGGTTGCAGATGTGGGCCTTGAGACCTACTTCTAATCAGTCTTCTTCACAACACTACTCCGTAAATGAGATCGATTTTGTGCACATTCCCAGAGACGTTCAGTATGTTGTTTTGGTAATCCTGGCTGTTCAGTGTTAATCCCTTCCATACTTAAGCATCCATGGTGATGTCCTGCTGGCTGACAAGACCAGTGTTGAGGACGGCCTATGTTTATGAATCTTTTGGATTGTCACAAATATCCTTAAGCAGGCTAAGAATAATTGTTAAATCAGTTACTACAGTAAGAATCTGCCACTAACTTTTTTAGGGCTCTATTCTAACCTAGGATTCACTCTTATGGTACGTCTGTGGATGTTCTAAATTTGTCCCAGTTTTGGTAACTTTAATTTATTAAATAGAAATAAAGATTTGTTGCTTTTGCCCAGTTATTTTCTCTTTATTACTTAACTCACAAGTGAAGTTTCTTCAGGAAAATGCAGAAGGAGATTCTCCTGCAAGAGGAATGGAAACACAGAGGGCACATACATATACTATGGGTATTGACACACTGAGTCACCCAATTCCTTGGTATAGAGCAGTCGTCTCCATACTTTTCTACAGTGAGAGTTCCACAAAGTACACAGTATATTTTCCAAACCGATAGTGAATTTCTTTTTTCCCCATTTTCTAACAGAAAGGCAAAATGGGAGACTAAGTAACTATTTTTTCTTTCATTTCTCTGTTTACTCTGGCATTATTTGCGCTGGGGTTTGAAAGCTTCCCAAAATTTTACGAGTACCCATGTTCAGGAATCGGACATGAATTAATATGTAAATATTTTGCTGTCTTGATTTCTTTACTTTACAAGGTGCCCAAAGTCAGCCGCACCTGCATGGAGAATGCTTACACAAATGGCCCATGATGGGCAAAGATTAGTGTGCATCTCAGGCGTAGACTAAGTAAGTGGTCAAATGGCCTTTTGGGCAGCCTCATCGCTTAGAGCTAAATGAGGTCGTGCTTCTCTGTCTCTGGACATTTAGCAGCTAGCTTTAGCATCATCTGTCCATGATGCACTTTGTCTCTGCTTCGTGTGAAATCCCTGTGGGCTGATGCCTCTCCCATAGTTGGCTCTGTCAGCAGTCGGTGAGACATCCCTCAGCCACATGCGAGATTGCCGCTTCCCTGCTACATAAACACCCATCCCACCCCGAAGCCCTCAGTCTGTCCTCCACCTGCGGCCATGCTGAGGGTGTCTTCCTACCGCCGGCTCTTTGAAGAGGAGCAGTGGACCGGGGCTGGTGGGATCAGCCGGCGCTGTGCAGAACGATACCGCCCATCTTCCAGGTCGGTGTCCCGCTTTCTCTGTGTTCCTCTCATCTTTGCACATCTTGTGATTAAGGACGTGAGCCTTCTTTTGGCAAAAAGAATCAGGCAATAAAATCATACACTGGACTATATTAACCAAATGAGCAATGTAAAAAATGCCTTTAAGTGGTTTTATGTCTTCTTACATGAACATTGAGGAACTTAGTTTGCAAAGGAAAACCAAAGTCAATACACTGGTATATACTTAGTATATACTATGCAAGAAGGAAGTATTTGTCTAAGGAGTTTATCCCAGAATTTGAGCAGTGCATGACTTGTTTCCATGGATGACACGTAAATAACTGAGAAGGGACGGTCTGCACGATTGCTGAGAGACTGAGCACATAACTTTGCTTTCATGCATCCTGTTCTGTGTTTTTGAGCAAACTTAAGAAATCCACTGAGCTGACGAGGCAAAATGTTTTTCTGTTTTTTTTGTAAGCCACATTTTCATACTCTTAGTTCCTCCTATCAGCTCACTGACTCTCTCTTTGGTCTGGCAGGTCCTTAGATGGCCCCTGGGGGGAGCCGGACTTTGAAGAGGCACGCACACAGAACAAAGAGGCCGCGTCTCGATTTGCGCAGGAACGTGGTGTTATCGCTGCACTCAATGACCGGCTGGCTGCTCTAGTTGAAATGGTGAGCTGACCACTCATTGCTTATATCGCTGTTGGCCAAGCCTTGCAGAATATCACGCAATATTTCCCTCACAGTGTTGGAGCCGGTGAAGCTGCTAATTACGCTTGCAATGTAGCATTACGTCGCTAGCTGCGAGGAAAGTGCGACTGTGGTCACTGCATTTCTAGGTGAGGTGTCTGGAGGAGGAGAACAAGTACCTAGAGTGTGAAGTTCTAGAACTAGAGGGGAAGCAGAGCGGAGAGGGGACAGTTGACCACAGAGGAGTTCCTGACTACAGCTTGGAGGCCGTGGTGGAGAAGCTGAGAAGAGAGAAGGTAGTGGATGAAAAAAAATGCTACATTGCTCCAAGTATGCAAACATCCTTTGATAACCATCAGGCCTGTAAGTCTTGTTGAAATATTCCATTGCTACAGATAGCTTGGGTGAGAAGGAATTTGAAGACCCATGTTACTGCAGTTCGTTAACTGACAGTTGATCCACTTTTCACCACCGTTGCTGACAGAACTTCGACCACTTGCCAGTTTCCAGCCCTGTTTGACCTGAGGGAGATTTGAAGGGGACAAGATTACCACCATATGTTTACTGCCTTCTCATAGGACTAATGGATTGTGATATTGATCAAGGTGTGATGCGAGGATGGAGTGTGAGAAGGCTAACCCCTGCCTGCTCTGCCCTGCAGGGGGAAACTCTGTGTGATGTCGCTGAGCTGAAACGAGAGTTAGAGCATTTGCAAGTGCAGCATGCAGAAGTGGCAGCTCAAAGGTCCCTCTTCCATAAAGCCAGGGAGGATGTCGCTTTGGTAATGTGATTCCACCTCATATTTTCCTTTAGTTGGTTCCCTTCAGATAGCTTCCTATTTATGGTTCACATAAAACCTCATTTTTTCTACTTTCCACAATGTGCTTTTAAGTTTAACACAAAACCCGCTATTTCCATTGAATTGTCTGAAATAGTCTTGCTAACAAATATCCAAACCAAAAGAATTACTAAACTAAATACATTCAGTCATGCCTTAGGTTGCAGGGACTTACTCTATCCACCAGATGTCACTGTTAGTCAAGCGCTGGGCCATTGCTGCTAGCTAACAGAAGCCTGTTTCCTCACATAGTTGACTTCGCAGCAGTGTAAATTTGGGAAATTGTGAAGGTGCTAGAAGGGGAGGATATTTTGCACATATGGAAATACTGGCCATCATTTATGGATTAATTTCTGATGTGTTTAATTATATGCAATTTAAATTTGAACTACAGGGTGTTTTACCACAGTTGCTTCACTCATTGCCGGCCCAGTGGCTGTCATCAGTTCGTTACATTTTATTGCAGACCTCATGTCAAGCTGATCAGGTGCCCTCTATCAAAGGTGCTGGAGTGGCTGAAGCTGCTAAGGACATTGGTGTTTAGGGTGGTGTTCAGTGCTTGGTATTATGACTGCTTCACGTTCAGTGCTTCACTGCCTGAAGCGTGATTCTAAAGCTTCCCCACAATACTCAGCAAACCCCCTTCCTCCATTTATTGGTTGGTGTTTTTCTTTGCAGATAACATAGACTGCATGCCTGTTACATGCATGAGGGTGCCCATATGTTTGGCTACTAAGCGGCACCCGTAAGCTTTGTAGACTCTCTAATACAACTGAATGCAAATTCAAGTCTTGGGTTATTAGAGTCATCATTAATTTGTCAAATTACTTACTAGTCTGGGTGAGCTAACCGTACCCTGCTGTTAAAAGGATTGCGGTTTGCGATATTAGCAGTGACCCTGTTAACCTTTCTTCTTCATTGCCGTGGCTACCGAAGAATGGCCGGGGTGTCGTTGGCTGTGTTCTCTGCCTGCTTTTGATGGATCCCATTCTGCCCCCTGCAGGATGTGGACGCGGTGACCGCGGAGTGCCTGGCCCTGAGGGACCAGCTGAGCATCTTCGAGCAGCAGCTTGCCGCCATGCATGAAGCACATGAGGTGGTGAGAGTCTTCGGGGGGTTAGGCCTTTGTCTCCAGTCCGCTTAGCTTAAATGAAGGCCTGCCTGTCCTAACAGTAGGCGGAAGAGCCAGGATGTATCACAGGACTTGAGGTGCAGTGACCCTAGCTACCACCCCATTTAGGACCAGCCGTGATGTGCTACGTTTTGTTACAAGGCTGTGCGGGAGATGGCAGGGGTCACTGGCTGGGGACAACTCATGGAAAAGCCAGATGGTGCAGATTACTTGAGCAATGTAACCGGCTGACAGTCCTCACTACCGCATCCTCTCGCCTGTTCCCATTCCCCCTGCTGCTGACATTCCTCACTACCGCATCCTCTCGCCTGTTCCCTTTCCCCCTGCTGCTGACAGTCCTCACTACCGCATCCTCTCGTCTGTTCCCTTTCCCCCTGCTTCTGACAGTCCTCACTACCGCATCCTCTCGCCTGTTCCCTTTCCCCCTGCTGCTGACAGTCCTCACTACCGCATCCTCTCGTCTG
>JABFEB020000038.1:5984350-6003837 GCA_019775895.2 Stomatorhinus ivindoensis | reverse complement strand
CCTGTTCCCTTTCCCCCTGCTGCTGACAGTCCTCACTACCGCATCCTCTCGTCTGTTCCCTTTCCCCCTGCTGCTGACAGTCCTCACTACCGTATCCTCTCGTCTGTTCCCTTTCCCCCTGCTGCTGACAGTCCTCACTACCGCATCCTCTCGTCTGTTCCCTTTCCCCCTGCTTCTGTCAGTCCTCACTCTCGCATCCTCTCGCCTGTTCCCTTTCCCCCTGCTGCTGACAGTCCTCACTCTCGCATCCTCTCGCCTGTTCCCTTTCCCCCTGCTGCTGACAGTCCTCACTACCGCATTCCCTCGCCTGTTCCCTTTCCCCCTGCTTCTGACAGTCCTCACTACCACGTCCCCTTGCCTGTTCCCTTTCTCGCTTCATCACTTCATGACTCTGCTGCCTGTGACTCTCCTGACTTTCTTTCTTTTGCATCCACTTCACTGACAGACATGCATGTATCAAATCGGTGGGTCGCGTGCATCAACACAATGGGAGGGCATCGGAAATAGCTGTAGTACCACTCACGCCCAACCTTTCTTCCAAGCCGGACCGCACTGCGATTAGCGGTTTCCCATTCAGATGTGGCCTTCAACCTCAGGCTGTCAAAGCATATCGAAGCAAAATGAGAACGGCCGTCTGCTTTGCTAGGTCACCTCCTGTTATCGCCGATAATATACATTTTAGACGCCTCATACTTGTACCATACATTTGCATTGGTCTCCATAAGTCATCAAACTGATAAATGATTTATGTTTTGTTTGCAATAAGCCGTCTGCTCATTTATGTTTCTTTATGAATGGAGACCTGAAAACAAACATGTCATGTCTCCCAATTTTGCATTTTCCCCCAGACGGTTGAGAACCAGGTAGAGCCTGGAGAAAACATTGTTGCGCTCGCCCTGGAGTTCCCCGAGCCTGATGTTGCCCCTGCCATCCAGGAGATAAAGGAGTACTACCAAGAGCTTGCAGAGAGCCTGCAGGTACAGTATCCTGCTGGCCGTGGTACCATTCACTCATTTTTGAGCTCGATTAGTGTACCGCAAGGTGCGTTTGTTTCAAACACATTTGATTGTAAGTGGGATTGGATTGTAATCATGATCACAAGCCAGACTTGGCACACCTGCACGGCCAGCAGCGTTTCATGTGAGTGAATATTCCAGAAGTCTGCAATGGGAAAGAGTCGACCTGAGCTGCGCTTGACCTCCATCTCACCTCTGGTGCATGAGGAGAATGTTGGAGTCCTCACGGTTACCAGCCGAAAGCTTCCCGTCCCAATTTTATGTATTTTGTGGCTCCAGTGCGAATTGAAATTGGCAGCACCCTCTCCAATGCTGGCAGACAGGGAGGCAGTCGCTGTCTCTGCCAAAGCGTTCGGCGCTGGCAAAGTACCTGACGGCACTGAGGCGATGGACACCGGGGAGCTGAGGAGGCAGGTGAGCGATTTGCCTCCTCGAAATCAGCAAACAGCTGCTCTCTTGATTTTGATGCTCCTCGATTTTGATCTATCTCTCCATTAATTCACTTCCTGGCTTTAAATGGGCTGCCCCATAACCCTCGTCACTGGCATGGTTATCGAAAATGACTGGTTCCATCAGCCAGAAATGTAATCGTGGGAATGTTAGGTGGTGGCACGTTTAAATATTTAGTAGCCGATTAGAGCAATGAAGCGGCTGATTTCTTGGTGACCAGATTGTTTATGTTGAGAGATTTAGCCTGCTGTTTCGATGCAACCCTCTTTCTAGAGCAGGAATTATACGTTCCTCTGTTTTGTCATTACTGCCAATGAACACCACATGCTTAGAGATGCAGTTTAATAAACTTAATGTATTTCAGAGAAAAATCTTCTCAAACTGAAAAATAAATCAGTAATGAATACTTGGTGGTCACTTGTCTTCTCCACGGTTCTTACTGGTACTGGAAAATGTGGGCTTGCACGGGCCAGACGGTTGGAGGTCACTGACGCTCAGAAGCATTAAAGAGGCGGCAAAAGGCACTTGTTATAAATCGGTGATTTTGCTGTCATCCTGTCAGAGCGAAAGAGCCCTGCTGGTGCGTGTCCACAAGCTATACCAGGTGCATTTTTGCGTCTCATTATCCTGGACACCTCTCTAAAGTAACCCCCCCCCCCCAAGCACACACACACACACACACACACACAATTCTGAATTGTGACAGCAGTCTGTTCGATGCAGAAAGCATTTAGCGGGAAGTTCTGGTTACCTTCCAGCCAAGGACTGGGAAACAATTGGAATTGCCATTGATCCGTTAAGAAAGTGTTCATGGATCTCACCTGAATAGGAGTCACATTCCGGAAATATCATCAGTCTGAGACTGGTAATTGTTTAAGTTGCTTGATTACTGTAATTATTCACAGCAGGCACTGCATTTACCAGAGCTGACTGAAATCTGCCCCCTTTCTGTTGTGGCTAAAGTGCACTGCGCCCAGTTGTTAAACATCCTTCGTGGTTAAACTGGATTAGTGCAAGAGTAAATAATATTAGAAACATTCCTTTTGACTTATTTGAGGTTTCTCCCGGCTTGTGCCTATTTTCAAACTTCCTGTCTGCGTTTTAATCCGCTGCATTTGCTGCGTGCTGTGCTGCTATGTACCGATCGCCCATGGCACGGTTTCTCCCGACATCTTCCCTTCTGCTCAGGTTGAAACCTTGCGGAGTGAGCTGGCCCAGCTGCAGCAGCGTGGCGGGCAGCTGGAGGGCGAGATCGAGCAGAGGGGGGAGGCCCATGTGCAGGAGACTGAAGAGCTAGAGGTGAGGTGGTGGCCTGGACACATCTGAGTAACAATGCAGGAGGTAGGGCAGCCCCACCAGTGGTGACAGCTGTCCGCTGCGGACGTCGCGGTGGCTATTTCATTCACGTTTTATGTCACTTTGGCTCGGTTGCCAGAAAAAGCATCAGCTGCCTGCACTTGTCCCCTAGTGCTACGCTGCAGACCTGAGGGCCGTTCAGCAGGACTTGGAGACGGAGATGACTGAGCACTGTGGGTGCTATGATGAGCTGCTCAATGAGAAGATGGCTCTGGATATCGAAATCTGCGCCTATAGGTAAATCATATCGTAGCCTAGTGCTCACACTAAGGGAGAGAGTGTGTAAAATTTAAACCTGTATTCTTAAAGGAACGGGAAGGGATTATCCATTCTAAGAGGATTTAGGTAAATCTTTTAATGTGTCCCAGTTCCATGATCAAACCACCAAACATTGCACCTCTCGGTTCACGAGCAGCGTTAAGATTCTTCCTACGTCTGATAAGTGAGGCTAAGCAAGGAACGTCAGAGGTTGGCGAGAAGCCCAAGACAGGAAGTATGATGTCATGATGGGGACTCTTAATTCCAGCAACAGGAAGCAGGTTGAGGAAGCTTGACCTGCACTGGCCATCCTGGGCTGAACCGGGTCAGATTCATTAAGGAGCCAAACACCACGTGTGTCATGTCTTCTAATGTTGGTGCATTTTATCAACCTCATCCGGTCTTCTCCTGGACTTACGCACGTCTGCGATTCCTGGCCTCCCTTCTTATACCTCAGGAATGCCGTGAGCTCCCCCAGGGACACCACAACGCTGTTTTAGGAGGTTCCGAGAGGCTAATCGGAGGCGTAGCACGGGAAATTCTCCGCAGCTTATTCCTTTTGATGAGGCTCCAATATTTTCCAGCTTTTAAATTTCTGAGCAGTTACTCAACCAATATCAGTATCTTGAATATCAGAAATCAGGATGACTTTTATTTTTTATATGCCTTTGTGTCATACAGTAATGAGACGCGGACGCTTTTTTGAGCTCTGCTTTCTGGAGGAGTGGCTGAGGTCTGGAAGTTGGGAAAGCAAGCATGAGTCTTGGATGATTGCAAATCATTTTACCAAAGATTTGAATCCTCCCTTAAAACTGCAGGGAGTGGAGGATACAACATCTAAGATTATGTAAACCAAAGGAGTAAATCTACACGAACACACTTAACAGCTGGTATATTATTTTATACAAGGATACTAATGGTGGGAGGGCAGCATAGTGGTGCAGTAATTAGCACTGTTGCCTCCCACCCCTGCGACTGGGGTTCGAGTATCCGCCTGGGTTCCATGTGTGTGGGGTTTGCATGTTCTCCCTGCTTGTTCAATCCATCCTGGGTTGTTCCTTGCCTTACACACAGCATCCAGGATAGACTCTGGACCCTCCATCACCCTGAATAGGATAAGTGGTTACAGAAGATGGATGGATGGATGGATGGATGGATGGATACCAATAGTAGTCACTCAACATTTCCACAAAGACATCCATTGATTAGGTAACAAAACAGCATTACTGCAGAAAGCAAATGTTTCTTAGGAGATTTAAAATTGAATCTTGATGAGAACCTTGGAGGAGAGGACATCTTTCTGTTTCTCGCTAAAGTAACCAGTGATGACACAGGAACCACCTCTTAGTTTGAAAGGGCCGTTTCATCGTGGGATGGAGATGATTGCAGCCTTGTTGATGGGCATCACCGAAAAGCCCATGCATAGGCTGTGTTGCTGTACCTATAGCCAGGCGCAGAGTCGGTCTGGCTGTGTGCTGTCCTCAATCTTAATGCTGCCACCCGCCTGCAATGTGGCTAAAAGTAGGTGGACACTATTAGAGGAACACTATTAGAGCCGCACCCATTGCTGACAGAAGTGTATAGTTAAGCACAGCCATATGATTTCCAGCATCAAACACTGACATCAGAATGGCTGGTCCTTCAGAAACGGTTAGTGACTTTCAGCGTGGCACCATCATAGAATGTGATCTTTCAACGAGTCACTTCACCAAATTTCTGCCCTGTGAGAGCTGCCCAGCTCAACAACAAGTAAAGCAATTGTGAAATGAAAACACCTGGAATTTCAGCTGTGAGATGGTCAGGCATGCAAGCTCACAGAAAGGCACCTGATCACTCAACACCAACAGCCAACCTGATCAGCAGCAAATCCCACCAGCAATCTTCCCAAAATCTAATGTAAAGCCTTCCTAGAAGAGAAGAGGCTATTATAACAGAAATGAGTGGACCGACTTTGTATTTATACCCCTGGTTTCAGAAGGAGATGACAGGATGGTGTCCACACATTTTTGGCCAGATAGTGTATCATTAGAAGTCTGAGACGTTAATATTTAATGGGTCACTTGCAGGGGATATTCTGTACATTCTCATGTTTCCTCCTGTTATTCTTTGACTAAAGAATTCAATTACATCAAACGCAATTTATGCAGATTGGCAAAACCACACCTCTGTGATCACTGTGGCTTCTACGTTGTCTTGGTGCTAAGTTTGTGATTGTGATGTCTTTGTTGCTTTTTAGGGGTTTAGTGCAGCAGGAAGAAGAGCGATTGTGTTACGTGTGACACCAGACGGAGGCGGGATTTGCAGGCTGACAAAGAGGCACGTGCACGAGCAATTAATTAGCTTCTTAGAGAGGTTAACACCAACACTAACACACATACACAATCAATGCTTATGTCATCATGATAGTGCAAAATCTGGCCGTTTTCTTTGGGTTGCTGGTCAGGGGCAGGTAAGACATTCAACAAGAATGATGGGGGTTGTCTATCAGCAAAATGGGAGCGGGAAGCTGTGTCCTTGGATTACAGCATGACTGCGGGGCTGGTTAGTGAAGGTCACGGTGTCCCTTCTCGAGTTTCCATAACCCCCCACTCCTTACCACAATCACAGCCACAACCACTGATATCCCTCCCCTGTGTTTCCATCCACCCCAATCTTCAGAGACAGTGTGTTGCTGAGGCACTGAACTGCCGACTCTAGAGTGGCAGGTAAAATAAATGGCCCCCTTCTGCAAACACAGGCTGATTACGGCCACTTAACCTCTGCTTCGTCCTGAAGTCGCCGGATATCATTCACGCTCAGATAAGGTACCTTGAAGCCATGAATCAAGCTAGTGATGCTAATTACCTTGGTTTGTTTCACAGTCGGGCTTCTCTTAAGATGCCTGATCGTCCATCAAGTCATGTATGTGATATTTCACTCTGTCTCTGTAAAGGGTTAATGAAACCCTAAAGCTCTTATTCAAGCATAAATTTGCTTATGATAAACCCCTCGGTAGAGGACGACATAACAATCGCATTTTTAGCTGAAGTGTCAGTTTCAGTGGATTTTCATAGTTTTATGACTCTAGCTGCAAAGTGCTACAAGGCCACTACAGTGATCAGGGCACAGATTTTTACTGTATTGCCTATTGCGATGAAATTTAAATTCCTGTAAATCCTGTCAGGACAGCCAGAAAACAGAGTCCGACTATCGCAAAAAACATGACCTCGAACAAATAAAGATTCTCACAGATACTACGGTGATTAAACCCTGAATACGTGACCGACAGCATGAATGAATCCTCTACTACGAGCGGCGCCTCTGACTAAGCCTCTGACTGGCACGTGAGCACTGAGGACAGGGGCAATGCAGCACAAACTTCTGCTGGATTCTGCTGGTGCCCTTTGGCGGTGGCACCGGAGGACTGGAGAATGCTGGAGGGTCCATGCGACGTCTTTATTGGTGGCCAGGAGAGGAGGCTGCTCCGTGTCTTAGGATGAAGACTCTTGGTTCTGTGCCCTCCTTCGGTAGATTGGACCCTCTGGACTTGTCTCCAAACTCTCTGTGGACTGCCCCATTTCTCTGACCCCCCCCGGGACTAGACATGGGCAGTGGTGCTGGGAGGGGGAAGTAGGAGAGCTGGATATGTAGTAGAAGCATGAGTAGGGGAGGGGTGATCATCCTAGGGTTAGATCCAGCTTCCGTTCGCCTTGCGGGCGTTTAATTTAAGGCACCGCATTCCTCCGAACTCAGATGTTAGCATTTTATATAGAAGATAATTCAAATTAATTTCTTGTCTCACTGTAGCAGAGCTTAACAGCAGAGCTATTAACAGAGAATAAAGTTTGTGGAAAGAATATCATGACTCGAACTCTGTTTTAGGGGAATCATGAAGGAATCAGTGCTGGTGGATATACCTCATGCTTTTTGTCAGTGGAATTGAAAGTGTTCCGATGGAAAACCCAATACCTCTTGCAACTGATCCTCTCATAATCGAATAATTCTCTGGCACCATGATAGACTGGGTATAGAATAAAGAGCTTAAATGTGCAGCTGTTCCTGTTCGTAGCTGCCTTGTGTTCTCTGTTTTCCTTTTCACCGAGACACTGTCGCACAGTGCGTCATTAATCCAGGGCCTGATCACCTTCCCTTTCGTGGTTTGGTTGTGAGATGTCAGGGCCGTAGTCGTGGGTCACTGGCCAGTGACTGGGCCGACCTTTAATCCCGCTGTCCTAGTCGCGGGTGGAAGGTGGGCACAGTCTAGTGACATGAGGGATTTCACCTTTTAGTCTGTTATCGCAGCTGCAACACCTGCTAATTATTATATATCAAAGCACAAAAACACCCCCTTCAAGCACAAATGTGTTTGCTGTCAGGATACAGCGCTAAATGCAGAATTTTCATGAACACAGCGGAATGAAATAATTGCTTTTACTAGATAATAATATAGTGTTTAGTATGCAGTAGATTTTCTGCATTTATATATAACGGTACATATTGTGCATGTGTGGTATTTGTGATTTTCAAGCATGTTTTATCTAGACTTTGAGGTAAATATCAGTCAGCGAGCTGTACAGTAAATTTCCATGTTAAATGAATGAACAGGAGTGATTGAGTCCTCTATAAAACAGGTTGTCACTGTGCAACTGGGAGGGTTTTACGCAGAAAGGTAACCGCCTTTGCCCACATTTGCTTTTTGGGGGCTCTCTCCTAATGGTGACAATCAAAACAAGTTAAAGACGTTGCCTGAGGCCTCTGAGCAGTGAATCACATCCTTTGACAGCTTTCATTGTCTAATGGGTCCTTCAGTGCGATATCAACCAGATTCACAAAGTCAACACACAACCTCCTCTGGCCAATAACATTTGTATAAGTATTTTGGAGTTTAGAGTTATTTTTCCTGACCACAGCAGCTGTGACCTGGGGATAGACCTGGTGTTTATATAGGAAAAAAAATAGAGAGAAAAAAACAGAAAATCAGCGAAGGAGAAAAAAAAACCTATGAAAACATACTTAATAGAGTGACAATTGAAAAAGCGTTTCCTTCTTAAGTGGGGGCTCATAATAAATGGAGCCCTAGTGGTGGGGCTGGCAGGGTCAGAGAGCTGGGAACTGGACATGGAGGGGGGGGTCACGGTCTCCCCTCCTCCGTGGGAGGAAGACTCAGAGGGTGCCCGCTCAAAACGGCACCCCAAAATTCCATGCCCCCCCCCCCCCACCAGTCCTCATGCACCAGCGACACCCTGTTTCATGGCGGTGAGCGGCACTCAGCTTCACGGCCTCCCCCCCGCACTTTCTCCTTTGTGTTTTTCTTCATCCGTCTCCTCTGACGTCTCTTCTCATCCCCCTTCAGTCTGTGTTAAGTACCGTCATCATAACCGTCCTTCTGACTTGCGTCACTCACCGCACGCCTGCAGGCATGTGATTTGCTGAGGTAGATCATCAGAGCTGCCATGGAGTGATGGCATTCTGTGGTTCTGAAAGGTCTAAAGATTTACGGCCAACTTCTGCTCCCTGAGTGGCTGCAGGAAGCCTCTGCCGCTGTTTAGTTGTGCTGCAGCTAGCTTTTTCTGGGTGCAGTGAGGCTAACCACTGTGTGCAGTTTAATTGCTTCATTCCTTCAGATGACAAAAAGCATTTGACATTTTTGTTGCCTTTTGTCCTTATTGTTTTTTTTTTACCACTTTAAAAGCTTTTTATATTAATTTCGAAAAGATTTGTTCCTATTAATTGAGCTTGTCTCCCTCAAAACTCGTGAGGAATTATGGCAATAAAACAGCATATACCGAATTTTCTCATATGTATCCTTTATGATATATTATTTTTGTTGTTTTTTTTAGAATAGTTTTTCAGAAATTCACAAACATGCTCATTAAACTGCAACACCCACTGTCTATCTGTAGTTTCATTATTCAAATGTGCCAGAAAACTGAGCAGATAAAGAGATCAGCTATTACATTCTGTGCTTCCCACTCGCTGCTCTTTCTTATCAGTATGGTATTCGGGTCTCTGTCTGTAACTCGTGTGTCTGCCGCAGACACAGTGAGACTGTCAGCCTGGTCTCCCTGTCTCTGAGGACCCAGACACCCAGAATGGTTCCAAGGTGCCATTTTGAAAACAAATTTGTTTCTGACTTGGTGTTCAAACACTGAGTGGTGTTATAACTGGTAGAGGAAGTTACTTTGATGTTACTTTGAATTTTTCTGCTAATGAAGGAACTCAAATTGTGAATGTACCGTAAATTTCTTTAGCAAAGAATATTGAGTATTTTCAGTTAATCTTAAGTGAGTAACATGCAAATGTAGAAAATTTCAGTGTGCAAAAACTTTGTACACACACACAAACTCACATACCTATCTAAATGGGGACCGTCCATTCAAAAGCCCTAATCCCAATCATGACACCCTCAACCCTACCCATCCCTAACCTTAACCATAAGTAACCGACCCAAATACTTTTGCCATTTTTACTTTTTTGGATGCATTCACAGATTTTTATAAAACTGAGATTATTCAAATGGGAACCCGAATAGTAGGTAATTTCAGATTTTACTACACTTTGGGGACAATTTGGTTCTCAAATGTGATCTATGCAGCCCCCCCGCACACGCACACAACTCAGCTGTGGCTAGTTAGACTGATTTGACAAGGGAAGTCAAAAGTTAAAAAAAAGTCTCTTTAGAGGTTAGTTATTGTTGCTAAACTGCACATTTGTTACTAAAATGCGCATCTTCCATAAAAGTTTAAGGTCAAGTACTAATAATTTATCACAGCATGAGCTTTGGGACCCTGTAAATGTTAACAAGGGTAGTATGTATAATGTTAAGGCAGCATGTCATGACGTCATATGCTGACAGAGCAGACGCCGAAACAATTTACCCTAAAGGCTTGTCATTCATTCTGGCTTTCAGCTTGGGTCTGTTCAGCATCACCCACGACAGGATACACAGGTAAACAGGAATGCCAGGTAACCGAAAGTCCACGTCTTGGGAAGGCAGACTTGTGAAGGCTGTCCTTTTACCATGTCTTCTAAATCAAAAACCGGGAAACAAACAAACAAAAATAAAGCTTCTTCAGAAGGAAACCAACCTTGCTGGGAAATGACTTTACCTGCTCAGTTTGTTTGCCAATCGCCTGTGAAGTGGCCGTTAAACGTCCACTTAAGTACACTGCCGGTCACACTTCAATACGTCGGCCACCAGGAGCCCCAGCTTCGTTTTGCAGTTCGATGCGATGTTGTCGTTCCCGTGTTATTTTGCAGCTTGGAGTGCTGATAAAACCTTGCTCGAACAAAGCCACGCATCTGCTGCTAATTTAGGGAACATTCCTGCAGTCAGCACTGTTTAATATTCAGGAGGCTGGGAATTAGCACTGGCATGGGGATTTGGGGGGGAGGGGGCGAAGAGAAGCCTCTCTGTAGGACACAGAACAGTGCTGAAAATGGGGTTAAACTAGAGGAGAGCTTGGGGGGGCTGGTTTATCTGAGCCAATTTCCCAGTAAAATAAATGACTCACTTATCCAGCCCAGTAGGTAAAAACATACAAAACACAGATCTTTATGTGAGGGCCCTCGTGAATCAAAATGCATTTAATGTTTGCAGCACATGGCCAAAACCCATTAAATATGAATCACAGGGATACTGTCTTTGTATTATCATCTATGAAATACGTGCATGTGAGCTGTTAATTAGCAATTAACATTCCGCAGGCTGGACCAACATTAATAAAATTAAGCAGGAACAATGTCACTCGCAGAACAAATGCTGTGGTCAAATAAATAGTAATAATAAAAACAGTAAAGGAAAAAGCAAAATATCCCCATACAGAGATCCCAGAAAAAGACGGCAAAAAGCTTGACTGGACATATTGTTTTAAAATGGCTCTAAATGTAGCACATTGTAGAGGGAGCTGAGTACTATTTTGTACAGCTCTGCTACCAATAAGCTTGTCTCGATGCTGTAGGGAGGGGGAAACATCAACAAACTCCATAAGCGAATTATAAGCAGGTATAAATCGGTCTGCACTGGTGAGACTGGTTGATGTGACCAAAGCCTGGACCCTCGTCCACAGCGTCAGCTTCAGCTGCTCCGATGCAGGACTCATGCTTGCTGTGTTATGAGGGCATGAATCAATAGATGTTCAGCTAGAAGTACGATAATGGCAATAAAGTTCGGTAATGACCTGGCTGCTCCAGCATGGCGACAAACGTGAGGAACAGCAGTCTTCAGAGAAATGGATACGTCTCCTCTTTGATTGTACTAAACTGGATAAAACCTAATGGGTAGCATAACAGATATAACTAGTTACATTTTTTTCAGATTTTTTGCTCATGACTGACAAATAAGTTTTCCATACTGGGTCCCCAACACCAGTGCAATAAGAACACTTTTTTTTCTTCCTGTCCAAAAATTTGATGCCTTTCCAGTCCCCATACAAACATTACACACAATACTGTCCCAGAAACATATAAAACGGAGCTTATACTAGATGACACATAAAGACAGCCCTACTGCGTGTGCTGCCCTGAGGGATGAGGCGATAAGGCATGGGGCAGGCTTGAGCATTGTGTCAACATGATGCTGGCCTGGATGATTGCAGGAGAAGGTCTGCAGGAAGACATCAATATTCTTTTTCAGTAAGGAAACACTCTCCAGACTCGATGTCTTCATCAGTTGTACAGGTGGCTATTCTTGCAGATTTGTCATCGCATTGTCACTCTTCTGGGCCTTCTGGGACGATGCGCTTAACTGTCAATAAATGCACAGAGTCCAGCACACAGAATAATACACTATACTGTCTTCTGCAGATGCGAATTTCCTTGGTGAATCAATGAAGACATGCCAAGAAAACAACTAGCGGAAGAATAATCCTATTCGAGACCTCAAATCTTAAATTGCCATAACAAATGATATGATTATTTGTCCTAGTTTGTAAACACCAACAAAGGATGAAGGTTCTAGTACAAAAAACCACAACATTCTTTTGTTCTGATTTTGAAACTGCACCCCTTGAGTCAATATTGAAAAAGTATCATTTCAAAACAGTGTTGTGTTTCTTTATTGTATATAGCTTCATATTAAACTGGAGCAATCAAGCTAAGCACCCAGCTCAAGGGTATAAGAGCAGGGGTATAAGAGCGGGGTATAAGAGCAGGGGTGTAAGAGTGGGGTATTAGAGCAAGGGTATAAGAGCAGGGGTGTAAGAGCAGGGATGTAACAGTAGGGGTATAAGAGCAGGGATGTAACAGTAGGGGTATAAGAGCAAGGGTATAAGAGCAGGGGTATAACAGTAGGGGCATAAGAGTGCGGTATTTGAGCAGGGGTATAAGAGCAGAGATGTAACAGTAGGGGTATAAGTGCAGGGGTATAAGAGCAGAGATGTAACAGTAGGGGTGTAAGAGCAGGGGTATAAATGCAGGGGTATAAGAGCGGGGCAGTACTGGCAGGGTGCTTCTAGGACTTGCACTGTATGCCACCTGCTGCCCGAAAATCAATTACAGGGTAACAATTACTGTTTATTTTTCAATTATTTATTCTATTTTTGTTTATGGTTGATTTTTCACAGCATCCCCTAATGAGACCTAATTGATTTATTAGATAACCTTACATTTCAGTGGGGGGAAAAAACATTTTCTTTTGTAATAAATTGTGGAATTTAGCAGCCCAGCCTAAGGAGGGTGAGAGAGTCATTCAGGTGAAGGACCACAAATCACACTCATGAAAGGCTGGCCTTAAATTCTGAGGCAGCCTTAGGTCTCCCTGTCTCTTACTCACTGTTACTCTCTCCATTGCTAGGATTGGGCTTGGACTATTATAGTGAAAAGCATCACGTGGCCAATGTGAAGATGAGAAAAGCCAATGAGATGTTTGCATCCTATTCACTGTAAAGCAAACCAGTCTGCAAATAAGTAATGAGTGAGAATCAACTAAATTACAGCATTTTACTGCTTCTTATTAACATAATGATTTCACTGTGTCTGGGTCTCTGTCAAAATACATTTTTTTAGGCCGACACACAATTACTATGACAAATAAATCGCTGATCACGTTGCATTACGAAAACTATTCTTGTTAATCCAGCAGTGAACGATAGCAGACCTCAAAGAAAGCAGTGTGTCTGTTTCACGTGAGCTGTTACTAATTGGATTAAACTTGCTATTTGGCTGTGAGTGTATTCATGCTAGAGCCTGAGATAAATCACTCCTCACTGGAAAGAATCACCTGGAATCTGATGCTTGGCAGGTCTGTTACTTTATGTGTGTGTTGCCATTTTTATATGTGGAGTGCTGTTCTCTGCATTTGAAGCGTCAAGGAGCCCCCAGAGAGCCCCTCAATCTGTACACCCCCCCATGCTAAAAGTACATCTACTACCAGGCCACCGGACCCCAGAGCAGGCCAGGCTCCTCTTAAAATTGGCGCCACACTGTAGACTGTGGACGGAGTCATTAATCATTAGGGCTACTGCCCCTACATTCTCAGATGAGGCCTGAAAGGTGTAACTTCAATCAGGAGGTCAGAAGAGATTCCTGACACTACAGACACGAAACACCATCTCTTTTCCCCAGCTAGCTCCTCCTTTTTGATGGGGGGGGGGTTACAGATGAGAGATACTGCAAATGTGCTATTGGCAAAGGATTGTTTATCGCCGTCGAGACCAACAGATATGTGGGATGTTCATAGGAAATCACTTCATGTCGCTCTGCTTATGTGTGTGTGCTGCTTTCAGTTTGCAGCACAGAGCAATGATATTACATATGACTGGATCTACTTTAAAAGAAAATCCTAACATCAGATGCATTATAACTCATAGAATGTTTTTCTCTAGAAATTTTGGCTGGAAGTAAAAGGTGATGATCTTGCCTTGGGGGGCAACCCTCCTGTTTACTGTGTAGCGTCTGGTTTTGGAGCTCTAAAGGCCTCCTATTAGCCCCCCCACAGCACTGCTTATGTCCCCGGCACGCCCTATGACCGAGCTGTCACCTGCAGATAATGGTAAGGATACACATAGAGGCTCAGCACAGACACAGTCAAAAAAACAACCTTTATCATCTAGAGTTTAGTAAAACCATCTTTGGTAACACTTTCTCTGAATGTCATGTCTATAACAATCTATGAAAACATTCATAACACATTATAATGCATTCATAATGAATGCCTAAACATGTCTATAATTATTTATAAAGAGGCAAAACACATTATAGCCATGTGTATTATGCATTATAAATGCCGTATGAAGTTCTCACCTATAATGCACTATAGATGCCTTTGTAATGCAGTACAAAGCAGCCTTAGTACTTATACTGATCATTATAATGCATTACAGATGAGAGCTTCGTTGGAGCTTAATGAAGTAGTATAATCAACACTATAATGGCTTATGACTGTCAATAGAAGATACTTTAATGCTTTATTAATTCTTACACCAACCATTATAATGCATTATGAAGGTATCTATAGTGCATTATCGATGACAGCTTCAAGTAAAGTGTTACTAACTTTTTACTTGTACTGTGGTTATTCTTAGGTTTCACTTTTCCCCAGCCTCATTCCATTCTGAGTTGTGCACGGTCTGGCAAGTTTTACTCCAGTCATTTTCTAAGACCAAACAGCTCTACATTGTGGCTCTTATTGACATGTGCCCTTGACATTTGAGATCGGGAACATCTGCTAAATGGTCTCACTTGAGCAAGACTCTTATCCCTGAGCTTGTGTATACCTGACTTGCTTTATTTGCTCATGCTGTGATTGGCTGAGCCACAGCTGGTCAGGGAGCTCAGGGATGCGGCCTTCTGACCTTGGGTGTGACAGTGTTTGCCTTTGATAGGACGGCGACCTTCTGCAATCTCGGGGCGGCGTTAAAGCATCCCGGTGGGTTTGTCTCAAACTGCCCCGTGTTTCTGTTCCTTTGCTCCTACTCCTAACAGTGCCTTTTAATGAACTGTGGCTAGGTGACACCAGCACTTCCAGTACAGGGCTTCATGGTTTGTTTAAGAGTGCAGAAATTATCCATGGATATTATTGTTAAGCAGTGTATAGTGCCATAAGAATTTAAGGTTGACGCTGCATGTGTCATGCAGGTACATTCCTTGTTGTTATTATGGGCTATTTCTGTCCTTTTTTTATCTAACCTTGTGAAACTGAAAAGAGGAAAGTGATTCACATCGCATCCCATTCTATTATCATGTGTAAAAACTGTGGAAAGTGTTCAGAGCAAGAATCTTGCAGTTTCTGCTTATTGGACCCTGAGAGAAAAGTCACACAAGTGGTTCCTTCTAATCTCGAATGTTTTGTTGGACCCAGAGGTGGTTGTGATTGTCCTTTCATCCCTCTGAAATGGCAAAACATGCAGAGTGCGTGTGTCTCCAGCAGCTCGGCTAATGTAAGTAGATAAGGGATAAGGGTGAGTGAGCCGATTCCTACATGAACCAGCTGCTCTGCTCGCGGATTGAGTCCAATGCAGCATCTGTGGGTCTCGCTGCAGTCGACCTGTGCTAAGGCGTCGCGTGCTTGAATATTTTGGCAGCACTTTAGTAAGTTAGACCCTATATGATGCTTTATATGTCCAAGAGCTTCATAAAAATTTCATACAAGAAACGCCATAGTTCTCTTTATTTTTTACTAATACTCATGTAAAAGTGCATGCACACTAAAATAAAGTTTAAAAATTCAGTTCCTTGATAAGTGCATCCTTCTGTGCTGCCATTGTTGGCGGCTCTGTGGTCTCAGTGTCAGGTCTCTAATCCTGTGTCATGTGACCTTCCTGCATCCAATGAAATGCAGCTCAGCTGACTGCAGCACGCGTGTCTGCCTGTGGCGTGGGATGAACTGCATGCACCCATGCAGCAGGGCCTCGCACATTGCTGACCAGGATAAGTGGCTGGGGGGGATTTTATTAATCTGCAGATACCATGAACACGGATTTAAGTTACAGCGCAATTCAGGCAGATCTGGCTGGTCAAAAAAACTGCATGGAGATGATTTCTGTCACCCAACGAGGAGTGTCACTAGAGATTTCCGGAAAGGGGGGCAAAGCCTTTACTTCGGGGGGCTGGTTTTAATGAAAATGAGAGCAAACACCCTATTTAAATTAATTAGTGATCCCTAATGACGCCCTGCACACAGCCCGCCTTAAAATGTTCATTGTTCATCTGACGTCTTTAACATGCCACAGTAAAGTGAAACGTTGTCTTGTAAGTGAAAATGCCTTGACGTTTTAAAGCTGAGTAAATATTCTCTGTAAATTTGTGCCTATTCAGCACAAGCTAAATGCTCAGTCTATGGTTGAGACATCAGTGCCCATCTGACAATGATCATGAGTAATTTTGGGATGATTCTCACCCCCAAGTCACCGCTGGCCCACCCCCCTCCCGGCTGGCCAACTTGCAAAGCTGCCAGCAATTATAGGTCAACATCTGTGTCAGCATCATTGTCTCACATTTCAATTGCTTGTATATCCAGTCCCCCTGCAATCTGTATTTTATGAATATTCTCGAATTCCATACTGTTTAGATTGTTATTACGGCCGATTACCAGCTAATTTCTTCACATGTTACATTTGGGCACTGGGAAGGAGCTCCAGGTGACAGGAATTTTAGAAAAAATGTGGAGATTTGGATTTTAGCCACCTTTCGCTATTTTCTTCATCCTGGTAGGTCTTTCCGGCTATGCTTCCGAAGGGACGTCATCTTCCTGAGAATGGGGTCTATGTGCCACCTTACACAGCCCAGCGGGCTCCTCCTGGCTACCTGAACACTGCACTCCACAACTCCCTAAGTAGGACAACTTCCTAAATGTTTTAGGAGGACAAAAACTTCTACATTCTACACCCCCCCCCCAAGCTGAAAGTAGATACGGATTTCCCACTTGAAAGAGCAGAGGAATAGCTCGAGGGTGACCAGTCATGGCACTACATGTCTGCGGGGCCAGCTGTTAGGACCAGTCCACAGACCCCTCCGCATCCTGAGTGCCCCCCCCCCCCGCCTTTGAGGCACTATCCTAAATGACCTTAACTAGGTAATAACACTTGAAAGCTACCTTGATTAGCAGCAAATTGTTCCATTAAATGTTTTGAGTTTACCAAAGTGACCCTGAATGGAATCCATCAGTGTTCCTGTCAACATCCGGATGCCTCATTGTCAGATATCAGGCTGTAATCTTCTCTTTATACCTTGTTCATGCAAGACCTTCTACCTTAACTCCCTCAGGGTAAGATATGCATGAATTCTTATGCATGGGAATTTCACATAAAAAAACATTCAATTTATTTATCAACCAGTAATTTCTTGGGATTCCAGAGTAAGTTACTAATTGTATTTTATCCAGACTTTTATCCAATGCAATGTACGATTAATTGCCTGGAGATATTGAGGTTAAGGACCTCACCCAAGGACCCAAAAGTGAAGCCGCTCTGCCAACCACGGGATCCGAACCAGCGACTTTCCACATTACAGACACTGTGTATTAACCCACCGAACCAGACACTGTCCTTTAACAAACCACGAAAATGGAACATCATCAAGTTAATTTTCAGCTTGTATTGAAAGTTGGTGAAGTAGAAAGAGGACGGTATCTGCAAAAATGATCAGTCTATTTCCGGTATCAGCATAAAGAGCCACAATATGTATTTCTGATTAGCTTCAGACAGCCTGCCTTGCTTGATTCTATGTTATAGTACACAGTGAATATTTCCATCCATTCCATCTATCTACTTATCTTGGTCAGGATCACACAACTATCAATATTTAATAATATTAAACATGAAAGAACAGCAACGGGAAAGAAAAAAATCCTCGCTGGTAACTAAATGAACTTGCAGCTTACCAGCCCTGATCTGCGTATCGGAGGTTAATTTATTACTCCTAAAGCTCACATGGTTTAATGCAGATACTTCCCACAATAAGCTTCGGAGGCGGAGTATGAATAATGCAGCTAATTTTGGTGGGATATGGGACACCAGGTAATGCAATTCCTACATCAAAGATTTTTATGACAGCTGGGATTTAAAGGAATATACATAGCTTACTATGCTTCCGTCAAGCAGAGCCCTCTACTTTCGAATGACACGTTAGTTCATTTTCATGCAGGAGTGAGTCATAGTTTGTGGGATAAAAAGGCTGGAAGATGAATGAATGCATGAATGAATCCAGGAGAAGCACAATAAACACAATTTCATAATGCATTACATGATGAGGCGTCTACAGCGATACAGAACAGAATTAAACAAATTACCATGAATATGCAATAAATAGATGTACAATATCATCAGGCATGCACATAGGGATAATTATTTAAAAAAATAATAACAAAAAACTAGAGGATGTGAATGTCATACAGTTAGAAAAACAATCTGGGAGCTATTGTCAGGGGGTCCAGCTACCACTGCAACACTCAGGTGGCTGGAAATTATAATCTAATGAAGCCAAACCCAATTAGCACTGGCACCTGTGGCTGGTCACGTGCTCTCTTACTGCTTCATGGCCATGTTGCTGGAGAACTGGCTTCTCGTCAATATCTTGCTACAGGTTGCTATTTGGAATGAAAAACAAACACCTTTACACATTAGGGGAAAAAAATTAAACCAATGCAAATTGTTTTTCTCCCCCATTGGCTAAAAGGTTTCTCTTCAGTCCCTTAAACCTGATGCTCTTTGGTTTCCAAAGTGGGTACCTGACTGTCCTGGGGTGATTCTTTTGGAATATGAGCCATGTTCAATAGTAATAGCATCAAAAAGATTCATGTGACTTTAGAATAAGCATTCATAAGCCATATCTTAATAGTCTGTGCTTCACCTTATTCAATGTACCTAAAAGCTGTGCAACAGTTTGCATAGTTGTAACAGAGAGGGGACCCTTACCTTACTGCCACAAAACCAGTTGTTTTCACACAGTGAACATGTGAGAAATAAATAACATTACATATATACAGCCATCACAACCACTATTAAAAACCAGGCAGTCAGTGGTGAAAAGGCAAAAAATTTCAAAGATAAGACAATGATGGGTACTCTCTTCATCTTGGCTTCATCTTGTGAAGTAGGAATGGTTTGTGCCCCATGTGGGGAAATCTGATCTGTAGGTCAAGTTAGCAAATTCAGACAACTTGCAACAAAATTACCCAGGGTGCATCTGTTTCCCGAATTGGCCAGTTGGTGTCACTGGCCATGTCTTGTTGTGTTACCCTAGTCTTGCACACCTCACAGTCCCCAGGTTGCCATGTGGCTGAGTTTGTGGTAGAAAACTTATCTCCCATAATTTTTTTATTTTGGTTTTTCCCTTGGGGAGGCATGGTGGTGCAGTGGTTAGCACTGTTGCCTCACACCTCTGGGATCTGGGTTCGAGTCTCTGCCTGGGTTCAATGTGTGTGGAGTTTGCATGTTCTCCCTGTGTCGTCGTGGGGTTTCCTCTGGGTACTCCGGTTTCCCCCCACAGTCC
>JABFEB020000038.1:5954205-5964370 GCA_019775895.2 Stomatorhinus ivindoensis | reverse complement strand
CAGTGCAGTGCGGGTGCTCAGTATAGAGGGAGTGCTCAGTGCAGTGCGGGTGCTCAGTATAGAGGGAGTGCTCAGTACAGTGGGAGTCCTCATTATAGAGGGAGTGTTCTCTGCATTGGGAGTCCTCATTATAGAGGGAGTGCTCACTGCATTGTGAGTGCTCAGTATAGAGGGGATGTGCAGTACAGTGGGAGTCCTCATTAACCAGAAAGTACCTTCTTTTAACCTTCAGAATTCTTGCTTTTCACTGGAACATTACCCCATGCAATGAATAAGACTTTCCATCAGAAAAGCGCGTGCTGGTGAAGGTTGTTTATAAAATAGATGTGTCATCTTGTCACTGGGTTCTGCTAGGGCCTGTATCTAAGCTTCTTGTATTATCCTCCTGCGTTTGATACAGCAATTTTTTATGGAACCGGAATCATGGATGGATCTGCTATGGTCAATGCAATGCGATATCATTGCGATATCAAAGTGACTAAGCACCTATGTGGGTAGAATGGACAGGCAGACCAAAAAGTCCTCTTGACTGTGGTATTCACAATGAAAAGAATGAAGGTGGTGAAAGAGAGGTAGGCAGAAGAGCTGCTTCTGAGCCTGTTCATAGTGTTGTGTCTGAAAAAAGGCATTTGTGGAGACGCCATTCTGAGTCACTGAACCATCTGTTTCAGCACAAGATCTTCTGGCTTTCTCACAGCCAAACCCTCTGTTTGGACTAATTTTTGTCTGTTCAGTATGCTGAGAAAATCATACGTCAAAGCGTAGCGTGCTCTCGTGTTCGTCCCCTAACAAAAACCTCTTAGATAGGCAGAGATTCTTCATGGTCTTATTGTAGCTGTCTAACTAACAACCTGATTATAAACCATTCATAAACCCTTATTAAGTGTAGTCTTACTGTAAAATGGTAGCAATTTTTTAGTTCCATGATGAAATTTTAGAGAAAACCCCAAGTGTATAATGATGTTTATTAATTATAAGGTATGTCGCAGGTGAACAGGCTCCTGCTGCAACTGTCTCTCTATCCTCCAGCTGGTGATGTCCATCACGGAGGCTCCGCCCATCTTTCTGTCCTGCCTTTGCTGCTTTCAGTGCACATGTGGCAGCTCCTGGCTAGTCACTGTAACCCCCAACATGCCCTGTCCCGGGGTTTTTGAACAAAATCAAAATAAACGTGCTGAAATTATGTAAAATTAGAAGCACCTTGGTTTGTCTCACCCTACAGAAGCATCGTGAAGGTTGTCATAAAGTTACTCAACTCAGCATATCGTAGAATAAAGCAGCTCAGCCGTTCAGGGTTTCTCAGTAATAGGATATAAAGTATGAAATCCTATAAACACATTTGTAGGATAAATTTACTAGACTGGAGTTAAATTACATAGCAACATTTTTTTTGTGTTCCAGCTCTGTAAACAGCAAGATTCCTATTCTTCATATAATTCTGCCAATTGTAAAGTTTATCTTTCCTAAAATTTTAGACCAGAAGAGAAGTCAAATACCATCACAGAAGAAATGTAATGATATGTGACAAACATCATCATCTAGCTGGGGACAAATTTACATGTCTAAGTATCCTCCTTTTGGTGAATGTTTTCAATTGAGATCGAATTAAATATTATATTAATATGCAATTATGAAATATAATCTGAGGCTTGACCTTGGGTAACCTCCCTCCCGGGAAGCACTATCAGAGACCTGGCATCCCCCGTGCCATGTGGGAGACATGAAATATGAGTGTGCGGCAATCACGCTGATCCTCTTCATGTTTATGACTGGGCCTGAGGATGTGCCATATTGTTTCCTGTTATCCAAACTGCATAAACATGTTCTTTTCATCTTGACCATGACGTGAACAGACCTCTGCTTGGCTTGACTTGGGAGAATAAGACAGTTGTTGTGGGTATAAGACATGTGTTGCTTCGGGTCATACACATATATAAGTGTCACTTTTTCTTTCTTTCTTTCTTTCTTTCTTTCTTTCTTTCTTTCTTTCTTTCCTTCTTATTTCCTTCTTTCCTTCTTTCCTTCTTTCTTTCCTTCTTTCTTTCTTTTTCCCTGTTTCTGTATCATTCTGCTGAATGATGCTGTGATATATCACAACACCCCCGTATGAAGCACCCCGGGGCACCCCTGCTGTGAAAGGCTCTATATGAAGTTAAACTGAACTGAACTGAGCTTCCCAAAGAGAGAGTCGGCAGTCTCACCGGCTCTAGAAGGGCATGGGTCCCTTGTGCGAGAGGCGGGGTCGAGTGCGCCTCCTCTTCCAGGAGCCCGCTCTGTGGCTCGGGTTGCTCCTGCTCAGGCTCTGCTGCCCCGCTTTCCTCACAGTGGCCTCCTTTTCTAGCTCCTTGGCCCGATCCGTAGTCACCATGGGGCCTGCCGGGCAGAAACGAGATTAGGAAAGAGCTGCTGTACCGCGGGCTGAACGCCTGCTGATTTACACGGATAATTTGAGGTTCAGCATTTCTGCAGCAGATATCACCACTGGGCTGCACACAGAAGCCTTTGCCAGGGGAAGAGAAATCGGGTTCTGCTGCTAAGTAACACATTCAATTCAAGTATTGATAAAGCAAAACTCAAATTACAGTTCTGAAAGAGCCGTTCTGAGTTACAGCATTCATTGACAAACAGACTCATTTTGGGGGCTCGTTAATTAGTGACGCCTTTGCAATAACTTAAAACACCAAACATTTTTGTTTAATATACCTTTGGGAGCCAGTGACTACAATTGCAATTATCAGCAAAATGGCAAGAGGAGAACTGAATGAGTCATGAAACTTAATAAAAAGAAAATTTCTGTGCAGATATGTGCAGAATCCATCTTCTGTACCCGCGTGTCCTGTGCAGAATCACCTCCCTCATTCAGCTTCTGTCTGAAGTCACTGTGCAGGTATATTAATGGGTAACTAAAGGAAGGAATGTAGATTATCTCTTTACTTCGGTCATTATTTACTGGATATAAATTCCATCAGACAGGCAGTAGATGTTTAAGCCTCTGCATGTCCTAATGGCAGAGAGACCTTATCTGCCATTAAATGCTTATCCTCCACACGATGCTTGAGAGTTTTGAGTTGTACTGTATGTTGTGTCGGGATTGTTCTTGTCATATCTGCAGAGTTTCTAAAATAGTCAGTATTTTAATTTACTCGGGCAGGAGCAAAATTCCAGCCTGGCAATACGGAAGTGTGGAATTTGCATTAAAACAGAAGGGAAATATACTGGCTGCAGCCTATTGTCTTTCCTGAGTTGCCTTAGGTATTTATATCCGATGACTTATCATTTATATTCCTCTTTAGATGTGGGCGACTTCAGTCACAATGTATCGCGACCTAAGCGCTGCCTTAGAAAAAGACGGGCCCAGTTTCTTGGAGAACGTGCGCCAGCATTCTGACAGATGTCGACACTCAGCACAAGCAGGAAGTTCCAAAGCCAAGGGAATAAAGATATCCTGACACAAAAGGTTCATAAAATTGCTTGACAATGAACCAGTGCTATTCTTACTTTATATGAGTGCGAAAAGGCTTTCCTCAAAATAAAAATGCAGGAAGGCATTGTATCATTTTTGTACCTTGTAGCTTATTTTGCATGCCTTGCGAGTCCGTCTTGGGGCTTTTTTTTTTTTAGACATTCCTTTTTAAAAAGAACAATTCCCATATATGTTAAGTTCATTATGCAAATGTTTTTCAATATAGTTGGTTATTTTTCATGGCTCAGTGATGAGCACCAGAATGCCCCCATCACACAGTTCACCCTATTATCTGAAGTCCAGCTCTATTACCCTTACAATATCCCTCATTATTTTGCAAGGAATAGAGTGAATTAAGCTGATCTGCACATTCTAATGCATTCACCTCATCTTATTTTTTTAATCTGAAGGGTTTACCATGAAAGTCCCGCCCGGTCACTTTGGGATGAAGGAAATATTTGCCTTCTTGGGGAAGCTGTGTGACTCGGTGGCTTTGGACTTGTGAAGGTCAATGGTTTGAATCCTGGGTCCGCTGATGCCATCACTGGGCCCCTGAATAAGGGCCTCAGGCTTCAGAGGGAGGGACAGCTATCTGTAGTTGGTGTTTCTCCTGCTCGTGGAAGGGCATCTTTCACTCCTGGGGAGGCTGCTTTGCATGCAGCACTGGGCTCCTACAGTAATGTATACGCTGCCTTAGCCCAAGACTTTTTTATTGCATAGACAGCCATTGAATCGTGCATTTTCACGGCATTACATCGTCTCAAAGCAGTTTACGCCCCGTCTGCCCTACCCCAAACCTAGATGCGCTAAAATTTCTATCGAAAAATTTTAAACTATTTGACGCAATGATGAGCTTTGCTAATTAGTCCTTCATAAAGCTAAATGCCCAGAATACTAATTCCAATTATTATTCCAGAACACAGCTCATGTATCCAAAGTAAACATTAAAATTTTTATTATGAAAAAATGTAAACCTCAACCACAATGCCTCAAAAACATGCTGGGTAAAACACTATTGACAGCTGTCACCGTCAGGCTTGTGGCGACTGACGTGTGCTGGATGACCCTTGACCTTGTGGTTTGCAGGTAGAGGATAAACAGGGCAAGCCTGTAATAGCGGTGCATTTCTCATGAGACTCATTCTGCAATCTTCCCATCTGACCTTGAGGCACAACTTCACTATTTGCAGAGCAAAGGGCACCGCAGTCCATTATGATCAATACCCAAAATAAAGTTTAATAACGGAGAAATTTCTAGAATGTGCCTCCGTGTCATTGGGATCATCAGTGTCAGAGTCGTGACACATGGAAGCAGAGAGAGACTTATAATTGCCAATTGTGTTCTTGCTGTGCACCTCAGCTGTGAGCTGTTATTGTTCACTTTGGATTTCCGTCACTTTAATAAAGGGTTTCTGGGTGGAGACCGACACTGTCCATTTCCACGGAAACCTGCCCCTGTGTTGTAGCTTTTGTCTCGTCATGCTTTCAGATATTAAATAGTCCTGTCTGGGCTCTAATCAGCGTGAGTGCCACCCTGACCAGCCAATCTCAGCAGACCATAATAAGCATGGCTCTCTCCTTCCCGCCATGGCTGTGCTCTTCACCCTTTCTCCGTACCTCCGTCCTCCCGTTCGCTCAGTTCCTATCCCCGGCTCCCTTGCTCCTGGGCGAGACGGCGGATGAGCGACGTGAGAGGTCCTTGTAAACAAGCCGCTGCCACAAGGTGGAAATGAACGCGGCGGCTGTGGTAACCATGGCAAGCGGCTCCCTACCAGGGCGGCCCGGGCTGCCAGCCAGGCCTGCAGCTCCTGCTGCCCGTAGAGAGACCCAGCGGTGCCATTCACACGCCATTGGCTAACTCATAATTGATCCTGGCAACAGTTCAGCATCTTGTGTCAAAGGTGAAGGGATGTGATAATAGGCTTTGCATTTTTCCTTTGGAAAATTAAATGGATGTAATATTGTAAATATAGCATGACGGCGTTGGCTCATTTCTTGCCTGAGTGGTTTAGACACCTTAGAGAATGTCCCAATCGGAGGTAATTCATCGTTTAAGAGACAAAGCATAATTTGCAGTCATGTACAGCTTGTATTTTAATCCTGAATTGCTTTTTAGCATCAAAAGAACAAAAATAGTTTTTTTAATATATTGCCACGAAGTAAAAATCTTCCAGCAGCAATTCACCTTACTTCAATATGACAGAATAATATATACCTGGGATTTTATACACATGGAATTAATAGGCTTAAAAATATCTTACTTCAACTCTTTCCTCTCTCTCCATCCAAGCTCTGCCTAATAAAATGTGCTGGGCTGATGGCATGGGTCTGTGTCTGTTGCATGGGTCTCTGTCTGTTGCATGTGTGTGAGCATCAATGGCATTGTGTGTATTTGGGTATGTATATGTGTGTACAGTAGATGCCTGTATGTACTTTGCCTTTGATAATATACTGATGTTGCATTAACCTGCCTTTTGAGAGATAACAAAAACCATATGGAATATGGAGCAGCAAATGGATTCCTAACAGGACTAGTTTTCTGTATATACTGAAATTAAACGCGTTGAAAATCACTAGCATTCACTCAGCTGAGAAGAAAAGCTGGAGATGGCGACACCTTCTATCAGGTGGCTGATTGGGTGGTGACACCTGGTGTCACGTGCCTGATTGGGTGGTGACACCTGCTGTCACGCGCCTGATTGGATAGTTCTCCAGTACCCGATCCCTGCATTCTCGGTTGCCTCTCAGCCGCCTGCCTGCCACTTTCGCAGGCCCTGCTTGTCAGCTGCCTACCCATAACAGCAGACCCTTGGCGGAAGGTGCCACCCCTTGCTTTGTGGACTTTTAAACCCACGTTTCCATGGCAGCGTCTCTGAAAGGCACTTGGTTCTGGGTGAAAAGAGTGATATTGTCAGTTGGAATGGATCATATTTCCTGGTTTTCACAGATTTTAAGCAGATCCCCATCCCTGCCCAGGCACAGCCCAGCTTTCCCAGCAGCCTCCTTGCTCGGGGTCGCTCTGTGATCGATGGTTTGCTGCTGGGATAATTCAGAGCCAGTGGGGGACTTGGCTGTTAGCCTTGTCTGCTGTGGCTGCGCAGAGAGATGAGGGGTACAACTAAGAGCTGCCTCACCCTCCTCAACTCCCCACACATGGCTGTCCAGGCCAGGGGCCCCGTGGTGGATGGAGAGACGGAGCAGGAAGCCCGATGTTACACTTGATAAGGTGGTTTTAGATAGATTAGGCCTGGCCTATGTTAGCATTAGCATTAACTGTATTAGCCTGTTTATTTATGAATAAATCAATCAATATAAATGCCCGTTAACATATTAATTTACTCTGTCTTGATGCTGACACTGTGAGCACTATAAACATTATTGAGGCTTGTAATATTCACATTTCTGTTCCACTTGAAACATTCTTAAGGTGTCTGCATTTATGGTTCCGGTAACTTAATCAACACTATGGTGTATCTCTATACACTGTAAATTAGGGTCACCAGTATGGTGTCCGTGGGCACCAGGACGCCCCCAAGGCCACACGAGTCGCCCGCAGACCTGTTCTAAAAATAGCACAACTCACCATTGAGCAGCGTCCAAAATTTAATTTTATCCTGTTGTTATTTTTCTTTAATCACATTTGCATTTATATAGATTTGAAAATGACAGTATCTAAAAAAAGCATTTAGCACATGTTTATTATGCATGAAGTTTAGATAAGTTTAGGAGTTTCAAACTGGTAGCCCTTCGTATGACTCAGTACCCAAGAAGTAGCTCTCAGTTTCAAAAAGGTTGGTGACCCCAGCTGTAGATTTTTGTAATGGTAAGATTGTATGTGATTGTATTCATTAACATAGCGTTTCTCCATTTACAATATGTCAATCTTTATTGTCCCAGTGGGACACATATACAATTACATTTGAGCTGAATAGAGAAAGTGGTTGACAACCAAGCAAGTGTGTTTAACCCATAGAGCAGTTCATAGTGATTATTTATCAGTGATTAGAATTGCTACTGAATTATTAACAATTGAGTTATATATAATTTACTTATACACATATTTGACCTCTGGTCTATTCTATCCCTGCCACATCACTCTATAGGATGTGCACAGAAGCTATAATGTTAACACCCTAAACCCACCCCAGCACTAATCCTCTACATCATGTGTTCATTACAGGTAACATCCCATCCACCTGGGAATTTCAGGTACGTAAAAAGTAGCAGGATAATACTGTAGCTGAAACGTCTGTGCTCCATATGTGTGGGAAATAACGAATGCCTTTAATGCTGAAGTGTGAAATCACCTAGTTAAAGTGTAATCGCAAATGCTGAGCAGCGTAAGACAGACTAATAAATCGTGAGGGAGTGCCACGTTGTTGCCGTACAAGCGGGATGGGGGTGAATCTGTGGGAAGAGGTTACTCTTGGTCGCCCATTTAATGCAGAGGAACGCTGGAGCATTTTAATATGAAGAATGTCTTATGCAATGTCTGCTGTTTTCCCAGGCAGGCGGCAAGCCGACTTAAAGGGGATTTAATCTGGTGTACAGCAGCCTCTGTTCGCAGATGAAATCTTCGAGACAGGAGTAGCTGAAGTCTCTGCGTGACGGTGATCGCCAGTGAGGTCCAAGTCCCTGCTTGGCTCCTTAATCTCCTGAGGCACCGCTGTCGGGTCCAGGGATGTTCTGATGACTCGTTTCCATGGTCACCCTGATCTGGTCTGGCCTGCATCCTCTTCCTTTTATGGGCGGCAGCTAAACTCTCATGTGAACCTTCCTGCGTCTCTCCTTGCAGAGTGATAAAGGGAAAATGGTACCGTTGCTGGCTGTTTTTGGGTTCTTCTGATCTGTAAGCATGTTTGTCCCTGTTTGGCCCGCATGCGGGTAACGCTTCTGCTAAACGTGCTTCTCCTGGTGCTTGAGCTGTTAAATGCACTGGTTTTATGCAAATTTCTTTGAAACCTAGATTTAAGCATATTAAGATTGCAGCATGTGATCCAGTTATAGTTTTAGTGTGGTAAACAACGCATATTTTCAATAATTGATTTTTTAAAATGTTTTTATCGATTTAAGAATAAAGTCTCATTTAGTAATAAACCGAGACTCTTCCACTAGAAAATAGTCAAAAACTGATATTATGCCAATCATACGGATCAAAATATAAATGGGAAGATTTCTGTGATTCCAAGGTGCTCCAATTCCTTCAGCGTGTTGGCATCTACTTCCTGTTATCCATTGTTCTTTCTTTACCTATCAGTTTTGCAACTGTTTGTCTAGCTAAAAGGAAGCAAGAAACTGGATCAGAAAGGAAATAATCAGCTGGAGAGCTGTTCACCGGTAGAAGGATCCCTGCAGCAGCAAGTGTCTGCACATTTATATATTTATATAGCACCGCCATCGACTTTCCGAAGCTGTCAGCCTTCACAGGCAAGTGAGGAAGTGGGGACACAATCTTGAGCTTGTACAGCTCATTATCTCGACTTCTCACCAGAGTGCTGCCACTCAGAACGATCAGAGCACAGCTCCCTGTTCTCACACGATCAGCGCTGATGATGACGGATAGGGAGGAAGTCACATGCGAATGTAGGGCAGTAGCTTGCTGCCGGTCACAGTGCACTTTCTAAGGTTGGTGAGGCGGGACACGACACAGGGGGAAAAAAACCAGAAAATTACCTGGAAGGGAGCCACGTGCGAGAAAGGGAAAAGGAAAGGATCTCACAAGCTCATTATCAAATTTTCTTGAGGCACAACCAAGAAACGTCACCGGGGATTCTGGGAGTTTACACATTTGCATTCACATCCATTTACTTTTGCCTGGTCGCTAAGTCATCGAGGTTTCTGCCGGGATTTCACCAGATAAAGGAAGAAAAAATGTTGGAACGACAATTTACGGGCTCCTGAAGGACCCAGAAGCGTGTGCCCCTGATGTTGTCTGATGATGCACTAAATCTTTGACGCGACACTCAGCCTAAAGGCCTCAGCATGCTCGGAGAGCGAGGATAAACGCCCTTTGAAAGCGACAGGTGAACTCTGCCTGCCAGATGAAGGGGAAACGGCCATAACCTTTCAGACGCCACCTGTGCCGTAGCGGTCAGAGCATTTCATACATTTTAATGACTCAGGCAGCACCTCTCTTACTGCCTGCATGCTTAAAGATCAAAAGGGGAGGAGGGCTTCTTCAGTATAGCATTCGGTCTCACAAGGGTCCTTTCCAGCCTGATGAATGTTACCTGTTCGGTTTGAGTGCGACCGTAAGCCGTTCCATGTCTCTTAAATGATCCATAAAAGTACCTCAGCCACATTCACTCAATTACTCTTGCCATTTATTCCCTTGGCTTGCCTGAGTTCTTAATAAAAATGTCCAATATGACTGGATCGGTGTAAACGTGGGTGGAAATGTATCATTTTATGGCACAGAAGGGGGGCAGTTAATCATTTTAATGCCGGGCTCGTGCGCCAGTGACACGACTTGCCGACTTTCTGGCTTTGATTAAGTCGGCGGGAATGAGGCAGGACCTCAGCGTCCGATGCGGGGGGGCCGCACCGGCTGGCTGAGTGGGACATGTCCCATAACGCTCCTTTGTACCTACCCCTTCCCCTTCTGCCCACCTGCAAATTAGGGGAGAGGCCACCAGCTGTGAAGTTTTACAGACTTTTCAATATTTCAGCGTGCACATGCTCCCCCATCTACCGACCCACTGCC
>JABFEB020000038.1:5938152-5948248 GCA_019775895.2 Stomatorhinus ivindoensis | reverse complement strand
ACCATTCGCAACCTAGAAAAAAACTGATGAAGAAGATGAATGATAAAGGTAATAATAATAATAATAATAATAATAATGCAACATCTAATCATGTATAATTACAACTTTTCTCTCTACAATGATAACTTCTGATTGCTTGTCTTGTTTACACAAACGCAATGCAGATTAATTAAAGTATCTATTGTTGAATGATGATGTATTTGCCATGGCATGTCAGTCATTTACATATCGGGGCATATTACTGTTGTTGTTTACCACAAGCATTCTTTGTTTCTAAACGCAGGTGTACTGCTATTCGAAATTCCCAACCCCTGAGAAGGCGCTGGGGGTGCAGGCCAGCGAAGTGCCTGTCCAGATCACACAGGACGTGAGCAGAGGGCACAAACGGCATTTCCTCAACATCTATCCTGCCACAGGAAACCCTTGGATGTTTATGGGAAATGGGCAGAAAAAAGGCTTTCATCACTGCTTCCGTTTCATTGGCCGTGCTGATGCTCACGCGCCTTGCTATGAATGACAACCAAAGTAGTCGTCATTGTTTACAAGTGAGTAATCCTGGCGTTTTTATTAATAGTCTGGAGATCACCACGCCAGCCCTATCTTAGGAGAATTAGCCAATGATTCCGGAATGCAAAATAATACCCACAGATTACTGTTTTTGTTTACTTTGTGGTTCCTTTCTTTAATCTGCATCTCATATGTCATCATTTCAGAAAATTTCCTTTACTTATCTATAATTCAAATGTTCCTCAAAATATGTTTAAAATTACACCTACTTTGAACAATAGCAAAAAAATAAAATATCTGCTTTGTCTATAACTTTGGCTGAAGTATTTCCTAGTTTTTGCTTCCTGTTTTGTTCTAATGACAAAACCTGTGAACAGACGCGTCTTGGTGCACTTTGACAATAGACTGATGTATGACCTTCAGCCGGACTATTTCGTACTGACATGAAAGGTTCCTCGGGCGTAGCTGTCAGATAAGGTTCCTCCGAGGCCGTCGGCGTGGCCAGCAGTTGCAGGTATCTTCATTTTCCTAGTTTGTTCCTCCAGATGGTTCAGTCGTCTAACAGTAGAAGATCCAAGGAGCCACATTTAGGAAGCTCAGCGCCCTGATGCACCTTGGCTTAATACGATCCAGGCTTTGTCTCACAGATGTCTGGGATCAGAAGGCCAACACACTTGCTTATCTTTCTTTAATCACAGAGTTATCCTCGACTGAGCATTTCGGCTGCGATAGGAAGGGACTGTCACCCGTGAGGTAGAGCAGCACTACAGGTTTTCATTCGTCATCCTTTATGTCGCTGCAGGAGCAGATCAGAGGTTCCATACTATCACTTTTTGTTGAGAAGGTCAGCCTCAATACATTCCGTAATATACTGACTGGTCCCTTTGGTAAATGATTATAAAAGATAAAATGGAATTGGGCGGATGGATTCTCTTATGCTTTATCTGATGGAGAGGTGGACGTGAAAAGATGTGGAGGGTTCACTCATCACGGGAGCTGCCCTGAAGAGGTCTAAACTGCGGCACTTCTAAAGTAGCTATTGAGCAAAGCCAAACTTTGAGCATAGCGATTGGCTACTGCTGTTAAGCAGCCTTCTGAACTGTCTGTACTGCAGCATGAGAGGCATCACCAATGACACACATGCACAGTCACAAGATGCATTTATGCTCCTGCACAATCATGCCTCTGTTTCTATAGCACAAACATGATTTAATCATTGTTATTTTCTCTCTGTAGAATAAACACCTCCATTCGTGGCTATCTTGCATGGACAATACGAGTGTGAGTAAATGTAAGATGTCACTGTCTCAGGATGGCTTATTCAGAATCACTCGATCATGTCACATTCGCTTCTACGCTGGGCAGTTAAATGCGATGAAACATGCGCCACGAGAGAGCAGTGTGCCTGTAGTGTAAAAGGCTCTCCTAACACGTGAAATTCGGAACCTTCACCGATAGTCCTTAATACTACAGGTGGATTAAGCACATGCACAAAATACATAGCTTACGGAGACAACGCCCATCTGTTCCAAGGTAAGTCAGCATTCAAAGTCTTAGGTTCATTCTGTGGCCAAAGAGTTGGGCTCCAAAATAGTGCAATACTCATGAATAATGTATTGAACAGCTTTGACAGGAACTAGAGAATTACCTTACTGTACTTATCCTGTAGACTGACCAGGACGTAACAACGGGGCTGACGGCTCTGAGCGTGGTTTTGTACGTTTCTCTCCAGCTCGACCTACGCAGTTTCTTCCAGTGTCCTCCTACAATCCCAAGACGAGCACTCCAGGACTCAGTGTTCTAAACTGCTCTTTGTGTGCATGTATGCGAGTGACATGTTAGGCTGCCTCGCATGCTTGCTATGATTTCCTACTGATCTCTCTTTTGGACTAAGTGGTTAGTGAAAACGGATGGATAGTCCTTCTATGTTATGTTACAAACAAACCTTTGTTTTTCCAGTTTACTCTTTCAAAGACAGATCACTGGAAGCTGCCAAGAGCAGTTAAACTCAATGTGTGCATATGGCTTCAGACTTCATGTGCAAGATGATCACTGCACCGTCATCACTGCCAAACATGACCGGCTTCGTGTTCTCAGCAACATATACTCTCCTCTTTATATCATTATAAATGACTGTTTTCCTGTTACATTATATGTGCAAACTCAAACAGCTATCAAAGCATGATTCCAAACAAACAAAAATATCTTATGAGAAGTAATATAAACATTTAATAGTGAGAATACATAAAAAATTATTAAAGCAAACCTTTGCCAAAAAAAGCATGTCCTGACATCAACGCATCTTGGGTATGTTCTTGTACCGTGCAAACTGTCCTTATCAGACAGTTGAATTCGGTCAATCAGATCTCTTTAGATATATTAAAACACTAAAGACAAGGGCACTTTGAACTCTTTCAGCGTTATTATCTGATAGGTGATTGTTACGCCAGGTGGCAGTTGATATATATCTGGGTGATGTCACCTGTGTCTCTCAATGGTTGCGCAGAACAGACGAACTGACAGCAGCGATAGACAGAACTCTCTCTTTAGTTTGCCTGCATTGTGTGGCTGCACAACTTTGGACTCAAGCCATCTTCTTATATGCTTCCATGAAGTTCTAAACGCCTGGGTCCAAGCATCCAATGTTTTCCAAGAGTTGCTTTGAGCACAGATCTGAGACTCATCTAGAGTCCCTTTATTCCTTGAGTTCAAAAGCAGCCAAAACACAGTCGGCCATCCAGCTGTAGTGGAGGGAACCAGTTTTTTACATCTTTATTTGAATGCCGCTACGATTATCACAACTTTCATCGCTTCACACCGCTAGACACACTTTGGTTGTGGCCTGCTGTTTCCTTATGGCTTCCAGTGGAAATAAACAGTGACCCTAGAGCAGAGGGTGGGGCGTCCTCTGACGTTACCCTGCCACATGAGGGGCCGCTGCGATGAAACATGATGGATATGAGGAGAGCTTTTCCCTTCCTGGGGGCACTGAGGGGTTCAGCGCTTATAGTCTCATCAGAGAGATTTGTGAAGGAGCACAAAGAGTCTCTCAGAGATCAGGTGACTTCCTCTCTTCCAAGTTCACGCGCTCTTTTTGTGGGCTTCTCCTTCGTGTTCTATTCTTCTTCTACTGAGCGTGAGCATTATAAATTGTTTTAAACAAAGGGATTTTTTCAAACAGCAATAAAATAAAACAAAAAAGTGCATGGTCTGTGATTTTAAACGATCGTTAGAAGATTTGAGTGTTATCCAAAAAACGGTACGAAAGGTTTCTTTCTGCGTTGTGGGTTGTGTGTGTTTTTTTTTATTAATTTGGAAAATAGGCTAAACTGGAGCAAGAGCAAAGTAATAATATGTTTGCCACCAAACCTTGGCATTAATAAATGTATAGGGGAAAAAAGTTCTTGTAGCAATTTTCAATTCTGATAATTTTTTTCCTTAAACAAATCAGTAATCAAAAAGGTTTACCATGACTCCTAAACTAATAAACCAAAACAAACAAACAAGCAAACAAACAAACAAGCCCCATAAGGATGTGCAAAGACATCATTAAACGATTTTAATGATCAATCTTCTAGTAACCCGGAAATGTCTTTATAAGGACACAATACTAGTTCTTTGTTAAAAGTCATATCTTTTCAGCAGACATTGCCTTTGATGTGCTCTCGCCTCTTTATGAACTTTTACATTTTTGTTACTCCTTTTGTTGCAGTAAAACAGCAAAAGATTCATTGTGCAGCGTTTTCCCTTCACTCGTCTAATGGTGATTTATCCCGTGTCACATATAAAGTTAAATCCAATTGTTGTACAACATGTATATTTTTGTCCCAGCTGTGAACAATTGCTAAAAAAAAGATTTGCAAAATGACCTGTGGTGTTCAGTGACTGACTCAGAGTCACAAATATTAAAACCATAAATCAGTTCTCCGTTGTTTGCCTCCATTGTTCCCACCTGCCTAAAAAAGCAGGATAGCTGGTCTTGTAATATGGTGGAGCAGCTTTACTTGGTGTAACATGTGAACATGAGGACCTCTCACAGCATTTCAGCTTCAGGTTTGTCCCGTCGCAGAGCTGAAACGCCAACAGACCCAGAGCTGTACCCTGCCAGGGCTGACAGGAAGGGGGGGTCGGATGTGTGCTAACATTACTGGTACAATACAGCCAATAAATGCCAAAGTGCGGACAGGTACATTTGTCTGGGGCGGTCGATGCCTTTATTCTTCCTCGGTTTCCCACGAAATTAAACACAATAGATTTTTCTCTCTTTAATAGTTTTCTGGTGATTAAACTGGGCAAAGGCTTTCGAGCAGAGTGAAAAAAGTGAGGGAGTCAAAGAGAATGAAACGGAGCCAACACAGGGATGGGATACATAGCAACCAGCTTGACCAGAAACAGGGAGACTAGGGCATGTTACTCGTGTGTGTGTGTGTGTGTGTGTATTGCATTATGGGGACCAAATATCCCCACAATGCAATGAAAACTCTATAGGGTAAGAGGTAAATGAAGCCAATCGTGATCACTACTTCACTGTTATTACTGAACCACTGAATCACTACTTCACTGTTAGTACAGAATCACTGAATCACTACTTCACTGTTATTACTGAACCACTGAATCACTACTTCACTGTTAGTACAGAATCACTGAATCATTACTTTCAGTGTACTGAAAATTGGCGTTGGATGGGCATGGATACCCTGACAGTTTCTGGGTACCTCCCAGTACGGCCCTGATTCTGAATCAGGGAGGCTTATAATGAACTTTCTGCCTTGTTTGTATATCTTGTTGGACAAAAAGCTACTGAATAAACAGATGTAGTGCAAATCAAAAGTTAACGGTATAACAAATCAGGAAAATATTTCTTTAAGAAAGCATAGTAAAATTAATTTCTTGATGGTTTAAGGGAGGCAAACTTTTGAGATTAAAGTCAGCACTACATAATATTGTCCTTATAGTTTAATATTGCAGCGAAAACCTGAGTGCAAACCTCAGTTCTCTGCCAGTGAAGAAACAAATAAAACCCAGCAAGGAAGTATGACTGTCTGAGGTAAGCCGTCCCTTTAGTCTCACAGCTGCTCGGAGCTCCTCCAATTAGCGCAGCTGAGCTGAGCAGCGCCAGATTATTTGCGATTCGAGAAGAGAGAGGTGACACTGGGGTGCAGTTCACAGGAGCGCGTGTCAGGCTGACAGGCGGCAAGACAGGGACAGAAGTCACGGGCGGCTGGGCCAGACGTGCAAATAAACATGTCTGCACGGGGAAATCAAGAGTAGCTAATGGAGAATGCTAATGCTGTTTTTGTTTATAAGAAAATCTCCTTCAAAACCACAACACCCCAAAAATCCCACAAACAAATGGAATAATACATGAAGAATAACATTTGTACAAATATTGTAACAAGGACAATATAACTCATTTCAATATGTAGATATGAACTAAATTATTAAAGTACTAAATCAATGTATCACTGTTTAGCATACAGAACAATAAATAATGAATAATAAATAACCCTAATAATAAAATCCTGCAGCTGCAGTCTTGCACGTTTCCTGTTACAGGCAGTATCACCCACAGAATGAAAGTGAGATGAGTGAGGGTGCTGCTTTCTGAGCAGTGACACGGCTCTGCAGTGCACGTCGGGTTTCACACTGCAGAGACCGAGCTGCACTGTATACACACCAGTCTGCTCCTCTCCTCTCGCTCACACATCCCCCCCCCCCCCCTCTCCACAGAGCTGCCGGATCGGTCTGGGATGTGGCTCGGTCACAGACCCGTGAGGAAGCCTCCAGAGGCTATTGGCAAAATGTCAACATGCTCCAAGGTTGTCCCAGGTGGAAATCCATCACTTCACAGAACAAGTCAATGAGACGGCGGAGCTTCGATGCTGCAGATTTGACCTGGAACTAAATGTGTAGCACATGAAGGAGCACAGCCGCCTAATGAATCAGCAAGCTGCCACGGCAACACATGCCGGGTAACTGTCCGTCATTCATGCAGCGGCCAACATGCTCGGGGTGCCGACGTCCAGTAAACATGGAGGTCTGGGTCACATGTTCCCTGGAGTCTCCAGCCAATCCCTGCCATGCTACTGAACACTGCTGACATCTGCGGCTGTCCAGGACCATCCCGAGTGAAGGACACAGCCTTACCTCCCCCTGCTGCAGGCCCTAGATAAAGTCCGTGTTTGGAAGGATCCACCCCATGAACAACCTCCGGAGTACCAGCACTGCCAGAATAACTAAGCTTTCATCTCACTGCAGGCCCGTCCACGCTGACACTGCACTGGCCTTTGGCTCCCCCCACTATGGCTACACACAGACTGCTCTTCCCACACCTTCATCATTGGAGATAAAAGTGAAACAGCTCCATTAATTAAAGCTGGGGCGGGGGGGTGCAAATTGCACATTCTGTGAAGAGTGGAAGTTCCAAAACATACAAATACAGATTTTCAAACTAGCTATTTGCATTAATTTCAATCCATGGAATAGATCTGCAGTTTTTGGGGGAGTCAGACAAGATTATTTTTCTTTTTTGTAATGAATTCTCTGTCCTGGTTTGATTTAACGCAGTACAGTAACTAGTTCACAAAATAAAGGTTTATAGAGAGCAAACAGCAATAACGGCCAGTCCAGACCAGTCCAGACCAGGCAGGCTGCATTAATCAGTATTTAGAGATGAAGGCACTTTGTTGATATTTGCAGCCTTTCTAAGGCTGAATTGATTTGATAGGAAATTCAGGCTTTTATCAACATTTTGAGAATAAGCTTACAGTTATTACCTACATGGTTATTGACATGATATGGAATATGGATCACAGCAAAGGTGGGACAGCAAGAGCTGACTCACATAGAAGATATTTACCTTTTAAATGGGACTAATAGAGACAGAAGGTGTGTTTGTGCTCCTCAAACCATTTGACAGATTGAATCACTATGACCGAAGCCTCACAAGGGTCTGTTCTCAGCTGAAAAATTTGCTTCCGACAGCCACAGTCTTCATTTGACCATCATACACCCGAAATGTCACATAATTTAAATTTAAAGGGCAAAATCATTTTTATGCGCAGGAAAAATTTTACTGGTAAATGGCAATTTCTTTGACATCAGCAGTCACCATGGTTACTCAGTTTCAAGCAAACGTAATTTCATTTTTTATGAAGTTGAAGGTATAACTATTTTGCTTTTCCCTTCTGCTTAAAGGCCATTGCACAACATTAACATGAATCACATTATTATATTATAGGACAGGACATATTGAAACCCAGCCATGCATCTTCTATTGCGGCTTATCTGGTGGAGGATTGCAGTGAGTCTGGAGCCTGTCCATATAATCACAGCACATACTGCAGGGCACAATCCGGGCACCTAAGAATGGTCCCCACAACACCAAAATAACAGGGTTTTACCACATTGTGGGGACTACACACTGGTACACAGAAACTGCAGACTCACAAACCAGGGATGAGAATCAAACCCAAACCTTGGAGATATGAGGCCACTTCAGTGTCCCTGAGTCCCCATGTCACCCTTTTATGTAACATGATGGCCGGTCTTTTGCACAACCTTGGTCTTGTATCTGCCAGCTGCAATGCAACATGGAATTTCAGCTACAACATGCAGCAAACAATTCGAAGGCTTTCTCCTCCAGATGGCACTATACCTTTCATTCTGAACGCTGTACTGTAATAATCGAAGCACTGAGTGATGCGACCTGAGGTCAAGTCAGACTTTGGCTATGAGCAAAAACAATATTATCATGAAATACGGTGACGGCAGATTCACGTTTGGCCTCCCGAGGTCAGTCACTTTCAGCTTTAGAGAGAGAAATTGGTCGGGTTCTTTGAGGAAAAAAAGTGAGGCGACAATGATAAAAATTAGCGTTCAGCCTGCTTTTGGTGTTCAGACGTTTGCTCACCAGAGTGACTTCAGCAAGCTATACTATGGATTCTTATGGTGAAGTTACTCAAATTTTATGTCAATGTTCAAAGTGTACGTTTTACCCCTTTGTGTATATTTTAAATCATTTATATTTCATGCCAGACCACTAAAAAAATCGTTGACCTCAAACTACCCTTCAGGAAAAAAAGTATGTAAACTCAGTCATCTACTGTCCGCCAAGACTCCTGTAGTTTATCTGAAATAAGTTCCCTCGTATCACAAATAGAAACCGTATGGAAGTCTTTGCGGGGGGGGGCCATGTCGGCCATCTGTGTGCTATTTAGATTGCTCCCAACAGCTATGGCTGCTTAATGCAAGAGCTGTCAAGGATTGTCATTAGGTGCTGCCATTTAAGGGCTTCAGATTTCATTAGACTCAGGAAGGTCCACATTACCCTCTGGATTAATGTCAAGCTTCTTGGTTCAACCTGGCCACCATAGGTCTAAGTGTGGCCTCTGCTCATTATAGATTATGCAAGCCAAGGGTAACCCTGAAACAGCCTACAAATTATGAATGCTTAGGCCACACACACAAAAGACAAGACCAAACTAACACGCTATCAATGATAGGTCCCTCGTGTTGTTAGCGAGACTTCTGGGTTCGGAACTTGCATCGTCATTGTTTTCCCCGGTCGCCACTAATCAGCTGCATCCCAGCCGGAGTGAGGTCTGCTGTTACCGGGACAACGGCAGGAGGTCCCGCGAGTCCGAGAATGGAAGCGGTGTTGTTTTCTCCGCTATCTGCAGGAAGATGCGGGGAGCTGAGTCACCACAGGGTGACGAATGGAAGGCTTATCTGGCCGTGATAACCAAGGGAAGGACGTGCTCATGGCTGTTAATGAGGAAGCGATCGCTAGGTGACTATGAGGAGTTCTTAGAAGGTCTTTTTGGGGGTGTCTCACGAGGGGTATTATTTATGTGGTGGCTTATTAGCAGCGAAGAAGCCTGGCTGCCGTAGTGCGTCTTAATGACTGACCTAAATTAGCTATCGGGCTCTTCGTCTCCAGGTCAGCTTCATCAAAGTGACATTTTCTAAGGCCAGAGTAGTCAATTAGACTCGTGTACTTCCACGAGGGGTATCAGCCTTGCGCAGAGGCCTAAAGTGGCTGTGTTCCATCACTTTTGGCGAGTCAGAGATTATCCCTCACATACTCTGCGTGTCACATTAGATGCGAGGAGGGCCGACAATCTAAGCTTCAAAGAGAGATTAGGGAAATATGACCTGTGTTGATTGAAAGTGGTGCGAGGATTCCTTCATTTTGACAAAACCCCTACTCCCTTGGGGGTGGGGGGACGCATGGCTGAAAAGCATCGTCGCTCTCGAGCACAATCTGTGAAACATCTGTGAGCAATGATTAGGTTAAACACCGAGTGCCCACATCTAAGGTTCGCATGAAGTTTCCCACTTCATACCTGCAAGTGCTTCAAAAATACTGTTGATCCCATTTTGATCTACATTTGATCTTAAAAATGTGGCCTTAACTGAACTTATGGGATGGAAAACATGGTGCAGCTCGCTGAAGGTGCAGGCGTTAATGTTAATGTTTGCTACTGAATCTTTCCTTAAAATTAGCAGAGCCCTGCAACATGTGACGTCGCCACCACCAATGCCGTCCATGCTTCCAGGCTGCTGTTCTGCCGTGTCTGCCGCTTCC
>JABFEB020000038.1:5862146-5873905 GCA_019775895.2 Stomatorhinus ivindoensis | reverse complement strand
ACACGGCCACAGTACCTTATATCCTGTGATCCCATACACACGGCCACAGTACCTTATATCCTGTGATCCCATACACACGGCCATAGTACCGTATAGCTTGCGATCTCGGTACACATGGCCACAGTACCTTATATCCTGTGATCCCCTACACACGGCCACAGTACCTTATATCCTGCGACCCCATACACACGGCCACAGTACCTTATATCCTGTGATCCCATACACACGACCACAGTACCGTATATCCTGTGATCCCCCTACACACGACCACAGTACCGTATAGCTTGCGATCTCGGTACACATGGCCACAGTACCGTATATCCTGTGATCCCCCTACACACGACCACAGTACCGTATATCCTGTGATCCCCCTACACATGACCACAGTACCGTATATCCTGTGATCCCCCTACACACGACCACAGTACCGTATAGCTTGCGATCTCGGTACACATGGCCACAGTACCGTATATCCTGTGATCCCCCTACACACGACCACAGTACCGTATAGCTTGCGATCTCGGTACATGGGCCCCTGTCCATCCCTTGCTTACGAAGACGCCTGGCTCCAGCTCAATTCCAGGCCCTGTAGTGCTCTGTGAACCCCGTCCAAGAGCGGGGCAGCACACGCTCCAGTGCGCCTGCTTTCAGCACAAATACAGATTCCTCCAAAACGGCCCCAGGGGTCCCATGCTCTCGGGACAGCCGCTTGGTAAACAACACGCCGGCCATGTGTGACTGTTTAGTCATACAAGAAGGAATCAAGAGGTGGTGCAGCCATCATTGCCACTAAACAGCCTGGATATTATAATAATAGTGACACTTAATTGATCCCTGTGGGAAAATTCCCTTTCCACCTCCCTTGTCTTGGCTTCCATGACACACATGTAAGTGACAGCAAGCTTGGCAGTGAAGGGCAGACACCTGCAGTGGCACCCATTGAGCTGGGGGTTAAGGGCCTTGCTCTAGGGCCCGCAGACGTGACTCTACTGCTGATGTCAGGCTCAGACCAGCAATCTTACGATCACAGGATCAGGGGCTCAGCCGGCTTTGCCACATGTACAATCATTCACATTCATCCATCAGTGATCCCCTTTCTGAATATCCTACTGGTCTCTCCAAAAGCGTAGCATGTCAAGGAAACTTCCAAAACCCAAAGTCAAACCTCGAATGCAACAGACACCTAAAACATATCTCTACCAAGGCACGAACACACAAACTTAAGTATTAGAAGTGTTGATAGACTTAAATAGTTCAACGTGTTTTAAAAGGATAACTCTGCGTGTCAGATGGCATGGCAGGTACTGCTGATTGTCACACAGCAAAGTGCCTTAGGCGCATTCGGCAGCCCGTCATTTTTAAGGAAACTATTCACTTTAATTTGCTTTGACATATGCCACCGAGGGAAACAAATACATGCTGCGATTCTGTATATTTACATTTTGGAGTTTGTATATCTTAACAGGCCAGTAAATCATGAAGGCTCCACAACAGGTACGTCTAAGTGCTTCTCCCGAAACTCCAACACTGAGTCAAACTTCCCCCCAAGTTTTCAAAAGCCACATATTTAATTTATATATAACTATATATACTTCAAATGAGTCTGTAAAGAAATTCAGTTCAAATTTGATCCACTCAAGAAAATCTTCTAAAAATCTAGAGTTTCTTTTTTTTTTTTTTTTTGCTATAGGAAGCTCTTAGTCCCAGGGAAGCATAAAGGGCTTCACTTCATGACGGTCAGTTTCCCTAAAATTCCTGCCAGTAACAACCCAACCTTCTGCTCAATTTCATAGCATCAGTTATTTCTCTACAAGCAATGTTCTACAGCAGCACTACATCCCATCCATAAAAAGTCTGTCCTGAATGATACAGCTCTATGGTTCTTTTATGGTCTTATGGTTTTTTGTGTAAACATGAGGCCAGAGACTGTCAAATGCTCAAGCAGAGTGAAGGCGATACCGCGGCAGTAATCATCTCTAAAGGAAGTGGCGGCCATGACAGGGGGAATTACTTCCTGTTTTCCAGGCACTGACACGGCTTATAAAACCCCAAAAAAGTCATTTATGGTGTCCAATTAGTCATGGGGGAGAAGGCCTGCTCACAATTTTTGCTGAGAGAGGAGAGAATATTAGACATCAAATAAGCAAAATGTCTCCCTATGGTTTTCTTTTTAATGTAGCCATTAATTTCAATGAGGAATCATTCCCTCACTACACAAGGAAAATAAAACTCCTCAATACAAAACTATCTGGCACCATCAACAGAGAATCTAAAACCCAGGTAAGCCAACCTAACTCTGTGCTCTGGCTTTGGCTCCACCACAAGGCCGCTAGCAAGCCTCCTGCTAGCCTTGGTCACACTGCGAGGTCAGCACTGCGACTCTCCTCGGGCTGCGCGGCGTACAGCCTGGGTGTGAGGGACAGAGCGCCCCTGCTGTCCCAAAACTAGCAGAGCGGAGCATGAGCACACGCCCACTCTCATGCACATGCCCCCGCCATTGCCCCTTCCTCTCAGGCTCACTCACACGCCCTCACTCTCACACACACTCCCTCACTCCCACTCTCACACACGCCCTCACTCTCACACACACGCCCTCACTCTCACACACACGGCCTCACTCCCACTCTCACACACGCCCTCACTCTCACACACACGCCCTCACTCTCACACACACGGCCTCACTCCCACTCTCACACACGGCCTCACTCCCACTCTCACGCACTCCCTCACTCCCACTCTCACACACGCCCTCACTCTCACACACACGCCCTCACTCCCACACACGCCCTCACTCTCACGCCTTCATTCCCACTCTCACACACGCCCTCACTCCCACTCTCACACACGCCCTCACTCTCACACCTTCATTCCCACTCTCACACACGCCCTCACTCTCACACACATGCCTTCACTGCCACATACGCCCAAACTCCCACTCTCACTTTAACACACATGCCCTTCACTCTCACACCCTCACTCTCACACACACGCCCTCACTCTCACACACACGCCCTCACTCCCACCCTCACACACGCCCTCACTCCCACTCTCACACACGCACCCTCACTTTCATCCTCGCACACGTGCCCTCACTCTCAGCTTCACACACGTGCCCTCACTCCCACTTCTGCACATGCGACACCACTCCTGTTCTAACACACACGTCACTCTCGCTCTCGTACCCTCACTCGCACTTTTGTACACCCTCACTTCCGCTCTCGTGCACACGCCCTCACTCCTGCTCTCGCAACCTTTTAAATAACAATTTAAATGATGTGGAATTTAAAATGAATTATCTAAACCAATGATATGACAGCTGATACCCAGCGACTGCCTGGTATTATACAGGGCAATGATGTGACCTTCGTGCACCTGCATGGAAGGGAAAGATACAACCAGTAACTGTGGAAAGTGCAGAAAGGTTTTCAGCCCTAGACACCAGGCTGACTTCATTTCTGTTTACTGAGACTACCTTTTAAACCTAGAAATGTCCAGCACAGAATAGAATAGGATTACACTCAGAATTGCTTTCAAAAAGATGGAATCGAGCACAATGGATTTCTATCAGGAACTATCCGAAGGCCTTCCGGATCACACTGAAGCAGTCCTGAAGAACAGCAAGCCAACGTGCCTCTGTGCTTCTGTGCATAAGTACACAAATCATCTAGTAGGATATTGGAGAAATTTAGAGGAAAATATCAGCAAAAACTCTGATTCTTATGTGTATTTTGCATATTTGGAAAAAGCTAGGCCTCTAGGGCAATGCTTATCCTCTCTCTTCCGCTAGAGAAGACTGATAGATATTTTCCTCCTAAGTATTGAACCGCATCCAGATGGAATTCCTGACCGCTGCCTCACTGTTCGCCAGTTTCTCGCTCCTCTGATTCACCAGCTAATCTCACAAAAATATCATCCCACCGTTCTGTTGACTAAAGCACTCGCCAACAAAATTTCACTTAACTCAAAACATCAATTAAAGAAAACGTACAAATCTAAGTGTGAATTAAGATTCTTTATACATGTCTGCATATGTGTGTGTCTCATAGAGAACATGATGGAATGTGAAAACTACCTATTTCCCTACTTTATGAATGAAACACCACTATTACTATTAAACACGGTACCAATTAGTAGCAAGCTCCCTAAAGCAGGCTCTGTCGTTAAAGCTACAATGCAGGCAAGGTAGAGCAGACAATACAGATGCTCCTCTACTTACGCACTTTCAGACATATGGACAAAGAGGACTGTAAGCCCAGATTGTGTTCCTTGGGTTCCTGTTTCCTCTCCGCAACATCATTTTTTTTTTTCTCCGTGCCAATTCCCCTAGTATGACTTCTGGCCGCTACTCCTGCCGCGCAGCAGCATAGTGTGTACTCCTAGCATCCTAATACTTAGTACTTGCGTATACCCTTAAAATGATGTTGAATAACGACTTATGAACATTTCAAGTTATGAATTATCTCGTAGCACGTTTTTACTGCTATATAAATGCACTAACTCTGTTATGAAAGAAATGCCTTGTTTCTAAATATTTAAGGTCATTTCCAGCACAGCACATCCAAGACCTCATATCTACACAACACATAAGGAGCATTTTGCACCATTTCAATAATAATTTCCCTAGATCAGAAACTGAAAAAAAATTCCACAATTGTACACGGTTTATATTATGTCCTTCTCTTCTCAATTCAATTACCTTGTTATAATATAATTTCCTAAGAAGAGATCATTGTATGTGGGTATCTGACGGAAAAGATGGAAAAATCCCAGCAGCTGTGATCCCTTTTGCAGCAGCATTAGTCTTGACCGCTGCTTTTTCGCTGCTGCTTAGATTTAGCAAGGAAACTGGAAATGAAGTTCAGAGGCTACCGATTATAGGACGTCACATCACCTTCTGTGGTAATCTGCTCACAGCCCACAGTCAGCTGTAAGGATACTGTAAGGATAAATGCAGGCTGGCCTGTCTGCATAAACCGCATGAAGCATCTCTCTGGCCCAGAAGATGAGCCTCTGGCGTTAGCGCCACTGGGACCGCCGAACGGCCAGCAGCACACAGAACACCAGCAATGCTGCAGAAGCAAGGCCAAAGGGCAGCAGGCTCCAAGCAACGGGGACACGCTCGAATCCTGCAGGACGCTTGGCATTTACAGTGTTCCACAATCTCTGCAAACACTGGCTGCTGATGTAAATACCCTTTCATGGATTAAACCGAATGCATTTTATTTTGCCTGTGTTTCTGTTGGTTCTGTGACATTTTTGTTACATTCATGCTTCCAGAGATAATGACAAGATTGTCTTTGTAATGGAGATATGGTGCTTAAGTTGTAATAATAATAATAATAATAATAACCCATTAGATCAACTTTCTAAAGGCTACCAGAAATCAAAGGTTCCTTCTAACCAAACCAGCAATAAACCAAATATTATTTTGCAGTAATAAAATAGGCTTCCTGACATACAAGACTTGCATATCGCAGCCCAAACCTTGAATGCGTCCATTAAACGTGGAACCCTCTGAAACGGCATCGATCGCTGCACATGGCCACTGCAGCGAAGAGCCCAGTGCTCACGGTTTACCGTAATGTCTTTTGTTTTGCCCATTTCCTTCAATGTCAGGAATGAAACGGGCAGATCCAGCGCTCCTGTGTTTTGAGCGATAATACCAGGCGCCCCACTGAGACGCTGAGGGTAAAATCGTGGGGTGTTTTTTTTCTTTTTTCCGCGCATGGAGCACATTACAATGGTCAACGCCGCCCTTTAAACGGAACACCGGGTATCCGACATAAGCATTGAGGCCGACCCATCATGGAACTGAACGCCTTTGGCGGAGCAGCAACCCCAGACTCACACAAATTAACCCCGACGAAGGTAACTACAGAGATAAAGTTCCAAATGAATTAAAAACCACCCCTTTTGGAAAATAGCTAGAATATATGAAGGCGCATCTTCTGTGCGCTAAATATGGGATTGTGACGAAAGTCGTATTTTCTTATCCCACCGGTTTGACTATAGCCTAATGGCATATGGAAACTATTTTCATTTCAGAAGGTGGGGAAGACGCCCCAAATAAATACAAAGAGACAGATCATTTAACGCTTTTCGTCTTTTAAGATTCCTAGGAAAATTAAAATCATATCCGATTGTTACATTTATAATTGATATAAAAAATACTTACTCGAAAGCAAAGAAAAGGGCGCAGGTCCCAATGATGAGGAACAGGGTGAGATAGAAGACGCCTTTTTGCCGGGCCATCATCACGCGTCCATCGCAGCAGAAAGTGTTTTTGCCCGGCAGCTTCTCCCATTTGCGAGTTACCTTCCTGCTCACCATTACCGCTGACATTGTGTTGGATTGTACGGGTCGAATGAATAAGGTTAAAAATGTATATGTAAGGTAGCAAAATAAATTTTCCCAAGATTTTTTAAATATATATTTATACGTCAGGGAATAGTGTCTTTTTTGCTCCCAGTTATTAAGCTATTCATGGATGACAGCCCTGTCACAATCCGTGGATACATAGCGCCAGGATGCCGCGATCTTTAGCTATAGCGTTTTAATTATTTTATATTGTTTTGTTCAGGTTTTTCATTGCCTGACTCAACAACTCCAAAGCCGATAGAATGCATAATAATTTTGCAATTGCTCTTCTGCAGAGAATATATACAGCTCACTTGTTAAACAATTACAGTTTATTTGCTTTCTCGCAGAAACGATCATTTAAAGAATGGATATCTGATTTTAATTTCTCGCTTTAAAACTCCAGGTTTTGCTTTCTTCAGTTTCCAATATCGGATATCAGTAACAGAAAACGATGGCGATCTCCATGGCTGAAATTGTGCATAAAGCCAAGTTTGCCCCTTTCATTGTGATTCCACGTAAACGCAATCTCTCCTTTATTAACAAGCTAATTTAAAGTACAATTTAAATGAGCTATGAAAAACGTGCACCTTGTTCTTAGCTAAATATTTAATTATAATGCCGATTATCCTATCCTATAAATTAATTTCTCGATCGGTGCGTCGAACAGAGCTTCAATGTCAACTGACATGCATGCAAGTTATCAAATAAACTGCAATTACGTTTTACGGTAGCTGATCTGTTTCCCATTCGATTAAATTGTGCAATTTTCCTTTTTGGCGCAGATTTATGATTTTAGCGTTTTCATCCGGAGGCGCCGAGTTTAGGGAAGAAGATGGATAGTCGAAAATTGCGACAGACTGCGAAGCTAAGGGCAGCTTCCAGCAGCTACGCGGACCTCCGCAGGACGCGCGCTTGGCACGCTCCTCATCAATAGGAGGAGGGACCGACGCCTAGCGCTGCTACGTCCGGAATTAAAGGAGCCGCTCCCATGGCAGTCAACGTAAAACCTTTACAATACAAGCTCGGTAAATTTAATGTCTTTGATAAAAAGCCGTTTCTTATAAAATATCAACAATCGACGTATATGTTTAAGCATTTTCCACGTTTTTACATGTTTCCAATTATGAATGCCCTGCTCATGTCGTCCTTTGTTCCTTTATACTACCATTACTAATTAAGCCAAATTAAAAGAACTTATGTGAGTATCTGATTTTGATACGAAAATTTAACCAGAGCAATTCGATTACTTACTTTCTCAGATGCACATGAGTCTACGGGACTTCACAAAACCACCCACTAAATACCCAAGTATGTATCGCTTCCACAAGAGAATTTTTCATTTTATTTTATTGTATAAACATAAAACATGGACATCGTCATTTGCATACATGCCATTAACCCAGCTTCCATTATCGTCCGATCAGAAGCACAGCACACATCCCTAGGGTCATGTGTGGGGCGGCTCCATAGTAACCATGATGTGCTATCTAATGTATCAACCCCCGCCCCCGCCATTGTCTCTCTGCAGACAGAAGAAGCACTGCCGTCTATCGACCCGCTGTTTATGTTTCACCAAGAAGTGCAATGACCTATTAAACACAGTCGTCAGAAATTTTGTTGATTTATCCATTTTATACCTTCTATGGAAAATGCAATACTGATTTCGTACAAACTGGAAAAAAACAGCTGGCATCCTGTATTTCCACTAAGAAGATTTATTAATATATAGCAACGTGGAAAATAGTATAATAAAGCGCTTTCTTAAACGCTACATAATTATAATACCTTCTCCAGCAGCAGCATCTCAGCTTGCACTGTTTGGCACTGACATAAGCTACTGCATATAGACTCTTACTATTCTTGCTATGGAACAGCGATTATGGTTTTATTGCTAATCTGTCTCCTGGTGGTACCACTTCAACATCAAAGGAATACATAAATACGCCCTTTAACTAAATGATCTTTAACTAACTGTTCAACGCAAATATAAAGCATTTCTTGATATTTTAGTCCCATTGCCTGATTATTGGGATTCGTGGGGTCTCATTAACAAGAAAGTAATGAATTGATCTGTTCTCTGTAATGATAACCATTGACGGTCAACTCCGCTACATAAACTACATGATTAATTTCATTTAGCGTCGTTTTTTTTAAATCGATGATTATATTTCAAAGCAAACGTGTTGAATGTTAATATATAAAAATGTGGCATATAATGTTACACTCATCTACTGCAGTCTGACCTTTTGGTTGATTTTGGCAGGAAAGGCCACTCATGAATCTTCCGTGGAAGTGTTGCTGCGTTTTCAATAGGCAACCATTTAGGGCTTGGCGGCAGCTATGCGAAGCAAAAAGCAGAGCAGACAACAGTAGCCAACACTGCCAAGCAAGACCACTGGAAAAACAGCAGTATTGCTGAGCTCTATTAATACAATACAAGAACTGAAAAACTGAAATGATGAAAATCTCCATTTTTTAAATTTATGTAATGTCAGTGTAATATTACTTTCAGAGCATAGTGAACATACAGAATATATCCATAAAAAGCTCATAGTAATACACTGCAACTTCTTGCAATAGCAGAAGGCTATTTTCATGAATGTTCTATTTCTACTTGAAGCAGAACCCTTGGAATTCTGGCTTTTGATGTTTCCATGGATTCTAAGTTCCTATCAGGGATGGGACCCCAGGTTATAGAAATGGGAAGGAGAGAATAACAGATTAATAACGCAGCTGCACATCTAGTTAAATCCTGCTGTTAATGAATCGGAAGCAGTTGGGGGAACCCGTGGGTTATAAAAAGGAAGAGAGGACAGGTGAAAATCATTTTCACAGCTATAACCACAGAAGCAGGGAAACCAAAATAGGAAACGTGCAGAGTGGATGAAAGGGCTTCAGGAGGACAGAACAGGGCAGGGAAGGCCAAAGGCTGCGGTGTCGTCGCTGGAATTAAAATTATTTTTAAATGAATTTATGGCAATGCCTGTACCACTCAAAGCACACTGGCGTATTTTTAAAATAGTGATTGAGGAGAAGGTAAACTAGGAAGTAACAGCTAGCCAAAGATACGTGAAAACGGGCGAGTCATCGATGACTTTTTCACTGGGGTGGGTCAAGAAAAATTAACTAGGAGAAGCTATTATAGATCAATTTCTGGACGGAGAATTAAGTAACTTTATAATAGATTTAATATAATAGATGTCATCATTCATTTAGAACCTTACCACATTTCTACAATATTGTAACAGTTAAATAAACTTCAATATTTTTTATCTTTTCGATGATCGATATCACCATGTCAGATTGCAGAAAAAATTAGTATGCTGGTCAGTCGGTTTTCAGGATACTCGTCGTGTTTGGTTATGATTTTATTATTTCAAAATCAAGTGTCTGTGAGAGTATAGTGTCTGTGAGATCCGCATGACTCTGGAGTGAGCTGATGGAATGAGGAGATGATTGGAGCATATCTGCATGACTCTGGAGTGAGCTGATGGAATGAGGAGATGATTCGAATTTTGCAAGCCTGGGGAAGAAAATAAATTGAATGGGCTGCTATTTTGATTCAGCTGGGGACTGTTACTATTATTATTATGACTGTTACAGCTACTATTATTGAAAATCTCAGCACAGAAACACTTTTACAATACTGGAAACACTAATTATTACACACTATTTCTGTTTTAATACCAAAAGTATATGCCTTAAGCTACCTGCACTTTATATACTGTTACTCATTAGTTACGATGTGTTTTTTTGTTGTACCTTTGCACTTTACTGTTTGTCCTGTCCGGTCATGTCTTGTCGTGTCTTGTCTGCGCACGGGACAGTGAGAAACGTAATTTCGATTCCTTTGTATGTCTGGTACATGTGAAGAAATTGACAATAGAGCTGACTTTGACTTTGATTGGGGTGGGCTGGATATGTGTTCTGGTCTATCTAGGGGCCCAGAGTGAAAAAGTCTGTTCACAACTGGCACCCAGTTAATGAAGCTGCTTGTTCCCTCACTTCCTCCATCTACAGGTGCAACAAACCTACCAGCTAAAATGTGCTGCAATAAACTTGTCCAAGTGCTCATTTATCATAATATTGTTGACCTAATCATCATTTTATTATATTTTCATAAGGACTGAATTTCCTTCATTAATATTGTGTCCTTGGTAACCCCTTAAAGTAATTAGAAATTACCCCCATGTTCCTGGTGGTGTAAATGAAGCATTTTGCCATGTGCTGGTGCCCCAGTAACGTTCAGGTAGCTGTCTGTGCTCAGCTAAGGCTCATGGACTTCATTGGCCAACGCACAGGGCCGTTTGAGGATGACGAGAGGCATCACCACAAGGAGGCCCTTTGCTTTAAACCCAAGTCAAAGGAACCTTGTGGACCTTCTTCATTTCTCCTTCATGGTCGCTTAGATCATCTGACCAGTGGCTTCTAGTTTTTCTCTGGTGTAGGTTTAAGACTAGGGGAAATCGCGACTTTGCGGTAGCTGCTCTGTGGCTAAGGAACATGCTACCGCTGCATGCTAGCTCTGCTTCCTGTTAGCCTCTTCAAGGCTAAGCTAAACACATGCCTGTTCTCTGTGACTTTTTCCCCAAGTAGTCTTATAAGGTTGTTTTGTTTTCATTTTATCTTTTTTTCCTTCCTGTAAAGTATTTTGGAGTTACCTTTGTGTCAGAAAATGTGCTGTATAAATAAAGTTTGAGTTGAGAAGCATGCTTTATTTATGGCTTGTCAGGAGCTTCCACGGCTGAGCTGCAAAGCTGTCTTCTTCCTGCCATCCTGTGTATCTTCTTACCGCCATCATGACTGTTATCAGAGAGCCTTAAAAATCCTTCTGTTGTTGCCTGCCATTCTCAACATGCAACAACTATCTAGTGTGAAACAAATTGAACGTATGCTCATTCATGTTCTTTGATGGACTGGCATCCCCTACAGAGATTCCCCAGTCATGTGACCCATGCTGTATGGGATTGGTCACATCACCCTCCCCAGGACCTGGACCCAAAGAGAAAGCCACAAGACGGATGTATGGATCAAACTGGTGATACCAGGAAATGTCAATCATGTGCACAGTGAGATTCTCAAGCAGTTTGGCAAAGAAATATCACATAAGCAAGCAGTACCTCTACTGGTGTGGCTAAAATGCAGTTCCTCTATAACTGGACTACCTGCTATCCCTGTGAAATGAACAACATAAGTGGGACATTTAGAAGGTCGTGCAGAAACACACAGGTGGCAGCTTTTAGAATCTGATCTCATGATATTCAAACATAGCACTGTGAAGTTTGCCAGATGTGTAGATTCTAATGACATTCTTTATTAATAATAATACAGGGTGGGCCATTTATATGGATACACCTTAATAATCCAACACAATGGGCAGCACATTGAACACATTTTAC
>JABFEB020000038.1:5798069-5814603 GCA_019775895.2 Stomatorhinus ivindoensis | reverse complement strand
GAATTAATTATGTTGTGCTCACGTTTTTGGCATTTGTGCCGCAAAGCGAGAAGTTGGAGCCTTAGAACTGCGTCAAAGTGCGCATGGAAATTAGTAGTAAATAAATAGTTGCTGAAACAAAATAAAAAGCAATTTCATAAAACCCACTAGACACGTACATTTGTAAAAGGTAAATTGTAAGCTAAATTGTCCGCACAATTTAGTATATCATGCACACAAAATTTTTTTAAATAAAAAAAATAAAGCTGTTCGTGGCTCCTCCCCCCCAGGGGTCATTACAGATCAAAGCAGCTGAACTGCCACCTTAATGATCCATTCAACACGAGGCACTGATGCATCTTTACAACCCTACCAGTCAGGCATAGCAGAGCACACTCAGGAATACAATCCCAGAAACGTTTATACTTTAAACCTTCAATGTCTTCCCCCACCCATCATGTTATTGCATATGCAATGGTTTGAAAATCAGCAGTATTTTCATATCTTACCAAACAAAATGCTGCTATAGAAATCCCAGTGTAGGCGGGGGTCCCGATCGGGCCGTCCCTCCTGGTCAGCGAAGTATTCTGAAGAAAAAGGCGAAAGAGAAACTTTATTAGAGTAACTCATTTGGCAAGTTTAACATCAGAAAAAAATATTAACAGATGCCAATACATTACTGGATATTCTAAATGCATTTATTCATTGTACTGTAAGATTAATATAATCAATACATTATGCGTTTATATATTTACTGGCCTTGAAGTCAAACATAACAGATCAAACCCTACTGTATGAATCAATTCAGTCATGCATCAGTAATTTATAACTCTGCACCTCCATGCCATAGCAAACTTTCTCTGTTCCAATCAGGGTCAATAACCATGCCGGGTCACTCAAGTGTGATTCTTTTAAGCAGACCTAAGCATCCATGATAAGAGATAATCATTTGCACGAGTTCCCCAACTGTCCTCGAACTCTCAGGGTCTAATTTGAACCATGTCATTTTAATACTGGTATTTGTAATAGCACCGCAATGGCTAGTTACCCATGAGGAAGGACTGCATGTTGGTGCTCTGAGCCAGTTTAAGTGCTGTCTGTCCTGAGTATGTGGCCAAAGTGGGATCTGCCCCATGATTCAGCAGCATCCACACCACGCTCAGGTTATCGTTGACCACCGCGTCATGAATTGGCCTGAAAAGCAACATTAAATATCCAGAAATTAGAGTATAAATTCCAGTGCATTTTGTACCCCAGAACTCAGTTCTCACTACCCCAACGCTTGAGCGAGGCCCACCGTGTGCCGTCCTGAGCCCCACAGTTCACATCGGCACCATGGTCCAGCAGCACCTGCACGATGTGCGCCCGGCCCCGAGCACAGGCCTTGTGGAGAGCGCTGTAGCCCGCGTTGTCACGCCTGTTTAGCTCCTGCGGGTCCTTCTCCAGGCAGTACAGCACCACCTCCTGCAAGGTCAAACGCAGCGCTGCGCTAAAGGAGCCAGATGCCTTTGGCTGCAGCCAGTGTGTGGAGCCTTCAGCAGGGGCAGCAGTACCTCATATCCCAGTCGGGACGCCCTCTGCAGCAAGGTTTCCCCTGCGTTCTTGTTGACGATGAGCCGTCGCACCACTGGAGGGACGACCCGTCCAGGGGGAGATTTCAAGATTCTCGCCTTCTCAACACTCCCTCTCCAGTTAGGGGTGGTGGGGGACACCGAGGAAGGTCTCTTTGCAGGGGGCGTGCTGCCGCAAACAATGGGAGGTGTGGGACGCTTACCCAGGCATCCCCGTTTAGTCTTGAGCTGCAGTGGAGTTGTCTGTCAGCACAGCACAGTACAGTACCGTAGCATTTCATAGCATAGCATATGGTAACATGGAATAGTAGCATAGCATAGTAGCCTAGTATATTATAGTATAGCAATTCAAGGTACATACAGCTCACATCAGTACTACACAAGTACCACCCCTACTGACAGACTGACTATGTTTGCTCAAGTGTACGTCAAAATATACTAGAAAAAAATGTTGGCATCCATGCACAATTCTTCAAATAATTGACTACTCATTCCAGGAAATCCTTTAGTAATCATATGTATATTTATAAAGAAGTAATTTACTAATTCTTAGCTCCTTGCAAAACAAATCCTAAAATGCCATGGAAAAGATCGTCGGAACATAAAAAATGACTCAGTCTCCTATTTTGCCCACCCTGTGTAGCACAAGCAAAGTGCAATAAAAGAAAACCAAAGAACTGAAGAGGTCAGACACAAAATTGTAGCCAAGCATAGATAATCTTGAGGCTACTCCATTTCCAGAGACCTTGGTGCTCCTATATCCACTCTAGATATTGTTATCAAGAAGTTTAAGGTCCATAGAACCATAGCTATTTTCCCTTGATGAGGCCGCAAGAAAAACCTTGATCAAAGTTTGCAGCGAAGGATTCTTTGAATGACGGAGACTCAAGTAGATATTTAGAAGCAATGTACGATCTGCTTGTTAAGTCATGATGCTTGAACCATGTGACAATACCATTTCCAGGGCCAACCAGGGAACAGGCTAATATGCTACAATGATGAGAATAATTGATCTGAAACAAAAAAAAAAACCTAAAGATCTGCCCCTACACTGCTTTCCATGCAACGAGAGAGAAGAGGAAGAGGCTGTGTAAACTATACGGCCATCTTTCACAATATTTCATCTTTAGTTTTGGGGGGGTAACGGCACACAAGTTGTAAACCAGAGGCAATGCATCCGTGTTATCATGCATTTTAACCTTTATATGCTTAATTGTGCTAAATTTGCAGTATTTAGGTTAAAATGTGCAGTAATGTCTTGTCATAGCAGTGCCGATGCACATAAAATATATATGCATATGCGCTGTTGCAACAATCAATTGCTGCACGTACGGCATTTAAAGGTGGATGCATACTTGTCTACCAGTTATGTGTGTCCCTAGTTACAAGCCCAGGAAGACATCACTGCTGAGAAAAGAAAGCACATTTTTGCCAAATTAGAGCTACTTGGTAAAGCACAAAAAATAAAACAAACCAAAGCCTTCAAAGAGAATTAGACTTTCCCTCCAAACAGAGCAAAGGCTATGTAATATTTTGGCTTAGCTATTCAGCATGTGAGGAACATGTGCTTTGAATGTATCATGAAATCGAGGCATTTCTGAGCAAAGCAGTAACTGAAGGTCATGAGTCTCGCAGCATGAACATACTTCAAAAAGTACTGAAGAATGGTTGATAGCAGAATTATGGACAATACGGACTATTGTTCTGAAGTTGACAGCAATGGGTCCAGATGTAAATTCCTTTAAAAATCGGTAGAAAGATCTAAAAGTGCAGTTAGGAGAAGTTGTCCAAATCTGAGAGAACCAGAGCAGTCTGGGCAAGATGAAGGGGACCGGTGTAGCCTAAGGTGCTTTCCATGCGACGGGAGAAAGAGAGAAGAGGAAGAGGCTGTGTAAACTATACAGCCATCTTTCATATGGCTTGCTATAGAATCTGCAAGCAAAAAAATAAGGTCTACGGTGTCAGGTATTTTTTTAGTGTATTTATTATAATTTTATAATTTAAAAGCAATATTAGCCAATAAATAAAGAACTCTGAAGACAAAATACAATTTCAACTTACACTTGGGAAAAAATAGGATCTATTTGCAAAGTGTATGGTGCCAATGTTTTTGTCAATGACAATGTGTACATCAACATGACCTGCATATCTTATCTGTATATCTACATCCCACAGCGACAGTCAGACTATGTATGAAAGGTGAAAGCCTCCATTACTTGAAATACTTTGATACAGCACTGATGGCGCTAACTTCCTACCTTTTTTCCCGCCTCTTTGCCGCCTAAGTGCTTGCTTTTGAACTTCCTTTTCCCTGAGGGTTTGTCAGCAAGCCTGGGGGTGCTGCAGATATCCTGGCACCTGGAGCACCCTGAGCGGGTGAGCGGTGGTCTCCTGGAGCAGCCACTGGGGCCATCGGGCTGACGGGGTGGTGTCGCTCTCATCGGGTCTAAACAGTCACACGCAGCGTCAGGCCTCATATTTGCGCAAAGCCAAAGGTGGAAATTTCAGGTCCAGAAAGTAAAAATCTTGGCTGTGAGACTGTGATGTTGTTGAGATCTGTGTGAAGCTGACTCTTTATACTCAACTAGTTGACTGAAACAAAATCACTGTCTGTATTTTTACTTTCAAGACCTGAAATTTCCACCTCAAGCTCATAGCCAACAGAAAATACAAACAAATGTAAAAACATATCATTGTTGCAAAATGTATTGGAATCATCTGCAGTAGCACATAACTACATCTTCAGCTTATTCAGAATCACACTATTCCCTCCATAACGTACAAACTCCTACATACTTTCAGGCTGCTCGCGAAGAACCAGGTTATAGCCAGTGCATGAACACTCTCAAGGTCCAATATGAACTTTTAAAAGCAATCCAACTGATCTTTCAGGAATTTGCATCACAGCCATTTTTACCTGCTGTACCATGACCAGCCTGCCTTGTAGACATGGACTTTTTGCTTGTCACTTGTCCTACTTGGTCTCGCTCCATGACGTACTCCTCATTTCGGTACCTCCTGTTCCTGCATCTCTTTCGTTTCCTCCTTGGTTCCGTGTCTTGCAGGCTCCTGCGCATGGCCGCCTCAGCATTGCATTTCGCTTGGTTGGACAAGCCACTGGAGCGCGGTCTCCCCCGTGGCCGGCGGGCCGAGGTGGGCAAGGGAGCGGCAGAGCGGGACGTCGAGCTGTGGCTACCTGCCTCCACCTTCGCTGTTCTCCGGCGTCCCCTCTTTGGCCTCGGAGCCGGGAGCCCCCCAGGGATCACACTGCTGGGCTCCGGCTTGGTGTCCCCCGCAGTCTCGCGAAGCACAGGGCCGCTGCTCACGTTACCTTTGGAAGACACACCAACCCATATTCTGAAAACGGCAATGTTTTGACCTAGCTAACAGGAAACTAAAAGTGATACGATACTTATATAGACCATGTCGAATGCTTTAACGCATCATACAGGCCAGCAAAGGCCACACGATGAATACCTGCTTCAAGGTGAAGCAGCGCTTCCTCCACAGTGACACTGCACCTCCCCCCTTGACGCCTCTTGTCCCCCTTGGATTCTGACAGCTTTGGCTCCAGTGCAGACGCCAATTGGTTCTTATGCTGCAATAAATACGGTGTTATCAGTCCATACTGAATGAGTCTATTTACAGAACATTTGTTCTACTTCAGTAACATCAGAAATATGATGTTTGAAATATTAAAAAGAAACAGTACCCAGTATGATTATTTAACGTATCATAAACAAAGTATATTCCAAAGTGACTCATATCCATATGTAAGTATATATTGTGAACTGATATTTTTCTAAAACATCTTAACAATTAAATTCCAAATAAACTTAAAGTCCAAATTTGTAAGACTTACTTTCTTTGTTTGCTTCTTCCTCTTGACTATTGGGACCTTCCTTTTATGTTCTACAATGCCCATCGTGGTCTTCCTTGAAGCCTCCTTTTGTGCTTTATCTTGCTTACTCATATGACATTTTTTATTCTTGTTAATTGCAACTTTCTCTGAGGAAGAAGTCTGGCAAACATCATTTGTTCTACTTATATCTCTCCCTGAACCTGGTCTATTGAGTATGGAAAAGCCAATGCTATCTATTTTTGAGTCTAGAGAGAGACCCTGTACAAGTTGCTGTCCATTTTTCTCTCTTTCCCCTGACACCTGGATTAACTCTTTTTTCCCCCTGCCAATACGGCCAATGTCTCTGGACATCTGGAGGCGGATGGTCTGTCTAGACTTTACGGATGAGTCTCTTGTTTCTGGATCTTCATCTTGATGATGTTTCCCTGTGGTATTGTATGTAGACTCTGCAATATTCCTGGTCATACCTGTAGGAATCCTACCTGGTTGACAGTTATCCTGTCCTCCATCTCTCTTTCTTTCATTTGTAAAAGAGGTGCATTTTGCTGTATGCTGAACTATGTCGTCATGGTGACCAGCAGTCAAAACATTTCCTTCAGACTTTCTTGGCTCTGTAGCTGCCTGATTACCACAGCACTTGTTTATATTGCTTGATGTTTCTAGGGATCCTTGTTCTACTATGGTCTCACGCTTGAATGAAGAGGACTTAGACCTTCCCACCTTCTCCTCCACCTTCTTGAGTGGGCTCTGACTGGATGCTCCCAGACGTCGGACGGGACGTAATTGCTTGCTTTTTGGAGAACGTGAGACAGTTTGTTTCCCACTGCTGAGCTTACCGTTTACACCGACCTGTGGGTTGGTGGTACTTAGGATAACATTCGAAGAAGTATGCTTGGATTGGAACTGCTGTAATCCAGCTTCATGAGTGTTATTGGAAAATTTGTAATGTCTCTGCCTTGAATCCCTGGTACGAGATGATGCTTTTTTCCTGCTTGATAGTGGCTGCTCTCCTTGGTCGATAATAGATATTATCTCTGGCCTGCCTAAGTCTTGAATGTCTTCTATAAATGCAATACTTTTCCCATCCTTAGTACGCAAGGTGGAAGCTAAAACTGGATTAGCAATGCCCACATACGTCCCCAGAAGGCTTACTGGGCTTTTCGCATTTTGTATCTGAAGTTTGGCCCAAGATACAGATGGTTCCAAGACCGGATAATTCAACTGGTTAAAAGTATTCTTTGGAAGTCCACCATTTGCCATGGAGTCTGACAGAACTGCATAAGGGATATTAGGTACGAAACTGCTTGCCGGTGTCTGAAGAACCTCCTTAGGAGATATGGTATCATTTGGCTCAGATTCCAGATGACTGTCCACTTGTAATATTTTCTGAACCTGCACAGTGTTTTTTTGCTGTTTTGACTTTGAAGACAGATCAAGCGGTATGTCCTTCACTTCACTTGGGCACGCCTCCGTATGCTCCTCTGTTCCACGTGGGGACTCCAAACTTGTGGAGGGTGATGATGTATTTGTATCACTGCGATTCAAGGAACATTTGTCCTTCTCATTCAGCACCCGGTTGTGTGCAGTCAAATGTGCTTCAGCTGAGCTGCAGCACGTTTCAGAGGATGGAGTAAGTGAAAGAGCTACCAGAGAAGCGGAGCCTGGTGCCGGCTGCTTTAATGGGGCAGGAGCATCGAGACGGGGCTCAGCATCTTCAGCCAAATTTCCATCTTTTCCAGCTATGACATTCTTCTTGGTGGATGCAGAGCAACACATAGGTTTCAATGCCTTAAAAGACAGTTGAGTTTCAGGTGCCAAGGCTCTACCCACAGTACGGTGCTGAGGACAGGGCTGAGACTCTGCAGCCATATCACAGCTAGAGCCTTTTAGGTGACACTCAGTGCTGAATTTGTTAGCTGGAACTTTTCTTAAAACAGTAATCTGGTCCAAATTGGAGGGAAGTGCTATACTACCCAACTGACAGCTGAGATTAGGCTGTAAAAGGAAAGCTATGGGCTGGCCTGTTTGAAACTGTGAACGTCGAGAACTTGAAAGGTTTGTGGACTGAGTCTGCGTGCGGGTCTTCTTGGCCGGATGTGCGAGATTCGAGTTCAGAGGGACTTCCTGGCTGTCCCTATCTCTACCTGGTCTTTGCTGCGTTGGAAAGACCTCAACATTCTCTGTGTGTTTAGAGGCCTCTGCTTCCTCCTTCACCACAGTACTCCTTGGAATTGGGTCTGACAGAGGGGTGCCGCCACACGGATGAGTGAGTGGAGCCTCTAGATAGTGTTTTAAATGACTGCCTTTCACAGACACATGGTTGTTCAGATCTTCTGTAGGACCTCGTTTGCAGCTAAGGGCTCTATCGGGAGCACATTCTGGAGTTAAGGGCTGAGACACTGGGTCGCACACCATATTCTTGCTCTCCTTAAGCCCGCCTTCCTCTCTGCCCACTTTTCCTTTTTTCCCTACATGCATCTGAAGGGGGTCCACCTGGGAAACAACAAAAGCACAAAGTCCTTGCACGTGCCACATAAAATTAGTTTCCTGAAATCACCAAACCGATTCCTTTACTGGCCTTTCAATAAAGCCTGCAACAGCGACAGATGCATATATGTAAAAGCCTAAAATGACCTTCTGGATGGGATGGACAAAATGTACTACAGCTTATCAGGTTATACAAGAGACTTTCACTGATCTTTCACTATTCAGATGTACTCCAATTTTAGTGTAATACTATCTAAACCATAGTACAGTTGTTTGACTAATTGTGTTTCTACGGTTACATTAAATTCCACAGGGGAAAGAAAGTTACCTGCATATGAGTGATGTTAACACATTTCTTATGGGATGGTGACCGTAGATCTGTACCAGAGGAGTTTTCTTTAGTATTTGATACTCCACTGTGTAGCAAGACAGTGCAGAAAGATTTCACTGAACTTACTAGCACATGCATGTTAGCCTTCCTAATCTGACCAGACATTTGTGTAGAAGCTCTTCCCTGTGCCACTGATCATGACTACATACCCATTTCTTTTATCAAACTAAAGAATAACTGCGATGCACTGTAGACTGTGCACAAGTTTAAACTGATATTTCTTACACTTTGTTGTTTTCCTTGTTCGGTTTTTGTGAGTATGTGCACCACATTACGAATAAAACATTGTATTATGCTGGAAGAATCCCAAACATGTATCAAATGGAAGAGACTCAGCAGGAAAATCATTAACATATTTTCAATTTGAGATCTGTGGAGACTTTGGTTCCCACCTAGACATTACTCACTTAATCACCTGTTAACATTAAATTCTTTTTCCTTCACCCTTTTTGGTAATTTTTGTATTATATAATACAGCGGGGGTGGCCAATTATGTGCTTTGATGACTACAGGATGGGATTGTTTTTCAAGCATCACAGCAACAAATTAATTAATGAGTGATCAATCAACCAACTGGTGAATTAGCCCATTTAATGCTGGATCATAAAAATAACTTGAAATCCTGTTCCATGCCTGATCGCAACGATAATTTAAGGTAGAAATGGCTGAAGTATAAAAGTGAGTTTACAGATGCTCTATGCATCGGGACCTGAACATGCATGATAAGCATTACGTGACCCTCACTCACCGCTCTTCGCTTATGGTGCACAAGTGGATGTGATCGAGCCAGCCATGTATGCTGCTGCAGAGATGTGGTGCAGAAACCATGGCAGATGAGAAAGGCAGGAACTTCTTTAAGGGGTGATTCTCTTCTCACGGACTAACCGCATACACTGCAATGATCACAGGCAAGGGGTGTAGGAGAAGACAGTGAGCAAACTGATCAGGTAAAGCATCATGCTCAAAATAAAACCTCATTTACCTGCAAAATTCTTATTTGACTTCATCCACAAGTGTGCTTGCCATTTAGGCAACCTTAAATATACATCATACAAAACTGGTCATTGAAGGACTCCAACAGATAATACTCTTATGATCTGTATATGGTTTAAGCAGAAGCTGCAAAAAGCAGGAGAAGTATCATGACAGTCCATACGTCAGATTAAATGTGCTAAATGAAAATAAGAATAAACGGAAATTGAACATTGTTTTCAACGTTATATAACACTTTAAGGCTTGCGGTTATTTGTATGCTTCTATACGCTTTTACACACTAACAAACAGAGCATCACAACGCAAAAAAAACATGCTCAAGTTCGCTGTTCACTGGGCCACGTAGATCCATAGATGTCAGCAATTAAACATTTTTACACAGCACTCCGTTAATATAACAGGTTCCCGGTAAATCCGGTTTAGTCACTGCAGATAAGTTTCTAGCTGCTGAAAAGATCAGGGGCTCGTCGAGTTTAACCGAGGTTTGGCTTTTCTGTATTTGAAGGAAGATTGGTACCGGGACTAAAATACTGCTAACATATCGGACCTAGCGACGCCCATGGGTCACCGTATGGTGAAGACATTGGAACACGCAAGTTCAGGTTCACCGGGAATGTTTAAATTTAGTATTCTTGTTCAGATCAAATTATTAATATGGTGCATTCGATGCTCTTAAACATTGTATGTCACTTCCCTTCATATTGATTTTACGCATTCATATATAATATGTGTCTAGATCCGTTCACCTGTGACAGTCATGAAAAACATTGCAGGAAAGGAATTGTCATAAAACCATTACGTGTCTTTTTCATATGCAGACCTGACGTTTAAAGTTTGCCAACTGTCAAAATTGTATTTCCCTAAATCGACTTCAAACGGACATCGTGCACACACATGCAACACACAATAGGAAGAAACAATGTAGAATAATTAACACACGACCATAACAATAGACACTTTAAACGCAACGTATCAAAGTCACAATTGAGGCAAAGTACCGGGCATGCAATTGATTGTTTTTTTAAATCACGTTTAACGGCATATGTTTTTAGTGGGAAAATGACACTTTTCTATCGACGTTTTAGTGTTTAAAATACTACCTAACCATGATGCAAATAAAAATTCTTTTAACCATCAGCAAAAAATGAACTTTATGTTACACTGACCATGACAAGTGAACAATGGCAGTACTTTCGATGTGATCAAAATAACATGCCATCCCTTAAGATCCTGCGCAACGAAGTCAACCTTTCGCTAGCTATCGCCGCACTTACTGATCGATCTGCAAGTCACACATTGCTTGACAATGCTGAAATGTGTCATATATGCACCTCTAACATTCATTTCCTTCGGCGGACCTAGTCTGGATTCATAAAATAGGATCACACCGGACCAAACCTAGTCCGTCTGACCTGACTTCGACGCTCAATTATTCGCAAAAAATATGATTAGCAAGCAATGACAATTTGCGAATGTTAACATAAACATTTCTCTCGTAGTGAAAAGATTTAAAATCACATACAAAACAAGTGAATTTCTTGTTTTTTCGTTCACGTTCGCTGGAGTTCTATAATCTTCCCCGTTTTCGGTTCCGAAAGTCCAGGGGGGTTTTGGCAAGGCAGCCCGTACCGTATCTCTGTCTCTGATGGGAGAGTGTGGTAACTCGCTAGCTGTGGCTTATGGGATGTGTAGTTTTTAGGTACCCGGGACTTTTAGTTAGCAGAGCGAAAAAGGGAGGAGCACGGACTACAAACGCCAGCATGGAACGCGAGTCCTAGCCTCTCGAGGGGAAAAGGGATCGCAACGGTGCGCTAAACTGAAAAAGCCGTGGTGGGAAAGTGAAAATACATAGTATCATAATAAAGACATCAGGTGCCGTACAATTTGTGCATGCTAGATTCCATATATTATGTATTCTTTTTATGCGAATTGCAGAAGTTATTCCGAAGTGGCTAGCTAAAGAGGAGAAGGCATTTGCAAAGGTAGCTCTTGCGTTGCAGCAAAACTAACACACGAGGGAGACCGCAGAGGGTGCGGAAAGAATTCGTAACTAAAATGCCGAAAGCTGACTTGAATGCATCGGACAAAAGAGAACCAAAAAGAATAATATACGATAATAACACTAGCTAGATATGGATTTATAAATTGAACCGAGAGAAACGCCGGGAGAACCGGGAGAATCGACGAATAACTTTGTGCTTCATTATTGCTTATTACGTTCGTGCGGTCGAAGATGTTGATACACATAGCAATTTCGTAAATGAAACCGAATGAAAAACAGTGCTGAGTTTAAGCTGCACATCACAACTGTAAAACAGTTGACTAAAGTTTCATCCATTCATCTATCAATCCATCCATCCTGGTCACGGTCATGGGGTAGTTTCAGTTGTTACTTTACTAATTGTAACCAATTCCTCGTAGAAATAAGACTATTATTTATATTTCTTGATGACTCAAACTTTTTCTTGTAAATACGGAGAAATTGTGCTTTTCTTTTAATCAAATCAAATGTATCTTAACTGCGTACATGTAGCCTAGTGCATTAATTGTTTTAATCAGTATGATCTCCAGCAATAAAACAGCTTTTCTTCAACAATGTAGAAGTCTAGCTGATCCAGCCTACGACTTAAATTCACATTCATTCAATGAATTCTAGAATATACGATATGTTACATTACATTTATTTATTTAACAGTCACTTTTGTCTCGTCATGAGAAGCATTCTGGTAACAAGGAGCCAGTAGCAGATACAAATAATTACTGTACTTTAAGTTACAGACTCATACTAGCCTTTAAAGCGTTTGTTTAAAAACTAATATCTTAGGTTAAAATAAGCATACACATTGTCTGTGGCCCCAAACACAGTTTCACAACAAAATATACCAGATATCAGTTTAAGAACTTCAGAATATCAAATGGCAACAAGAGCCGGGAATAGTACAGCATTTTCGCCAACTGCGGAGGATCCACAGGGGCAGCTAATGCTGATTATCAAATGTTTGAAGTGTCCCAGCCCGTTCAGCAAGATCATGTCAGGTAGCCGGACAAGCAAATACTGTCTCCCATATACATATGTACCACCAATATTCCATTCAATCCACTTTTCATAAAAGCTCACCCAGTATAACCGATATTATAGGGTATTTGAAGGTACCAATTTCTGACTCCGGGAGAAAGTTCGATTACCTGCATGGAAGAAAAATTTGTGGGAACATGAGGAGACTGCAAAAACCCCATACATGCCTAGCTGTGATGGAAATTGAACCCAAAATGTTTTCCTACGTAAAGTAGTGCTTTTGGGAGCATCTTGCACTCACTTTCAAAAGTGAATTTATTCCCGGGTAAGTTACACTGTTTTCTTTTTATTTTGTATGAGGTTGTTAACATCATCTCAATAAAGCTTTACTGTAAATGATGATATTGATACGGTCGATCATGAGTCTAACCCAGTACATTACAGATACGTTGCATTTACATGCACTAAAATATCACGTCATAATTAGTGCTAAGCGAATTATAATAAACAATAAAAGACTACGACTTCACGTTGTTCGAACGTGCCATTGACTGCTTTTTCTTAAAGACCTATATCCTACCGAGATGTCCACTCTAGGACACAGGACGACAAACTGCCCTCGGAAACGAGTACCAATCCAGGCAAAGATTTTTTTTTCTTATCAAAGTTACTGTCACTGTTTAGTTCTGTTTTTTATTCATTTGTTTTCATGAAAGATAAACCGGAAATGCAGCAGCTTGTCAGTTCAGATTATGGGATGGTAATTTAAAAGGAATCCTCAACAATCATCACATTTTATTCAGCGTAAAGCTAAATTTATAAGGATCAACGTTTTTCTTGCACTGTATCTATCCAGCAATGTGCCGGTCATACTCAAGTCACGTTGCCTATTTGCCATAACCAAGTCACATTAAGAAAAATAATCAACCAAAAATGTTTTGAACGAGTCACTATAATAACTGCAGATTTCTTCGTTCAACGTGCAATTTGTGGGGGTCCTCGCGGTGGCGCAGTGCTTAGCACTGTTGTCTCACACCTCTGGGACCGCGGTTTTCGCTTTCTCCCCCCAACCTACCAACGAAAGAGGCCTTTGTATTCAAACTGAGTTGCGCCCCCTTAATATCAAACTCCATCCTACGCCGTGTGACGCCTGTCCCTTCTGATGGGCTGGCGCCCCATCCTGGGTTGTTCCCTGTTAGGCTTCCGATCCCCTTGACTCTGCATAGGAGCAGTGGGAATATAGGATGAATGGATGGATGGATGTGCTTTATTCTTAGTGAAAAGCAAATGCACATTGAAGTGAGTATAATTCTAATAACATAAAATCTATAGTGCCATAAAACGGGTCAGACAGATATACTATAGATGGAATTCGTGCAAACATATTTTTTATAAAGAAAGTTTAAAGAGTCCAACCATTGCGCTAGGATGTACAATGCCCCTGTAATATCCTCGCTTGACCAGTATAGCATTCGTTAGGCTATTTTAATAGGTATTAGTCTTAATTCTCACCTTAAGAGCTCCATGGTGTGTCTCACTTTATGTATGACTAGTCGAATTAGAAGTAAGGTGTCTTAAAATACTTTATTTTTCTTTAGCTGTAAAACGTAGTTTAATCAAATCCGGGTGAAATTTGGCTACCTCCTTACTATCTTCATTTGGTGCATTCGAGTCAGTCTGCAGAAATTGAAGCGAAACATCACGGAGTCTGGGTCCTAGAGAGGGGAACAGATACATGTCCGTGTATATGATGTTTGACTTACTGTATTAATATATCAGCTTAAACATCCAACGCATGATAAAAACAGGTTGGTTATTTAAAAAAATCTATTAAAACGTGTGTGTGGCGGGGGTTAATTTTACGATATATATTCTCTGGTCCACATACCCAGCGGTACGGCAGACGGCGAGTCCGCCCAGACAGTCCAGAGGTGCTCGAAGAGGGGGGCGTAGTCACGACGGGGGTGGTCGACATCGGGTAATTTCGCCTCATCATAAGTTATCGAAGAAGATAACTTGGAACATCAAGGTGGGGGGGCACTTACAGTAGTTCAGGCGGTAAGGGCTCAGGCACGCCCCGACGCACGTGCCTGCTGTCCAGTCCTATATAAAAAAAGTCATTTAAAATGTTTCACAGAAGATTAAACATATGCTGATACAGCGAGGAAAATAAGTATTGAATGCTTAAATATATTTCTAATGGGGCTATTGTTAATTTTGAGTTCTGTGTAATAAAGTGAAATGACACTTACTCAAATGTATTTAATTCTTAGTAGAAGCTTAGTAGGAGCTGTGTCTCCAACAGCATCACCACCAACACAGGATCGCCACAAGGGTGCGTACTTAGTCCTTTACTGTGTACACTCTACCCTCATGACTGTAAGACCACTGACAGCTCCAGCACCTTTCTTAAGTTCGTGGACGACACAGTTGTACTGGGGCTCATCACCAACAACCATGAGTTGGCCTACATGGCTGAGGTGGAGAACCTAGCAGTGTAGTGTCAGGACAACAGTCTCCAGCTGAATGTCGACAAGACTAAGGAGCTGGTGGTGGACTTCAGTAGGAGGCAGCAGAGGACCTACACGCCCCTCATCATCAACAGATCTCCGGTGGAGAGGGTGAGGAGTTTTAAATATCTGGGTGTCGACATTTCTGAGGACCTGACGTGGACTGTTCAGACCCAAGTCCAGTCCAAAAGGGGCTAAGCAGCACCTGTACCACCTGCGACAGCTGAGGAAGTTCAGGGTCTCTCCAACGATCCTACGGACTTTTTACTCAGACACTGTGGAGAGCATCCCGACTCAGAACATTACTTCCTGGTTTGGGAATAACCGTGTTCAGGACAGCAAAGCCCTCCAGAGGGTGACCCATGCAGCAGAACGCTGCTGCAGGTCAGCCCTTCCATCTCCTCAGGACATTTACATCAGGAGATGTAGGAGTAGGGCCTTCAAGATCATCAAGGACACATTCCACCCCAACTTGCATTTCAGCTTGTATTTTAGCTCTTTTTGTGCTTTAACTTTAGCGCAGTTGGAGTTTTAAATTTGCACAGTCTACAAAAAATCAGTTCAGGACATATTTTACTGCATGTTGTACTTTGTATAACTATGTATGTGACAAAGAATCTTGGATCTTGTATAGAGAAACTAATCGCATGCATTGCTCAGGTGTGATTTTGGCCCATTCTTTCACACAGACTCACAAGTCTTCAAATCTTGAATCACAAGTCTTCAATTCTTTAAGGTTCCATTGATTTTCAATTGGATTCAAGTCTTGTGGTTGACTGGGCCATTTGAGCATCTTTATTTTCTTTCTCAGAAACCCATTGAGAGCTTCCTTGGCAGCGTGTTCAGGGTCATTGCCTTGCTGAAATGTATACCCTTGTTTCATCTTCGGGACCCTGAATGTCTCGCTACATTTCTCCATTTACCCTTCCTTCAATTTTATGGAGTCTGCCAGCACCATATACTGAAAAACAGCCCCACACCATGATGTTCCCACCCCAGAACTTCACTGTTGGGATGGTATTTTTGGGGTGATGTGCAGTGACATTTCTTCTCCAAACATGGTGTGCGCTATAGCATACATAGAGTTTAATTTTGTCTCATCTGACCGGATTCTCGCAGTATTTCATTGGGTTGTCCAAATGTTGTGCGGCAAACTTTAAACAAGCTTCAGTATGCTTTTTCTTCAGCAGGGGAGTCTTGCACAGTGAGGGTGCATAGAGGCCATGGCGGTTGAGTGCATTACTTATTGTTTTCTGAGAACCAACTGCATCTGCTAATTCCAGGTCTTTCTGAAGCTTTCCACGAGTGGTCCTTGGCTCTTTTGATTATTCTTTGATTCCTCGGTCAGAAATCTTGTGAGGAGCACCTGGTCGTGGCCGGTTAGTGAATTGATGTTCTTTCCACTTCCGGATTATGGGCCCAACGGTGCTCACTGGAGCATTCAAAGTTTATAAATACGTCTGTAACCGATCCCATCGGTATGGTTTGCAGCAGTCAGGTTGTGAAGGTCTTAACCTCCTGACTACCAGGAAAAAAAAAATTTCCAATTACTTTTATTTTTCCTTTTTCCAATTGTCAAAGTTGCCAAAGCCCCACCCCTATAAATCTGGTATCATTTTACAAAAAAATAATATTAATGAATTATATCAGTCTGGCTTTAGACCAAACCATAGCACAGAAACTGCTCTAGTCAAAGTAATGAATGATCTACTCATGGCTTCTGAC